>JAVBJF010000394.1:0-326016 GCA_033439095.1 Pseudococcus viburni | reverse complement strand
TCGGCCTTGCGCCAACTCAATTGCCAAAACTGAGTACGTGACGTGAATCTTTATCGTGAATAGACCTTTACGAGATGTAACTTTGTGCCAAAGAACAGAAAATTTCATTCAGCTCCATTGGAATTAAAAATAATTATTGAAAATGATGCAATAAAATGGCCATAGTTCCGAAAGGGAGGGGGTTGGGGGCCAAATTTTTTTCCAGATTTTTTTTTCATCAAGGTACACAATCTGAGGACATTAGATTAAAAATTCGGGGCTGGGGCCAAAACCACCCCTTATCCGGCTATACCCTTTTATAAAGACATCAATCGAGCTACTCAGAAATGGGAAAATGAATCACAATATTGAAATTTCACAAATAAACTACCTTGAACCTACTAACACAATTAAGAAAAATTTTTTTAATTACAAAAATTTCCATCAAATTTGCACATTCTCCGGCAATTTTCAATATAAAACTGAATATCTTTTTCGGTTTAATCTCGCATTTTTTCACAAAAAAGCTTATACTATTTTACAAGTTGTTCATAATTTCTAAAGTGAGGGGAATTTTTTTATATTCCTGACAACGTACGGATAAAATATTAAAAAACGGGTTATATAGTTTTTTTCAAGTTCCACAACGAAATTTTGATATTATTTTACACAGAAAAATTTCCTATCCAGTGGCGGTTTTGGAAGGGAAAATCCGAGGAAGTCGAAAAGTCAGCATTGCCAGATGAGAAATTCAAAAAATCAACCTTCGTCTTTTTTTCATAAAATCGCTAGAATTACACATGAAACTTGTCAATATTCTAAAAAAAGATCTTAGATTTTGACATTAAACTGAAAATTTAGAACCTTTTTTTAGAAAAATGAAAGAATTAATGAGCCCAAGCGGAGCGAGGGCGAAATTTTTTTTAAAAAGTTGTTTTTAAAACTCGAAATTTCATCAATTTTCCTAATATTTTGTTGTGTTGAGATGAAATTTGTTATTTAAAATCAAAATTAGACAAAAAAATCATCAAATTTACCAATTTTTTTGGAAATCACTCATGTGCCATTGCGAAAATAAAAATATGCGAAATCACCACTTCTGGTGACAAATCACCACACCTCGAAATACCGCAAAAAGTTCAAAAAGAACACAAAATAAAATACGATTAGGTATCACCAAATGAAAAAAAAACTATGGATCAATCGAACAAAAAATGACCAAAAACAAATACAATGTAAAATACCATCTCAAGTCGTAATTTTTCGATTTGTCGATCGTGTATCATCGATTAATAGTGCAGTCAGTGAATCTCTGACTGCACATTGAAGTGGTTTACTCAGAACTATTTTTTCAGGGTGGAATTTTATTTAATTTGCCAATTTTTTCTAAGCACAATTTATCAAAAAATTAATGGTAAGAAAAATTTCAAGTTTTGAAAAAATTAAAGGAAGTCTGACTTCCCTGACTTCCCTTGGAAAACCGCCACTGTTCCTATCCATGAATTTTTCAGAATTTTTACTCGAGGAGATGGTACAATTTAGATGAATATTTCGTCATCATAAATCAATGGAATAAAATGCAAAAAAAGTTCAAGTCTCTGCGTTGATTGAAACTCAGGCCAATCTTACTAGAATGTTGCAATCACCCACCAACTTTGCTAAATTTCAATATCTCAAAGTTCTGAAAAAAATCGAAGAGTGCTCTGATTTATGTCATTTTTGTTATCATTTGATGATCTCTTTACTGGATTTTTTTTTTTAAATGGCCGATTTATTCATGGATGAGTTGACATGGAACGGCTCGTTCTAGAATTTTCATCCAACCAGCTAGATTGATTAAATTTTCTTCAAAAAAAAATTACGTACACTTTGGAAATAATTTCAAGAAACCATTTCGAGTCACCATTTCGTCAATCTGCAAATCTGCATGCATACATTGTTCATGTAATCTTCATCTCATCAGGGTTTTTCATTACATTTCGTAGGTATCACAAATAACCAATTCACTCATAAATCTTCAAAAATCACAAACTCAATACAACAAAAGCTAATCAGGGCTCAAAGTTGAAACAGAATACTTATTTATTGGTAATTTCGTTGATTGTAATATAATCAAGAATGTAATTTGCAACATTAAAAAAAACACACACACAAAAATAGGTACTCCAGATACGCATATTATCTGAATAAAAACCAGAGATTATTTATGAATAAGCACATACAAGTATTGAAATGTATAATCATTTTTGACAATCTCTTCACAAAAAAAAAAAAAAAAAAAAAAAAAAAACGAGAATAAACGCAGCACTCAGAAAAACGACGAACCATTTCTTCAACAAAAAATTTCACAAATTGTCGTCTTATATTGTTCGTTAGAGAAAAATATCGATTTCGTTTCGCGATACGCTCAGCGCTCTTCAAAATAAATAATATTCATCATGAAATTAATTTTACCCTTTGTTTGCGGTGTACTATTTTTCCAAAATTTCGCCTTCGGTCGACTCGATCTAAATGATGATGCCATTGTTGGTGTAAGTCAGAGTGAGTAATACGTATTCCATCATAATGATTCACCCTTCTAAATTAGCCACGCCGGACCATTTTTTAACCAAAAATTTCCTCCATCGCAGGAAACTTAAAGGACTACATTACAAAAGCCATCAATGGATTTAAAAAAATCATGTTGCAAGGAGACGAGGAGATAGATTACCCAGTGATGGAACCTTATAAAATAGAGCCGTTTTCTTGGGAATATGTGGATGCATCAGGCAGTAAAAAATACAAGTAAGTAAATCAACACATATGTTTGCTTATTTCTTGAACATGTAAAAAACAAAGTAAATTCAGTTTCGAATTAATTTCAATCGTTCGCATTGTAGGTTGAATTTGTTCAGCAAAGGAGCAACGATCATAAAAGGACTTTCCAATTATAAAATAAGCGACATAAGAGTTAGCGCCAAAGACTTGAGCTTAACTCTTGGACTCCAGTTTAGGAATTTAGAAACCGAAATCCCCTACAAATTGGACGGATATTTCTATAAAAACTTGATGCCCATATACGGCGAAGGCCTGGTCAAGTGAGTTCTTAAAATTTCCCTGACTACCAATTTCTTTCAAAAAAAAAAATTAAGGCTACATACGCAATTATTTACATTTCCGCAGACTGTCTGCTCCCTATCAACGTTTTCAAATCGAAGTTTATCTGGGAATTGAAAACGGATATGTTATTGTTGAAGATGTATACATTTTCCGATACAGTTATGACGCTAACGTAAGATTCAGAAAATGTACAATTTTTTCAAAATTTCAAATACAAGACCGAGAATTTTTTTTGAAACGTTACTGATTTCCAGGTAAAGATTACCGGCTTGATGGATCTTCCCGAAAAGTTCGCCAGTATTATTACGGATGGGATTTTGGATTCAATAGTAAAAAAACACGCGGGCAAGACATTATCAAAATTCGCACGTGGCGTCATCGAAGAGGCTATAGGTGGAATGACCACAGATGAGTTTTTCGACTTGCTCGATCATTTCGTGAAAAAAAATAATCAAGATGATACTAAATAAATTCATTGCAAGATGTTTTTTAAAAAAATTTTATAAGTGAACAAATTATAATGATAATTAATCGTGTAGGAGTATTTTTGATGATTCCATAGATAAAATTTTAAAAGTAGGCCTACCAATTACTATTAAGGGTATAAGGGTAAAATTCCCTAATTTCGACCACTGGCCGATTTCAGCCGCTATGCATCCAATCTACCCGAAAAAAAGTTTTCATGTTCCTTTTTCATAGATGAACAATTCGATACCAAAATGACAACCCTACAGGCAAAATTGGCAAAGAAAATTGAAAAAAACGAAATTGCATATGTGAAATTTTTTTATACATTCTTTGATCTTATATTGTGAATAATATTTGTAATAAATTCTATAGCATAATTGTGAATTTTGATGGTGCATGGTGTCAGATTTCGATAAAATCATCATTTTTTAAAACAACTGGAGGTACTTAACAAAAATTTTCACTGAAGTTCGAATTGTTCGGGGTTTCCTAATTTCCACCACCTATGCTATCATGTAATCTGTTTTTTTGAATGCTATTTTGTTTTTTTCTAATTTTCTCCGCGATTTTTGGCTGTAGAGTTGTTGTTTTGGTCTCATTTTGTTCATCTGTGAAAGAAGAATATGAAAAAATTATTTTCGGGCAGATTTCGCTCATTGCGAATGAAATCAGCTGGTGGTTGAAATTAGGAACCCAAAATTTCAAAATCAATTTCTGATTTCCTTCAGAAAAAAAATCACAAAAAATACAAAAAATGATTGTATCAGGTCAAAATTTTGGGGAGTGGTAGAGGAAGGATCAATGCATTTTTAAGCTATTTCCGATGTTTCTATCTCAAAAAGTCTTTGATTGGTGGAAGTTTGAAAAAAAGTGGTAGAAATATGGCAACCTTACCCTTATTGAAACATTTTCCTCCAATATTTCCATGTTTCACCCGCTAAGAATGTTTTTTATACTCAGAAAACACACAATACAAAACTTCAAAATTTGTCATGGAGTCTATAAAAGCCAGTTTAACAGCCTGTTCGAACTCAACTATCCTAAAATTATTATACGTGTTTATATTCGTACGAATCAGGCGTTGATTTCCTCGAAAAGTTCTTTCGTGGCACAAAATAAGTCCCTGAAGTCGAAAAACTTCGAAACCATTGAGTAAAAATTTTGTTTCGATTTTTTTAGGCGTAATAATTTGCAGCAATCGAATGAATGCAACAAGGGGTAATTTTTTGTTTTCGCCATTTTTAGGCAAAATGAGAGGGAGGTCAATTTTTCAAAAATCTCATCAGTTTCATTTTATACCTTTCTCATTGATTTTTACTAAAATTCTTTTTACGGTTGAAAAACTTTTTTCAGGGATTCTCAAAATTGAGATATCAACAAAAACTCAATCGAGTTAACATTTGGAAAATAAAGTTCAAATGAAATTTATAATTCGTAATAAAGTAAATATTCTATTTTCAGATTATACAAATACCTAAAAACATTAATTTTTCAGTGGAATTCAAAATATCGTAAATAAAAAAGATTACAGCGCAAAATTTTATTCAGACTTGTAAGTCTGCAAGTACTTTCAAACTACATATTAAAAATGTTTCAGTAAAAATTGATGAAAAAGATGCAAAATTTAAAAAAAAAATAAAAAACACCCGTTCTACACAAAAATGAAAAAAAAAATGGAAAACTGCCTCACATTACGTTCATTTGATTCCCAACAAATTTATGCATTCAGGTTTTTGAAAAATCTCTTTATTACAAAGCTCTACGATTTCTGAAATGTCCGTTTTGGGGAGAGTGGCCGTGGATCTACAAAGCTAAAAATTTTCGACATTTTTGGAACCACTGCGAGATTTAAAAAAAAATCACGAAAGAATGATGATTTACTAGAGTTGAATGAATGCAATGAAGGATAATTACAAGGTCATTAACTATTTTTGGACAAAATGAAAAGTTTTCAGAATGCTTTCAAAATTTTATAAAATTTTCATCCCAATTTTTTGGTTCTATTTGGTTGAGGTGAGCATTATTTCTGTAAAAAAAGAACTAAAAAAGGTGATTTGACTTCGAAATTTCGAAAAAAAATTTACACAATAAAATAATGTTTTGCCTATTAAAATTCGAATAAAAATTTCATCAATTTTTCTACCTCTTGAAAATGGGAATTATTTATTGTAATAATTGAAACAAAATTTCAATTTTTTCCCCTTCCAAACTCGGCGAATGGATCCAAAAAGTGTTCCTCGATGTTCAAAATTCTGGTACAAATGAACTAACCCCATTAATTTATTCAATATTGGAATCTTACAAATTAAATACAGGTATCTAACCACTTCATAGTTCGATTTAATTTTCAGATAGCTACATAAATACTAATAAAACAATTCTTGAAAAATGAAATGGAACCCTAATCACAAGTAGGTGATTCTTATAATGAAAAAAAAAAAAATCACGGATTATAAAAATACTTTTATTTTTTTATCAATAAGTACCTCAGATACTTGAGATATACCTAACGACACTTTCAACAGGTCTCGCCATTGTAACATGCACAGATAACCATTTCATACGAAAAAATCGCTGAAATCGTCGTATTATCGTGTTTGTTCGAGCCAAATATTTTTTCGTTTCTCGAAATTGCTTGTTGAAGTGAATTTTTTCGTTATGAAATCAATTATTCTGTTGTTTTGTGGAGTGGCGATTTTCCGCGATTTCGCTTACGGTCGAATCGATTTAACTGAAGATGGTATCGTGGGCGTTAGTCAACGTAAGTACATAGTACATAATTATATACATTCATCGTTCATCAAGGACATAGGTAATAGTTAGTTTCTTGAAAAACTTTTGGGATTGCAGAAAAGCTCAAAGATTATATGACCAAAGCTATCAAAGGATTTCGAAAAGTGATATTGGAAGGAGATGAAGAGCTTGATTACCCGGTTATGGATCCCTACAAAGTGGAAGACCTTTCTTTCGACCATGTCGATACATCAGGCAAAAATAAATACAAGTAGGTGAATCCATCGAACCTGAATTTATTCGCTGATCCCTTTGAAATCAAAGAAAATTCCATATTATTCAACTTTCAGCCCTCCCTATTCCAATAATTCCATTCTCGGTTCTTCCTTTTTCAAATAATCAATTATTCACCTCACAGGCTGAATTTTTTCAACCAAAATTCAACTACCATAAAAGGATTCGCCGATTATACACCAAGTGAAGTGGAAGTTAGCGCCAAAGACATGCGTTTATCTTTTGGAATCACATTCAACAGTCTGGAGACGGAATTCCCTTATAAATTAGATGGTCACTTGTTCAAGAACTTTATGCCCGTGTATGGCGAAGGTATCGTCAAGTAAGTGGCATTGTTGCTTGATGAAATAGCCTACTTTTTAAAATCACAGTAAAAAAAAATTAATTTCGAATACTTCAAATTGATTCAGATTTTCCACTAAAAATCAAGGAGTATATTTCACAGTAGATTTGGCTATTGAACAAGGCTTCATAGTAGTTGAAAAAGTCCAGTCTCACCGACACTTGAATGATATTGACGTATGTACTGAAATCATCATTTTTCATTTTTTTCCCCTCAGAGAAGTAATCAAATAATACGATATTGATTTCCAGGTCAACGTCACCGGTCTCATGGACCTACCTGATCCATTTGCAACGATCATTATAGATGATGTTTTGGACCATTGGGTGAAGCAGCATGGTTCGAAAGTATTGGATAAATATGCACAAGACCTCGTCGAAGAAACTGTCGGTGGAATGACCACAGAAGAGTTTTTCGATTACCTCGATCACTTGGTGAAAAAAAACGATCAACAGTGAATACGAAAATTTGTATAAAGATGTTCGTTTTCAAGACGACTGAAGATTCTACCGCTGGCTTAATTGAGAAAAAATTTCTAAATTTCAATCAGTTATTTAGATGTAACACAATAGCGTATTAAACAGGGGTATTCAACTCCGCCGTTGGATCAAATTATTAAAAAGAAATCAATACTGTTGGGTACTTTTTTCAAATGTATTTTAATTTCGAACAGATGCAGATGTTAGATTTGCAATACTTTTTGCGACCTACCATTGGTGGGGCCAGACGATTGGAACAGCTGAACTAATTTTTTTCAAGATTTTATTTAAAAGGTGCGATTTTTTGAAATCTGTATGGATAATTTTAAATATTTACCACATTTTTCAAAATTTTAAAATATCGAATCCAAAACCTCTTAAAACTTGAAAAATTTTCCAAAACATGGACTATGTTATAAAAATTACACAATATTCTAAAAATTTTACGATTTTCATAAACTCGAAGAATTTTTCAAAATTAGGACAGTTTTCCAATGATTGACGATTTTTTCAAAACTTGGATGATTTTCCGAGAATTGGAAGATTTCCTGAAAAATGAAAAATTCTCCAAAACTTGAAAACTTTTCAAAACAAGAGAAATTTCCTAAAAATTTTCCAATTTTTTAAAAACCACGCGAATTTTTAAAACTTGTAACAGATTTTTCTAAAATATAGGATTGTATCCAAATACAGTGTTTATCGGTTATAAGAACATCGGTTATAAGAACATATCGCTTTTTAGAACCAAATTTGAAAGTCCCGGCAAAACTCCATAAGACATAATGTTAATTTTTATCGCTTATAAGAACATCACTTATAAGAACATATCGCTTTTAAGAACCAGATTTTTGGTCCGTCCAGCATAAAATATCTGATATAAGAACCTAAAGGCATTAAAAACCTTTTTTTTTTTTGGTGAATTTTAAACCAACACGTGCCAATAAAGACTAGGATGTTACAAATGTACAAACAAAAACATATGGACAAATAAAAGAGAATAGAATGGAACCGATTGTCACGGATATTAACGTTTTTACTTTGGTCCCTAGTTGTAAATCTTGGGTGTTTAAGTAGGCGTTAACTTTACAATACAATTCTTCGAATTGATCGGCCGGCGAGCTCTGTGATCGATTTTTTTTGGAAGGTATAGAGACTTTTGCCTCTTTGGTCCTTGAAAACATGCCTTGATATCTGTATCCGTTTTCTCCTCTTTGTGTACAACAGAGTATTTAATTATCGGGGGTTGAAGCCTACAATTGCTCCTCTTCATTTGACCCTTCATTTTGGGATCAATTAGCTCATTTTTTTCTCCCAAGAATTCGTTTGTTGGGATGAAACTATTTCGTAATTCATACCCCCCCCCCCCTCATAATAAAAATATCGATCAAAAAAATCAATATCGGTTATAACAACATATCGGTTATAGTGACGAAATCTCTAGTTCCTTCCAAGGTTCTTATAACCGATAAACACTGTATTGGACAATTTCTCAACCCAGGAAAAATGTTTTACACCTGAACAGGTCTGAATCATTTGGATCATATTCATGCGAATTTGAAAAATTGGAAAATGTTGACCTTTAAGTGGGAAAAATTTCACCCGAAGTTAATCTGAAAAAATACCATCCAAATGTATAGATACGAAAGTCGAGGTTGTCTCCTCTTGCCCCTCACCATCTCATCAGTTTTCTGTGAAATTTCTTGTGTCACGCCTGCGACAAATATAGTATACTTATCAACTCGATGTAGGAAATTTTTAGATTCCTGTTTTTCGGCCACAAAAATGACTCAAAATCGATTCTGAAAATTTCTGAGCCTTTCCCCCTCTCCACCAAAAGAACTTGAAAACTTGAATTTATTACAGAAAAAATTTCAAATAAAAAAGAAAAACTCGGTTTCAAACAAAATCATTTCCATGATTTCGTAGACAACCTGACATAATTTGTTATATTTTTCAAAACTTGATAACTTTCCTTCAAAATAGAATTTTTTCTATTGACGTAATTCATGCCTGATCAAGTGATCAGGTATGATGAAACCTACTCAGATACGACCAATTTTCAGACCTGCTCACGCTTAAAAAAAAATTTTCCCAACAGTTTCTGAAAATTAGGCAAATTTTCAAGTGCTACGTTTGTGCTGCCCCCTTCTCGATTTAAAAAAACTGTGGGAATAGCTGGTAAAATGGTAGCCCTGCCCATGGAACAGAGAGGGATGAAACTCGAAAATGGGGGGGGGGCACAAAAGGAGCCGTGTGTTGGACAACTTTTTTTTGCTTTTTCAAAGTGGAAGAGAGGGACTGACTTTTTTCACTCGCTAAAAATGGGGAGGAATAAAAAGGGAGTTTTCTTCCGTACTTTCGTCTCAGATAGATCATAGAATTGCTACTTTGTTCATGCCCCCGAGCGAAGCGAGGGCGAAGCTTTGAAAAAATTGGATTTTTAACGCGCTAAAAAGATATTTTCCCATGTTTTAATGCTTTGAAAATCCCTATCTGATATAAGTGTAATGTAAATTTATAAATACAACATAATTTTTTGGGGGGAGCGGGGGTCAAATTTTTTTTCAGGGGACCTGTCCCTTAACAGTTTAATCAGCAAAAAAAATTTACAAAAAATAATCACTTGAAAAAATTTTAGAAAAATTCTTCCACAGGCGGGATTTGAACCTACCTACAGCTCAAAGTGTGCCAAACGTGCAACCTATAGGGTGAAATGGTTGATTACTAAAAAGTGCCACGCGGAATGGAAAAAAGTTTACCGTGAAATTATACCTCAAAATACATATGTACTTTCACCCTGAATTTTCAGATTTTGCATTTTTTAAAAGTATTATCGAAATACTCACCCTTGAGTGAGAGGATGAAAAATTGAAAATTTTGAAATTTACGGAGTAGGGGCGATATTGGTATCGAATTGTTTAGTGCGCTGATTCTGATTCCGGGACTCGTTTGACCCCAAAACCAAAATTGAGCTCCTGGGGGAAAGGGGGTCCAAAATTTTGAAAAATACGATTATTCGATATTTATATCGAATTTTAGGGTGCTAATTCTCATTCCGGTACTCATTCAGGGTGTCTACCGATTTTTCAAAATTAAATTTCGCGACTTTTTTATGACTTTTTTTTAAAGGTATCTAGTATGTACCTCTCAATTTGACGACCCCCCCCTCCAAAAAAATCAACGAGATCGAATTTATTACAGAAAAAAAATCATATGTGACCTGGACTACTAAAAGGTACCTATAGTCACCAAAACCGATTTTTCGTTTTTGATCAATATTTATAGAAGAAAGTATGGTCCTTCCAATGACATAAACCGCAGACTCCAGATTTCATTACTTTTGCTGTAAAGTACATTAGTTTTTGCCAAGAAGCTTGATTTTAGACATATTTTCTATAAAAGTAAACTTTGAACTTCCGACTGAAATTCCACGAAAGCATAGCTTTCTAGAAAAAAAACTAATTGCACACTACAGAAAGGAAATTTTACGCTCTACAATTTATGTTCTATTCATTTTTTCCGTACAACCCTTCCTTTTATCAGAAAATTGACTTCAAGTGACAAAAGTTTTCAAAATATGTAAAAAAAAATCAACAAAAAATTGATAACTTTTGACACTTGAAGTCAATTTTCTGAGTAAAGGAAGGGTTCTACGGAAAAAATGAATAGAACATAAATTGTAGAGCGTAAAATTCCCTCTCTATAAAGTGCAATTCATTTTTTTTCTAGACAGCTATGCTTTCGAGATATTTCAGTCGAAAGTTCAAAGTTCAACTTTCAAAAAGACCTTTTTTTTGACCGAGTTTTCCTCGGTAAGTTGATTTTGGCCTGCGGTCCCTTTTGGTAGTCCAAGCCACATATAGGGAAGGAAATACGTCTTTAATTTAAAAACAAAGAAAAACTTTCTAAAAGTGAGTTTTAAATAATTACTGTCCAAGCGAAGCGAGGGTGAAACTTCTTACGAAAAATTCGGTTGGAACGAATAAAATTGTTACATGCTTATTGAGCATTTACCTAATAAGGTATATTTAACATAATGAAAAGCTGGCAGGACACGGGCTGATATAGATTTCGCGGATTTTGACACTAAAATTGAGAAATAATTAATTCATGGGAAGTCTGAAACATTAGCAAATTACTAATAAAACAAGCGAGGTCCGGGGCACCTGGCAAGAGGGTTCCCGGAAAACGGAATAACTATCACAAGACACATTTTGTTTCGTTTGGGCTGTGGGACACTTGTTTTTTCAAAAAAAAAAAAAAATGAAATAGGTACCTAAAAATTCAAAATTAGAATAATTAATGCTTGAAAAAATTCGAGGTTAGAATTCTTGAATCTTGATGATACGTATTTGAAATTGGGATAAATAAATATTGATTTAGGTATTTATAAAATTATTTCTTATCTTATTTTCTATCTCAAAAATTTCATCATCTGAAATCTACACTAATAATCTCCACTATCGTAATTTTGAACTCATCATTCGCCTTATTTCGCATAATATGTAGATCTTGGGCGTTAGTGGAATGTCAATTTTAATCTTGATACGTCGGTAGAATGTTCAGTTTTCGATCGTAGCGCAAGCTTAGAGTGGAATCCAGCAATACGACTCTCAAGAGTGTATTTTTCAGTCTTATTTTTTTTTAAGTATTGCGCTCCGTTTTCATTATCGAAAAAGAATGGAGTGCCATTGTATAATAGTTTTCGTTTTCATTATGTCTACATTACCAGTACATGATTTTAATTCGGTAAACAGCAGTTCCTCGAACCTAGACCCTCTAGAAGCGAAGTTTTGAGAAATGAAAACCAGCTTGGAAGCAGAATTTCAGAATCGGTTGTATGCTCAGAAAACGGATTTGAAAGCACAGTGGGATGCGGAGAAAACGGAATTGAAAGCACAGTGTCACTGTGCTTTCAATTCCGTTTTCTCCGCATTCCACTGTGCTTTCAATTCCGTTTTCTCCGCATCCCATTGTGCTTTTAATTCAGTTTTCTCCACACCCCACTGGGATGCGGAGAAAACGGAATTAAATACACAATGGGATGCGGACTTGGAAGCAAAGGTGAAAGCGGCGATTAAAAATCGGTTGGATGCTCAGAGAGCGGAATTGGAACCACAGATAAGAGCCGAGTTTAATACCCTATTCGAAAATATGTATCAGCGAATCGTAGACGAGAACGGTAAGATACCTATAAATTTTTCAAGTTTGTGCATCTTGTTGAGTGCCTACGTATATTCTATAGAATAAATTTTTAATGATTCTAGGCGACATTCCTGACCAGTACAAGCCTTATCTTCAAGCGTGGCTTAAAGAACGGGATGAAAAAAAAAGTATGTTGCAGTTTTATTTCATACGGTCTATGCTTCCCAACTATACCGTACTTAGTCACTAACAAAAATTTCATAAAATTATTAAACGTCTATTCTATTCATGACACTGAAAATTTTTAAAAAATATTTACGTGTTTCAGACTTTTAGAAAATGCGCCAGTTTCCCCTCCAATTCCATCAATAGATTTCATCGATTTTCCCAGGCATTGACGTGTTGGCAGAGAATTTCAGGGTGCACATCCTGCACTTATAATCCAGAGATCGCGTAATTTCAGCAGGATTACAGTTTTACCTATAAGCTCAAATCCAGCTTATGGTAAAAAAGTAGTAAAACGGAAATTATCGCGTGACAAAATTTCCTACCTATTGATCGATCAAATTAAAAACATTGATAGCCGGCACATTATGGGAACCCGACAATATATTGAAACTGGCGCCATTTCACCCAAAGAATGGGATACAATTGGGGATTGCTTAGAATGCTTCTGGAGAATGAATTTAGAAAAATGTAGAAATATCGGTAACTATTTTATTATTATGATTATTAATTTATGAAAATTGTAAAATTTCAGCAGATTACTAATAAAATGATATGATTATTTGGCCCGAGCAAAGCGAGGACGAATTTTTTTTTGAAGGATTTATTTAAAAAACAGCAAAAAAAAATACATATTTCCAAATGAGTTTTCCTTCTAAACTTTTAAAACATCCCACTAGAAATTTTAAATTTTCCCGAGAATGGATACGATACCATACTCCCTTTGAAAATCCCAATCGTGATCGCTACTAATAGTCTACAGTCCAAGAGGCAAAAAGTGTTCATTGAGAGTGCATTTTTGCTGGGCAAAAAAGTCAGTTGGTTTACTGTAGGTATGGGTCCCATAGTCCCAAAAAACCGAATTTTGGATTTTTGCCCCGGCACGATAGGGAGCTGAGGCCTGAAAACCCCCCTTTTTTCTCAATTTTTAAATTTGACTTTGGACAAAAATTTTTTCGCATTCTGGTAGCAGACACTCCCCTGACTCCAAATATATGTCACATCCCTTGGGTCACGGGCACAATGGGGTGCTGAGCCCCCTTATGTGCGATTTTTTGCCAAATTCTATCATTTTTGGCACAATAATGCCTCTGTAGGCGTTATGCGGTATGCTGGACAAAAAAAATCAAACGCAATGTATTCTTGGGTTCATTGCGCGTCCAATGAGCCAAAGTTAGAGGAAAACTGTGGGCACAATAGGCCATGGTGGAATTTTCAAAATTTTGAAAACACGCGATTTTCTCCTCCTTTGTTGAAAAAATAAGTCAAGAAAAAAATCTGAAACTTGGGTTGCGACATAAAATGAGTTAAAATTTCACGAGCAGAACGAAATTATTGATGAAAATTAAATTTGAGCAATTTTAACCCATTTTGAGCCCCAAATTGGGTCAATTTTTGAGTATTTTCAAAGGATTGACATGTGACCTATGAAGTGGGGTAGAATTTCGCCAGAAATTCAACAAAACCATCCAATTTTTTTGAGCAACTTTTGAGAATTTTGAGCCTCAAATTGAATCAATTTTTGAGTATTTTCAAAGAATTGACATGTAATCTATGAAAGTAGGGTAGAATTTCGCCAGAACTTCAAAAATACCATCCAAATTTTTTTGGGCATCTTTTGAGAATTTTAAGCCTTAAATTTAGTAGATTTTTAGATAGACCTATCATGGATTAAAATTTCATAGAGAAACCAAAAAATCAAAATCGAATAATTTTAAGAATGAAATTAAACCCGCTTATTTTTTCAACTGAATGTAATTGATTTGAATTTCCTATTTTCTTTTTTATTAGTTTAGATTGTTCATTTTTTGGCATTCCAATGAAATATTTTGCGCTTGAAATTAGGTACTCAAACATGAAAGTTGTTTAAAAAAGTTTTGAATAACATTTTAAAACCTTGAGCGAAATTCTATCCCTTTTTCGTAGGTCACATGTCATTTTTTTGAAATTAATCAAAAATTGATTCAATTTAAGGCTCATAATTCTCAAAAGTTGCTAAAAAAAATTGGATAGTTTTGTTGAATTTCTAGCGAAATTCTACCCACTTTCGCAGGTTACATTTCAATTCTTTGAAAATACTCAAAAATTGATTCAATTTGAGGCTCAAAATTCTCAAAAGTTACTCAAAAAAAGTTTTGGATGATATTTTTCAATTTCTGGCGAAATTCTACCCCACTTTCATAGGTCGCATGCCAATTTTTTGAAATTAATCAAAAATTGACTCAATTTAAGGCTCAAAATTCTCAAAAGTTGCTCAAAAAAAATTTGGATGGTTTTGTTGAATTTCTGGCGAAATTCTACCCCACTTTCATAGGTCACATGTCAATCCTTTGAAAATACTCAAAAATTGACCCAATTTGGGGCTCAAAATGGGTTAAAATTGCTCAAATTTAATTTTTCATCAATAATTTCGTTCTGCTCGTGAAATTTTAACCCATTTTATGTCGCAACCCAAGTTTCAGATTTTTTTCATGACTTATTTTTTTAACAAAAGGGGAGAAAATCGCGTGTTTTCAAAACTTTGAAATTCCACCATGGCCTATTGTGCAAACAGTTTTCCTCAAACTTTGGCTCATTGGACGCAGAATGAACCCAAGAATACACTGCGTTTGACTTTTTTGTCCAGCATACGTACCGCATAACGCCTACAGAGGCATTATTGTGCCAAAAATGATAGAATTTGGCAAAAAATCGCACATAGAGGGCCCAGCACCCCATTGTGCCCGTAACCCAAGGGATGTGACATATATTTGGAGTCAGGGGAGTGTCTGCTACCAGAATATGAAAAAATTTTTTTGTCCAAAATCAAATTTAAAAATTGAGAAAAAAGGGTGTTTTCAGGCCTCAGCTCCTTATTGTGCCGGGCAAAAATCCAAAATTTGGTTTTTTGGGACTACGGGACCCATACCTACAATAAACCAACTGATTTTTTTGTCCAGCAAAAATGCACACTAATTTCGATTTCTAGAGCACTTTTTTCCTCTTGGACTGTACACTAGGTATAAGTCTTCCACAAGAACATATTTTTCCGCTCCAAAATATTCAATTGTTTGAAATAGGTAGAAGGGAAGAAGGTTTATATTATAACAATTTAAGAATGGGGATTGAAAATTTATGTGCCCGAGCGAAGTGAGGGCGAAATTTTTTAGAAAAAATGTTCAAAAAGGTGAAAGTTCTATATACTTTTTTTGTTTTGTACAAGGAGGAAAAAATTCAAGTAATTTATTTTGGGTCAATTTTGCGACTTTCACGACCGGTAGACACCCTGTCATTAAAATTGAGCCCCTGGGGAAAGATGGAAGCCCGAAATTTTGAAAAATATAACATACCATTCTGGTACCCGTAAAATCCATGCAATTTTCTGTTACACCCGATCCTTTGATATCGTATCAGATATTTTGCCTACCCTTGGTTTTGAAGGAACATGATATTTTCGAATAATCTTAATTTTTCTGTGACCGTAACGAAGGCATTAAAACGACTAATACGATTGTGAGACGACCCCTAAAAAAATTCTATCAATTTTTAACGTTGAAAAATCTCAACACGTCATAACGTACCCTCCTTCGTCCGCTCGATCGGTCTTCTAATTACCGAACACAATAGCCTTCCAGATAGGCGTTTTTTTTCCGACGGAAGAAAATTCAGCCGCAAAGGTCGGTAATAGAAGGAGAAAAATGAAAGAGACGAAGAAAAACGAAGAAACAGTGGCGATGGCAGTCCTCCTTCGCATCGGCCGCCTTAGACCGCACATTAAAAGAAGTAATTACTCAGCCGGAATACGATTAAGCAGACGACGCGGACGACAACCACGACGACGGCGATGACGATGATGACGGCGCAGATCGAGGTGGCGGTGACGAAAAATTCATTAAATCGGTACGAGCGGCGGCGACGACCGAGTACGACCTACGAGGCCAGGGCGAAGAAGCGAAGAGGAACTGTGCTGATTGAAAATCGACAACGCCAATGCACCGGAAGTGAAAACCTTTTGTTGGAAGCGCGGTGGCGAGAAAAGAACGTGGCGGTGGCGGAAAAAAAAAAGGTCGATGGCGTAGCGGTCGCGTTACTTCGGCGAGAAGAATACAACAATGTTGACGACGGGGGAGGAGATGGCGTGGTCGCGGCTAGATGAAGATGAAAAACGAGACGTGGATAGGCGGCGAGGTGGAAAACTATAGTAGTGTACAACGTAATGTGGCGAGCAGCGGGAAATAGGAAGGAAAAAAAAAGGCTACGCAAAAAAATGACGACCGGCATCGTACGTACGCGACACGATAGGATAGTGATATCGAACGGGTTCGCTACCGATACCCGAGTCGACGAAGATAGAGAAAACAACGTATACAGATTTGGCGGCGGGCCGCATTGTCCGCACCATTGACGCGTGCTGCGTGGCGAGATGAAATGTCACCGAGGTGAGACCGTTCGTCGGTTTGATTAATGCGAGAATTTTCTCTCTTTTGTTGTTAGCACGAAGAAGGCGTCGCGCTTGATTAAGCCTCTCTCGCCCGTCTTCGGCCTTACCTCGCCCGCGTCTTTTTCACTTCGCCAGCGCGCTCCTCAATCCGCCACAAATCATTTCTCAACTTCATCAGTCTTGTCACTCGTCGTTCTTAAACTGCCTCGCAAATCTTACCTCGACACCGCAAATCTTTATAACTTTATAATGGCCACAGACAAGGGGGATTTTTACATCGCGGCGGCGAGATGATGCAACGACCAGCGCCGCCGCCGTCGTGATGACCGCTTTAGTGGTAGACATACCGGGGAGATTTTTCATTTTACCTGATCCTAGTCTTTTTTTTTCGTATCTGTGCGGCAAGCATGGAAATGGCGTCCAGATTAAGGAGAATGGTAAATTGAATTTTCCTTCTCGAGTATTCGAATGGATCGCGAGGACACGTGCGCCTCTATTTGGACGATGAGATGATTTTCATATATACGAGACAAGTGTTCGGATATATGACCCTATGTCCGAGCCTACTGTCAGGTTCATTATTAATATCTCGTATTTTTTATTACGTTTTATCTTCTGCTGCGTAGGCGAAGGTTCGAGAAAGAAAATTAATCTGAGACTGGATAACTGTTGAAAGTTGTACCATAAATTATTAAACGAATGATGAAATTTCGCTAATATTTTGCAGAAAATGATTTGGTCGTTTTTTAAAAATCTTATTCCAGTCGACGTATGCTTACAGATGTTGCATTGGTGGAGTCAGCCAAGGCTTCAAAACCCGAACAGAACGGAACCAAAAGAGCCGTTCTGAACCGAAAGGAACGTAACCGAATCGAAGAACAGTTCTTAAGAACCGAGTCTGAGAACCATTCTTGAAGACTAGTTCTCAAGAACCAATTCTGAGAATCGTTTTTTCGAAATTCGGTTCTTGAGAACCAAATCTGAGAACCGGTTTGTGAAGAACGGTTTTTAAGAATCGAAGCTGAGAACTGGTTTTTGAAGAATGGTTCTTGAGAACTGAATTTGAGAACAGTGTTTTGAAGAACGGTCCTGAACTGAATCTGAGAACCATTTTTGAAGAATAGTTCTCAAGAACCAATTCTGAGAATCGTTTTTTCGAAATTCGGTTCTTGAGAACCGAATCTGAGAACCGGTTTGTGAAGAACGGTTTCTAAGAATCGAAGCTGAGAACTGGTTTTTGAAGAATGGTTCTTGAGAACTGAATTTGAGAACAGTGTTTTGAAGAACGGTCCTGAACTGAATCTGAGAACCATTTTTGAAGAATAGTTCTCAAGAACCAAATCTGAGAACTATTTTTTCGAAGAACTGAATCTGAGAACTATTTTTTTGAAGAACAGTTCTCAAGAACCAAATCTGAGAACTATTTTTCGAAGAACAGTTCTTGAAAACTGAATCTGAGAACCATTTTTTGAATAACGGTTTTTAAGAACCGAAGCTGAGAACTGGTTTTTGAAGAATGGTTCTTGAGAACTGAATTTGAGAATAGTTTTTTTGAAGAACGGTCCTGAACTGAATCTGAGAACCATTTTTGAAGAATAGTTCTCAAGAACCAAATCTGAGAACTATTTTTTCGAAGAACTGAATCTGAGAACTATTTTTTTGAAGAACAGTTCTCAAGAACCAAATCTGAGAACTATTTTTCGAAGAACAGTTCTTGAAAACTGAATCTGAGAACCATTTTTTGAATAACGGTTTTTAAGAACCGAAGCTGAGAACTGGTTTTTGAAGAATGGTTCTTGAGAACTGAATTTGAGAATAGTTTTTTTGAAGAACGGTCCTGAACTGAATCTGAGAACCATTTTTTAAGAATAGTTCTCAAAAACCAAATCTGAGAACTATTTTTTCAAAGAACAGTTCTTAAGAACTGAATCTGAGAACCGGTTTTTGAAGAACGGTTCTTGAGAACCGAATCTGAGAACAGTTTTTTGAAGAACGGCCCTAAACTGAATCTGAGAACCATTTTTGAAGAATAGTTCTCAAGAACTAAATCTGAGAACTATTTTTTCAAAGAACAGTTCTCAAGAACCAAATTTGAGAACCAATTTTTCGAAGAACAGTTCTTGAGAACTGAATCTGAGAAACATTTTTTAAAGAACGGTTCAGACGGTTCGTAAAAACCGAATTTGAGAACCGTTTTTTGAAGAACGGTTCTTAAGAACCGAATCTGAGAATTGCACTTCGGTTCTTGACGTTTTAAAAAAATTTTCCATCACAATTCATACGACTTTTAACTTTTAAATTTTAAATTTTTTAATAATTTTCCAAGTATTTTTGCCGCGTAACAGGATTTCAACGATTTAAGTCCAAAATACTTTTGGCAAGGGAGCTACCCCAAGTGATATATGACAATCGAAATTTTTTTGAGAGACCCATATCTATGTAGAGCATTAAAAAAGACTCCCAGCTCTGAAATTTAAGCCCCTAAAGTCAACAGGGGAGGGAGTTAGGGAGGGTTAGGTAAATATCGAAAAACCGTCTAATTCGCAAAAAAAAAACTCAGTATTAAAATAGCAATATCTCGCCACCTTGTTCGGTTTAGGACGTGATTTGGCCACTCTTGAACGACTTATATGAAAGGTAGTTCATGGTAAAAAAAATTACATCCTAAACCGAAGAGGGTGTTGGGTCACCCCTAGATGACTTATATGTATAAAAGGCAGTTCGTGATTAAAAAGTTTTGGCCTAAACCAAACAGGGTGTTGAAATATTGCGATTTTAGTAAATTTTTTAGTGAATTAGGTCATTTCTCGATATTTAACCCTCCATAACCCCTCCACCCATCCCTCTGTTAACTTTGGGAGATCAAATTTTGGTTTTGGGAGTTTTTTTTGATATTCTACACAACTGTAAATTTTTTTTTGATCGTCGTGTAACACTTGGGGTGGGTCCCTTACAAACCAAAATTGTTCTAATTTCTAAATACAAATTTTTTCGAGTTTTACAGAATTAATTTAACAGAATAATAATGTTACAATAAATTTTCATAATGTAATGCAATGAATAACGAAAAATTATCATCATTTTTTCTTTATTTTTTTCCAAAAATTTTCCCATCTTCCAATTTTTTTTTCAATAATACTAAATTATTAATGGAGTAAAAGAAATTTTGAAAAACATATGTTGAAAATTCTTTTATAAACTTCGAAGTCATTTTCAAGTTGGGAGACATTTAAAAAAAAAACTTTCTTGGCAAATTCAATGTTCCAACTATCAAAAATTTGGTAATGCTAATTTGTTTTTGATTAAAATATAATATTTTGAAAAAAATGTGAAAAAATTGGTTAAGACAGCTGTATCATGCTCTCAAGAGTCCCACAAAGATTCCCAGTCCAAGATTTTGGAAAATTTAGAAAAAGGAAATTAATGTTTCTACATTTTTGGAGGATGGAGCTTATTTTGACTTGGCACAAAGGGACGTGGCAATGGTACGCTCTTCAAATTATAATTAATTGATTAAAATTTCTTGTAGATTCTCCTATAAATATTTTTCAACATGATTACAAAAAATAGACACTTCTTTCTAGCTTAATTTATTGAAAAAGTTTATTGTACAGTTTCCTCACTTTCCTCTTTTGAAACGATGTGACCATAGAGTAAGTTCTGACTGTTCCTTCAATCAATTTAATCAGAAAAGGGGGAAAAAATCAAAATTATTGAAGATGTACATATTTCTACTTTCTAGAAACGGAAATATTTTTTTCACTTTTCCGCAACACTGCTAAGAATTGTAACTATAAAAACCGAATTCTAAAGAACGGTTCTTGAAAACGGAAATCAAGAACCAAAGTTTTGAAGAACGGTTCTTGAGAACAAAATCCAAGAATCAGAATTTAAAGAATAGATCTTGAGAACGAAAAGCAAGAACCAAAATTTGAAGAAACGTTCTTGAGATCAAAAACCAAGAACCTAAATTTTAAAGGATGGTTCTTGAAATCAAAACCCAAGAACCAGAACTTCAAAGAATGGGTCTTGAGATCGAAAACCAAGAACCAAAATTTGAAGATCGAAAACCAAGAACCGAAATTTTGAAGACCGGTTCTTGAGATCAAAACCCAGGAACCAGAACTTCAAAGAATAGTTCTTGAAATGAAACCCAACAACCAAAATTTGAAGAACGGTTCTTGAGTTCGAAACTAAGAACAAAAGTTTGAAGAACAGTTCTTGAAATCAAAAACCAAGAACCTAAATTTTGAAGAACAGTTCTTGAGAACGAAATCCAAGAACCAGAATTTAAAGAATAGATTTTGAGAACGAAAACCAAGAACCAAAATTTCAAGAATGGTTCTTGAGATCAAAACCCAAGAACCAGAACTTCAAAAAATGGGTCTTGAGATCAAAAACCAAGAACCAAAATTTTGAAGATTGGTTCTTGGAGATCAAAACCCAGGAACCAGAACTTCAAAGAATGATTCTTAAAATGAAAACCAACAACTAAAATTTGAAGAACGGTTCTTGAGATCGAAACTAAGAACAAAAGTTTGAAGAACAGTTCTTGAGATCGAAAACCAAGAATCAAAATTTGAAGATCGAAAACCAAGAACCGAAATTTTGAAGATCGGTTCTTGAGATCAAAACCCAGGAACCAGAACTTCAAAGAATAGTTCTTGAAATGAAAACCAACAACCAAAATTTGAAGAACGGTTCTTGAGTTCGAAACTAAGAACAAAAGTTTGAAGAACAGTTCTTGAAATCAAAAACCAACAACCAAAATTTGAAGAACGGTTCTTGAGTTCGAAACTAAGAACAAAAGTTTGAAGAACAGTTCTTGAAATCAAAAACCAAGAACCTAAATTTTGAAGAACGGTTCTTGAGATCAAAAACCAAGAACCTAAATTTTGAAGAACGGTTCTTGAGAACGAAATCCAAGAACCAGAATTTAAAGAATAGATTTTGAGGACGAAAAGCAAGAACCAAAATTTTGAAGATCGGTTCTTGGAGATCAAAACCCAGGAACCAGAACTTCAAAGAATGGTTCTTGAAATGAAAACCAAGAATTTAAATTTTGAAGATCGGTTCTTGAGATCAAAACCCAAGAACCAAAACTTTGAAGAATGATTCTTGAGATCGAAAAGCAAGAACTGAAATTTCAAAGAACGGTTCTTGAGAACAAAAACTAAGAACTAAATTTTGAATAACAGATCCAAAGAACAATCACCCAAAACCGAACAGAACTAAGAATGGGAACGAAACTGAACACAATTAGCTTCTGGTTTTGAAGCCCTGAAGTCAGCAGTGTGTCCACTGTGCCATGGCATGGCTGTTGATTCTTTCAACGAATTGAGCAATAACTCAACAATTGATGCCTAACAAATTCAACAATGAAATAATTCGAGCAATAAATAGGTAAACCAGAACAATATAAAATCAGAACCAAGAATTTAAAATTATTCGATGACTGAGCCGTTCACAGATTTCATTTCACAGGTTTCTAATTGATCTATGAAAAAATTCCACGATTTCGTGCCTAAATGACTTTAAATTACCTTATTTCTATTCTATCACCACCTCTTATTCCTCAAAAAACAACAAAAACACGAATAAAAAACAATTTCTAATTTCCAACGCCATTCGCAATTCACCAAACATCCGAAATCTGGGGGTAATTTATAACCAGACGAAACTCTCAAATCCGCGTATAACTGTATCCAACTCACGCAAAATCTAATCCCTCACGGTACAAAAGAAAACAAAAAATTATCCTCTCGAGTTAAACCCTCATCATAATAACCAAACAAGGGCATAGAAAAAAACTCGACTCGACTGTAATTTCCTCCAGAGGGTTAACGCAAAGATACCTACACTCGTCGGTAGGTATTTAAAACCAGTACAACAACACTTTTGCAGAATCCAAATCCCTGCGCATCGGAGCCTTATCTGCCTAAGTATTGGCCCAGCTTAAGCACATAGAGCGGCTAGGTGTGAGAATACCTATACAAATACACTCGCAGAACGTATCGCATATACCCTCGCCGAGCTCGATGGCACGGGGACGCGCCGAGAAGATTATTTCATACTCACGTGATGGTATTCGGTAAGCAGGAAAGCTGCGGAGTACACGATGGGATGGGTATTCTTTTAAAAACTCGCAAACTTCACCATTTATTTACATATTTTTCCCATAAAAAGAGTAAAAAAAGCTACGAAAGCCTGTTAACACAGACATGACATTAATTTAAAAGGATTAAGGCGGATAACTCGATGGTACGCGACGCGCGAATTTCGAGGGTTTTTTTCCATCGCGTTGCGGTATTCGTCGTATTTATAAAGAAGAGAAAAGAGACAGAAGAAAAAAAAGGGTACCCCAAAAAAAAACCTCACCAACGCCAACAACACCATGCCATATAAATATACACAAAACCAAAGTTTAAGGAAAGAATAAGAGGAAAGATCAACAAGTACACGTTGCAAAAATGCTATCTCTTCCCCCGCAATGCGCAAGGCGTCTTCCTCCATCACTGTACGACTTTCACGCGATCTCCTGCCTATTCCTCGGCTCAAAAAAGGGAAAAAATCGACTTACCGATGGAGCGGGGAGCCCCCTCGAGCACGCAACAACGCAGCAGTATAAAAGTTTTTAATACCATTGCGTTCCGTCGCTCTCTTTCTCTTTTCCGAAAGGAAACACACAGCGAGAAAACGAGTTTCCATGTAAATGAGGCACCCAACAAAAATCTGCCCGTCTATGGCAAACAGTTTCGATATCATTGTGCCATTTCCTGTTCCATTTCAAGTAGCAGAGAAGAAAAAAAAGTTTTTCCTCGCATCTTTCTCAACGCCGCGCTATATCGTCTATAGCTCCTGTTTCTCTGCTGCTTTGTCTTCTCTTCACGTTAGTCGGCTGCTCGCGTTGGATTTCGCTTCTTTTTTTCTTTCTTGGACTATACCCAAACTTTTTCCAGATTTAAGCTCCATTCACCGTTTCCTCGTGCGTACCCTCGCCCCAGTACGTACAAATGCCAAAGCATTAAGCGAACCGTTTTTCTCACACGCGCGCAAAATGAAGAGGAAAAGTTTTCAAAAACGAGAAAAACATCGATTTTAATACGTAAGCTATTGTCGTAATACAAACGCGGAGCAAATTAGTGCGAAAAACGAGCTATTTGTCAATTTTTAACATTACTTTAAGATCTTTCAGAGTAATTTGGTAAAATGCAATTCGATAAGGGTTTGGGCTCCTAAATACCTTAAGTAGTTTATCTTGACTGGAGAAAAATTGTTCACTAATTTTTGGACCCCATACCCCCTCCCCCCACCTTTTGTTGTTATGGGCATTTCATTGCATTATTTTCAAGAATTTTCAATTTCAACGGAAGTGAGGAAAATTTTTGGTTTTTCAGCACAAAGTTACAACTCGTATAGGTAAGGTGTGTTTATGATAATTTTTTCAACAATTGTGATACACGCCTTCACGTTTTTTCAGCTATTTGAAGTTTTCTACCGTATAATACACTAAATAAGCGAAGATCAACCACTCTGAAAAAATTACCAAAAAATTTGTTCTTTTATGCAGAATTTTTCTGTGTATTTAGTTTTAGCCATTTCTTCGAACTAAAGATCGAAAATCACAAAAGACCGTGCAGAAATGTTATTTTAGCAGATTTTTTAAATTTTGAGCATCTTATACCTACAGAAAGAAATGATGAAATGAAGAAACTGACGTCAGATTCGTTTTCAGTGGCTCAAAATACCTCAATAAACACTCTTTTCGCGATCGTTTTGCTCAAAGTTTCAAAATTCACTTTTTTCGCTGGTTTTTCATAGGAAAAAAGCGAATTTCAAGACTTCGAGAAAAACTATCACGAAAAAGGTGTATATCGGGGTATTTTGACCTGCTGAACGTGAATATCAGATATGTTTTTTTATTTGATCATTTCTTCCATGAAAATTCGTCATTTTCAAGTTTAAATCGGGTATCTCAGACAAGAAAATTACAAATGAAGAAACGAATTTTTCAGTAATTTTTCCAGAGTGGTCGCTCTTTGCTTATTTATAGTGTTTTCTAAGATTGGAAACTTCAAATAGCTGAGAAAACGTGAAGGAGTGCACCGAAGTTGTTGAAAAAATTATCATACATGCACCTCTACGAGATGTAACTTTGTGCCAAAGAATAGAAAATTTCCTTCACTTCAACTAAAATTAAAAATTCTTGAAACAGGGTGTCCACAATTTTTCAGAAATGATTTTCCCTGACTTTTCCAGATTTTCCAGACCAATTTTCCAAATTTTCTAGACCCTTTTCACGTAATATTTATGAAGCATGGGAGGGGGTATTTCAAATTCTGTCACGTGAAAATGGTCAAGGGCATTTGTACATTAATTGTTTCCAAAAAAAAAAAAGGTTTTCAAGTAAATATCATTTTTGCATAACTCAATTTCTATTTTAGTAAGTATGACTATTTGAAATGGAAAAATTTTAGACTAGGTAAAATTATTCACGTAAATTTTTGAGATTTTCTCAATGGTTTGAGCGGCGAAAATAATGTATTTTTTGAAAGAATTTTCTAAAATCAAGATTAGGTAATAATATGGAACATAGAAAATAAATTAAAAATATTGTAACAGTGAAGCGTACAATTTTTGAAAACATTCTTTAAAACATTTTCCAAGATTTTCGATAGAATCTTGTATGATATTTTCTGATTAAAAAAAAACAACAACAACAACAAAAACAGGAATTAAGTATTAATTGCTTAGGTGAAACAAGGGCAAATTTTTTTCGAAAAATTACGTTGAAAAACAAAAAATATCCTTTGATATTTGTTCTAAAATAGGTTAGGTACCGCATTAGCTCTACACTGAAAAAAATGAGAAGTGAAAAATAAATAAAAAGTGTTTAAAAAATGATAAATTTTATCCAAAAAGAGATAAATTTCATCCATAAAAATAAATGTTATTTTAAAAAAATAAATTTTATCCCAAAAAAAATAACGGAACACCATTCACAAAATTGGCAAAATTTATTCTAAAAAAATAATAATATTTACTTATCGCGAAATTTGATAAATTTTACCCAATTTAGCCATAAATATTACTTTTTCCGAATAGATTTGGCCAATTTTGTGAATGGTGATCCGTTATTATTTTTTTGGGTAAAATTTATTTATTTGTTTTTTCAGTGTATACTTAATTCCAAGGGGCTAACCCTTGAAAAAGTGGGAATTTTAAAACGGATTTCCTTTCAATTTTTCATTCCAATTATTTAAAATTAACATGCTGGACAATTTTCTAATTAATTGTTTTTTAGAAAGCAAAATTTGTCCAGCCCAATCAAACAATTACAAAATTTTTCTCGAAAAAGTAGGTATGCTTGATACTATAAAATTGGCAATTTAAAAACCAGTTTACAAGTTTTTTTTCGCCTCGAGTAAATTGGAGGAAAATTAAAAAAAATTACCAATTTTTAGTCAAAAAAATGACTTTTGTAGGAGTAGCGAGGACAATTTTTTTTGAAAAAATCGTAATTTAATGGACGAAGACATGCACTCCCATACCTTTTTTTTGTTCGATGGTTAATAACCGACAAATAAAAGAAGTCACATTGGAAGAATTAGGTCCGAGCGGAACGAGGGCGAAAATTTTATGATAAAATGAGCAGCAAACACTTTTCAGACTTTTTTTTTAGATTTTTACAAAGTTTCAGTGAAAATTTCAACATTCGCTGACTTTTCTAGACTTCCGAAATTCGCTGACATTTCCAGACTTAAAATTTCCTGACTTTTCCAGGTTTTCCAGAAAGTGGACACCCTGTGAAAATAATGTAATAAAATGGCCATAACTTGGAACGTGGGATAGGGGTCCAAAATTTAGTGAAAAACTCGCCTAAAAGCGCTTGAGGTCAAATTCACCCCTTATTCGGCCATACCCTTTGAACCTTTCCTACCCCTCCCCCCACCGCTACACCCAAGCGCACCGAAATTATTTAACTTGGCTCGATTCTGTTAATATTTCAACGAATTAAAGGCTACTGTGAGGTAAATAGGCAGGTATCTAGCCACCCTTACGTACAATCTACGACAACAAAGGGAGAAAGCACCTTACTAAATCTAAGATTTACCAGCATTAAGGACCACTGCTTCGTTTAATTTAGTCGTCGAGATGATAAAGGGTTCGAAAAGACATTACCTCTCGGTTGGTTTTTTTCTCGACCTCCCTCCGTTTCTCTCCACCCGCTGCGAGTTACGTCGTCAAAAAGGTATAAAGAAGAGAGAATTAAAATACGAGATTTTAAAAATATTTTTACAGAATTTCTTTTCAGCGGAGTCGTTTGATAGTTTTTTTTATTATTATTATCATTATTACGCGAAAGCCACCATCGCCATCGGTGCAGCAGCGGTATTCGTATAGCCGTAGCATGCCGGTGTATTAGTGAAGGGTAATCTTCATTAAAGTTCCAGCTTAATTAATATAAGCCGGCTTAAACAATCCCCGAGAATTAATCAGATACCAGTTTTATTCATTAATTTTGTGCAACTAAGGTATTAACTTTCGCGTTTTATCTGAGTACGGCAGTTAAACGACACAGCCCGAGTCTATGGAGTTTCTCTGCGTGCCAAGCTCCCCTCACCCCCCGGAGCTAAGTCACCCTCGGATGCCACTGCAACGATGACGAGCGGAGTGCGGCCATTCAATAATATTCGAGATGCGTTTCTCATCCAAGTTAAATTAACTTTTCGTTTTCTTCTCATTTCTCTGTCGCTGTGATTAAGATCTCCTAGAAGAAAGGTGTCTGTCGCGCAGATACGAGTTCCAAGCGTGATAGGATGCATTCGAATGAAAAATAGGTGCGTATTTTGTTCCTTCTGTTTCAATTCGACGCGCTTATTTCGACTAGAAAGATCAGTAAAATCAAAGGATAGGAAAAAAGAGGAGTTAAAGGAGAGGGAAGAGAAGGAAGAGAGAAAAATATATACTGGACGAGCATGTACTTTGTATGCAACGTTCCAAACATTTCCAGCATTAGGATTTTCAACGAAATAGGAGGAGGGAAAACTGCATCAAACTAGCTTCATTTTAATATCCTTTAATTAATTATTTTTCAAGGAAAATTCTATAAAAAGTATGACGGGAAATTGAAATTTTCCAACAAAGTGGCACCTTCTGAGCCTTTAAAATGAAGGAAGGGGGAGAAAGGGTAATAATAACCTAGAAAGATAAAAAAAAACGAACAAAATTCAGGACCATGTTGAAACTTCCAATTCTGATCGTAAATTTCAAATTTAGAAGTACGTCGATCGATTTTTGACTAATTTTGGGTTGCAGAATACAAAGTTGCAATTAATTTTAACCTTGTGCGAACGTCTTGTCTCCAACCATCGATTCAAATTGAAAAACGAAAAATTTTCATTTAAAAAATAATCAAATAATGGAAAAACTAATCTTTTATTCATGTTCAGAAGATCAAATTATTCCTATTATAAAAGTATTTATGTTTTCTGCAAATTATTTTACATAATTTTTCAAAAATTCATATTTTTTACCCAATTTTTTTTTTTTGAATTTTAAGCATTTTATGCAAGAAAAAAAATGAGAAAATGAAAAACTAACTTTAAATTCGTATTCAAGAATTGAAAATATCCAGATTACCACTCATTTCGCGATAATTTTAATAAAATACCAAAAAATCACATTTTTGTCATGGATAGGGTATTAGGCCTGAGAGTAACATTTTGAAAAGTTTAAAAAAATTTTTGAAACGTAACGATTTCAAGGTCCCTTGAGATCAAATTTAACCAATTAGAAAAACTTGGAAAAAATTTGGATGAAGCTGATATAATACGACATTCTGTTTCTCTAAATTGTAATATAATGTAAAAATGTCTAAGAATAATTTTTCCCCATTTTTTAAAAAAGTTTGGTAAGTCTAAGAATGGTTTGAAAAACAAAACAAAAATACGCTAAAAAAAAGGAGAAAGTTATTGGGAAAATATTCAAAAATTTTGAAATTTAAAAAAAAATATTCAAGCTAAAGGTACCTTATTTATTCAAAAAAAAAAAGATGAATCATTAAAATGATTTGAAGTAAATTGACATAACTTTTTTTCAAGGTTGTTAATGATGGCGATTTAAAAAAGAAAAGTGGTTCATTTAAACATATTTTCATGAATCATGATCTAAAGTTTCTACCCTAAAGAAGAAAGTATGTTAATTTTTCCAAGATTTTTAATGACTGGTGGGAAGAGTTTGAGCAAAAATAGTCCAATAACTCCAATAAACGTTTTAAAAAAGATCTATTTCCAAAATAGACCCACAGAAAATAATGTACTTCAAACTTTGGAAAAATATAAGAAAAGAAACAAAAATAAACGATCATCTAAAATGGACAGAATATTTCACTTCTGGTTTTCCAAAATGACAATTGGACATCATGTCCTAGCTTCGGTTTTTCAAAACACACAAAGTCTAAAAATCACCACTCATTGTCCTTGTGAAAAAATTTCACAATTTTTCCATTCCCTTTAAAATTAATTTCGAACCGAAAACAAAAAAGTAGTTTTTAGGGGCGATAGTTTTGCAAAAATTTTAACAGGGTGTCCACTAGGGTGGCATAGTTTTTAGGGGCGATAGTTTTGCAAAAATTTTAACAGGGTGTCCACTACCTATATCTCAGAAATGATTTTTTCCCTGACTTTTCCAGGTTATCCACACCAATTTTTCGAAATTTCCCAGACCTTTTAAATATATGTTATTCCTGAAGGATGGAGAAGGGGTGGTTTTTCGCATGATGAAATTGTGCAAAAGAATGATTTAAATTGCATAATTTCCAACAATTTTTTTTCAAAAATCATCACTTTTTATGGCATTTTTAGATCCTCCCTTTTCCGGGCACAAAAACGACTTAAATTCAATTTTGAAAATTTTTGACGCCACTTCCTCTCAACTCGGCACAAAAACTCGAGACCTTGCATTCATAACAAAAAAAAAATTCAAATAAAAAGGAAAAACTTTGCTGTCAACCAAATCGTGAGACTAAAAGTTCGGATATTTCCAGTCTGAAAATTCAAAAATTTCTCCCTCAAAACGCGTACCTCAAATTTATAAATTTTACCAAAGTCCCTAATACAATCTTTTCGGCTTGGCCCAGTAAAAAATAGATCGATCAAGAAATTTTTTTTGAAAACTCAATGATCCAATAGATAAAAACGTGTGTTTAAATATCAATTTTCTTGTACATTATGGTCAACAAAAAATGATACATACAAAAATCAGTTGTAACAATTTGGCCCGAGCGGAGCGAGGGAAATTTTTTTTGAAAAATTTATAATAAAAGAGTCCAGAAAGTTCAGATAATTTATTCTTCTTCTGGATTTTCATAAAATTCCAGCGGAAATGTCAGAAATTTCAAAATTCCCTGACTTTTCCAGACGGTTAAAATTCCTTGACTTTTCCCGGTTTTCCTGGTTTCCCAGAAAATGGACACCTTGTTCAACCCCGCCTGACTTTTTTTTCTCCCTCCCTGAAATCTGATTTCTCAAAAAAAATTAAAAAATGGAAATTATTATTCAAAAATGGTTTTAGTATGGATGTCTATTGCCTATACCCAAAAATACCGTCGACACCAATTATTTATCGTCACCTTATTATGTACTTAGGAGTCCTTAAAAATATCGCTTTTTTTATTCTTCTTCAATATTCAGTAAAAAGTCATTAAAAAATGTATCTTCCCATTCAATTTTTGAAAAAAGTTGCAAAACGATCATTCCTACCAGCTGTCCTTCCCTATTCGCGAAAATTAGGTTCGAGTCCAAAATTGAGGGAGGGGGGTGTGATTTTTTTTATAAAATTCGAAATTTGACCGAGAAATTAAATATTTTTCAAATTATAAAAGTTGAAAAAAAATTATCCGAATAAGAAATTTCCAATTTTATTGCCTCCTAGAATTTTTGTTTGAAAAAAATTCAATGATTTCTTCAGATCACTGCTCGGCGATTTTTCAACAACACCCAAGTACATTTCTATCGCACACTACCATAACGAAACTTTCAAAACACAATTTCACATCATCTGACCCGAAATACTTCGCTTACATCAAAATCAATCGTCTTTTCACCATTTCCACACCCACGCAGCGCATATAAACGGAAAAGACTCGGAATAAAAAAGCAAGCCAGAAAGGAAAAAAATAGAAAGAAAGAAAGGAATGGAAGAGCGAAAAAACACTCTATAGACCATCGTTATATTATTGCGAAACCCCCATTGGAAGTCTTAACAGAAAATTAAATCAATCGCGCGTGTATGTGTGCGGCTTGGCGCTATAATGAACGAAGAAAAAAAATGAGCTACATTTATTATTTTAACTTTAGAAAAACTATCGTGAATAGCATCACCTTAGGGGATTGGATGATAAAAAAAAAAAGGCGAGATGAAGAAAAAAGCCAGCAAGCAGTACACCGAGACCGACGGACTATAGCGAGTAAAAGATATCAAAATTCTGTAAAAGATACCGATAGATATAGACGTGTAAGGTTATCATAAATTCGATTACAGAAGCAAGTATATAGGTAGTGCGAAGCATAGGAAAGATAGAGACGGCGCGTATGTGTGACGGAGACGAGCGCAGAGAAATTCTCAATTGAAATTCCACGGAGCGCCGACAACTGAAGTGTGTAAATCCCATAAGTGGTTACGAAAATCCAATCCACCATCCGATATCATTAGAACATAATAGATGACGGGGGAACGCAAAAAGAAGTACACAGGGAAAAAAATTGAAAAAAAGCAAAAGGAAACTGTCCTTCTCGGTCGTTTCTGATTTATCCTTTAAATTCGCAATTCTACGCTGTTTTCTCAGTCAGCAAAAATTAAAGCGATGCATTTTCTCTGTTTCTGCGCCACGCCGCGCCCGATACCCGTGCTCGGACGAAATCGAACGTTGTCGTAATTCGAAAATAGTTGCAACCTTTTTTTCTCTCTTCAGACTGCTGCTCTAGTATGCTGACTCTTTTTCTCTACGGGTTCGCGTACGAGTACGGTTTCTCGCTTCTCTCTCGCTAGACTGGAGTACGTCCTGTCGTATTTCTCTCCTCGTCCTGCGTGGATAAAGTGCATACGACATGTACGACATATACGACGTTTTTGAAAAGGTAATTTATTTCGTCCGCATTGCACCAGTTGCAACGAACCAGCGAAATGTGTAGTTAGTGTGGTCGTTAAGCTTGCTGGCGTTTTCGTCGTCGTCTACTCGTATCCTACCCATACGTAGGCAGACTACGTATAGCTAGAGTCGATAGACGATAAAGTACCTATACAGGGTGTTTCGTAACCGAAGCATACCCTACAATACAGCAAATAGGCAACACTCAACAACGTAATTGCGTATTAGGGATGATTATTTTGTAATTTTTTTAAAAATGTCGAATGCGAGGGCAGGCCTAAAGTTGTCTCTAGAACTGAAAATGAATTCAGTTTTCTGGCACAACCTCCGCGCCTTCCTTACATCCATTAAAATTTCACTACGTTCAAAAATTTTTCAAAAAGTGAAAAAATGTACCAAAAAATGGTGTTAATACATCAGAATATTTTCCAAAAACATAATTTCCGATTATTTTTTATATTGACCTCTCATTCACCGAGATAAGTAATCATAGGTAAGTACTTAAAAGAATCCGTTTTTTTCGTAGGATTTTATATTTTTGCTGAAAATTGATACCTAACTTGAGAATTGATTTTGAAAAAATTCAGGAATCATAGCGAAATTTTTGAAGAGTAGCAAAAAGTAACCAAAAATTGACCAAAAATTGACCAAAAATTCAATTTTTTTTGGGGGGGGACAATTTTTTTTACAGTTTTATGGGGGAGGGGGCAATTTTTTGTAGTTTTCTGCAAATATTTCAAAAATAAATCAACTGAATAGACGTGAATAATTTCATTTATTAAATTCCTTCGTCAAAAAAACAAACTAGCAAAAATCTTTCTTTTTTTTCTTGAAGAATTTTGAAAAATAGCAATTTCTACGTGAAAATTTGAATTTTTGCCTGGAAGTGCGAAGAAAAAGTGACTTTTGAGGGGAAAAAGTAACCAAAGTGACCTTTGGACGTGAAAAGTAACCAAAAGTGACTGAAGTCGAAAAAAGTGACGAACACCCTAAAAAAGTGTCTCACTATGGTGCCTCTGAAGAATTTTTAATAAAATGGTCTTACTGCGACCATGTGTTGTTAACTCAAAATAAACATTGTGGACTTTTCATTATTTCCTCCCCCCCCCCCTCTTCAAGTAATCTGTCCTGGTCAATTTTCAAAAATATGGTAATTGAAAAATCTCCAACAATGGTCTTTTTAATGATAAGATAATTTTATTGCAAACTGTTTTCAAATTCAATTTTTTTTAATTTTTAGCGAAAAATGTATTTTTCCAAGTACAAGTTTGCGTTACTGAAAAAGGAGAATCACATACAAGTCTTCCAATGTCGGTATAAAATTTTTTATGAGCCATTCTCATTTTCCCCAACCCTCTTTAAGCGGTCCACTGAGGGGAATAAAGATTTGCGAAAAAACCAATAACACTACGTGGTAGATTATTTATCAAGTTTTCGGAGATGCTAAATAAAATTTCGACTCAATTTCTCGATTAGACGTTGAAACATCATCAAAATTGTTCAAAATTTCATAAGAATCGTTCAAATTATCACTAAAACTGTTTGAAAGACGAAAAATAGTTCAGAATGGTTCAAAAAATACATAAAACTATTCAAAATTGTGAACCTGCATATAGAAAACGACCCTTTGGCATCAAAAATTGGTTTTTGAGTCAACACTGATTTTAGGCTTTTCAGAAGGGGTTTATATCCAGGGGGGGGATTAAGAAATACCAACTATCAAAATTTTTCTCACGGTATAAGTTTTTAACCTATATTTTCATAATTTTTTCACGTTTTTTACATTTTTTTTTACAACTTTAGGTATTTTAATCAAAATTAAAGATTTTTACACTAATTTAATGAGATTTTTCTTGTTTATGAAAAATTATTATGGCAGGCATCACAGCGAAATTTTTGAAGAAAAAAGTAACTTTCAGTAACTTTTTTTGAGCAAAAAGTGACCAAAAAATGACCAAAAAGCAACCATTTTAACCAAAAATTCAATTTCTTCGGGAGGGGGGATTTTTTTACAGTTTTTTGGGGGCAATTTTTTTGTAGTTTTCTGCAACCATTTCGAAGATAAATCAACTGAAAAGACGTGAATAATTTTATTTATTATATTACTTCGTCAAAACAACAAACAAACTAGCAAAAATATATTTTTTATTTTTTTCTTAAAGAATTTTGAAAAATAACAATTCCTACGTGAAAATTTGAATTTTTGCCTGGAAGTGCGAAGAAAAAGTGACTTTTGAGGGGAAAAAAGTGACCAAAGTGACCTTTTAGACGTGAAAAGTAACCAAAAGTGACTGAAGTCGAAAAAAGTGACCCGCTATGATGCCTGTTATGATTTTTCAAGTCTTAATGACATTTCTTCCAATGCTGCGTATTTTTTTTAGAATTTTTACAATATTTCTCCCAATTTTTTCAAAAAATTAACAAATGGAACGAAATTTCAATCTCAGTTCAGAATGCATTTCATATTTTGACAAATTTCTCTGTCTGTAATAATCAACTTTTACATTCTGTTTTAAAAAACGACCAGAAATTTTTCGGACATTTCAAGCAATTCATCAGATCAATTTTCATATAAAGATTTTCCCACAATTTTTATGCAATTTTTCTTCAGCAATTCATATAAGCTTCAAAGTGATTGTAACTATGTTCTAAAGTTTGATTCAATTTTTTTAAAACTTTCTGTAATTATTACAATATTTTTCACTATTTCTTCAAAAAAATGATCAAAAATGAAATTTACTGAATATTTTGAAATTTTTTTATAAAAATTTGAACAATTTTTGAAAAAACTTCACGTTGCATGTTGGCCAGGCGGAACTTTTACACATTTTCTCACATCCTGTGCATTTTTTGTAATATCGAAAAATCATAAAAATATTCTATTTTTTACGATTTCTATGAAATTTCAAAATCATTTGATCAAATTGAACGACAAGATTCAGGATTTTTTCTCAAATAAAAATTTTTATTATTGTTTGCAATTTTTTGGAAATTACTTTAACAATAATAATTGACTATTTTGTTTTTTTTTTTTCATGCTTCGAATTGATTTTACTTTTTGGTCATTTCGAATAATTTCATACCTTTTAGATCATTTGTATAACATTTTGAACCAATTTTATTGCATTTTTATTGAAATTTTCTTCGCCTTTTAATGATTTTTGGAGGTTTAGCATAATATTTCAGCCTTTTTTGCGACATTTTCAACTAAAATTTTAGTTGTAATTCCGATCATTTTCAGGTGATTTCAACCGGTTTATACGAATTTTCAGCACTCTCCAATCTGTGCTGCGTGAAAACAAATAGTTCAAATTCTGAGTACACCACAAAACCTTCAACCTTCTCCAATTATCAGATGAAATCACGCAATCCACAAAATCCTCCCAAATGAACACAAAAACACCAAAAAGGCCTCAAATCAATCGTATCACTGGCAATCCCATCATCATCTTCAACATAGAGAAATAAAAACAAACCCCAAAAATATCGAAAATAACCAATATTCCACACTGAGAAAGAAAAAAACAACCGTCGAGCCGACTCCAGTGAAAATTGGCTCACGACCCCCTCCCCTTGCTGCCTGGCCTCAAATACCTCTACAGTCAACACCGCGTCTTTATTATTGTTATTTCGTTATTCGAGTGTAAAATAATTTACAGCCGCATTAAAGTATTCTTTATACGAGTAAATTGATTTTATCCATATTTTATTCGACTATGGTCGGTGAAGAGGAACAAGAGGAATTGCTACCCCACAGCATAACAACGGTAAGCATACTTATATTATAGTTTATACACAGTACATAGACATACACACTACATTGACTACGGTACTTGTACTGGGGCAGAAAGGTGACGGCGGTTGCGGAGGGTGCGGGCGAATCTGCCATAATACGTCTCTCACATTTTAACGACGAGTCCATTAAAAATGACAAAAGCTTATAATTTTCAAATGGCCCATTCATAAACACAACGCAGAAGAGCACAGCAGCGTCTTGATGCATCTCGCGCTCGCTCGGTGATTATGCCGTTTATTTGTCTTTATTAAAAGTTTAATGCATTGTAAACGTAAAATGGTTCTTCGAGATATTTACATTAGAAAATGGAAATATATATAGAATATTTCGCGGTAGCTGTACAGTCTCCTATATTTTCGCCCTCTGTCATCGTGCTTTAGAAAAGGCCGGCCGCCGAAGCCGTCGCTTCGTTGTTTATTTAAAAATAAAACCATATAATTACGAGCCCCGGTTATTATCGTTATTATTATAATAATAAAACAACATTAGTTAAATTTTTCCATTATACGCGCGTTTTACTCGTGATTAATAGCGTCGCTTTAGCCGGAGACTTTTCTCAGCGTTTTCCTAGCGACACGATGCCGCTGCCGGGACCGATAGATCATGGCTGGCGTTTTCCGTAGAGCATGTGTTGTGAATGCTACGCATGGGAAAATTCATGAGCAGCGATGCAACACATGGGAAAAAGAAGGAAACCATTTTTTTAACTTCGATTATTCATTTTAATTAAAAAAATCAATATTTTAATATAGATAAAATTTTCAACTGCTCCAATTTTACGATTTACAGCATCTAAATATTTCATTCAATACAAAGATAATATTCTCTGGGACCGAAAATTCGAAAATCCTCGACCAAAATGGAATTTTACCTGATTTTTTCGACCCGAAGCACAATTTTTCCCAGTTTTTTTACCCCGTTACGAAAATTAAGGTCGTCATTTTCGAAAAATTTCAAACTCGAACCTAATTTTTTGACTATAAACGCAATTTTTCTATCATTGAAGGGAGCCAAGTTGCACCCCCCCTCGTTTGCTCCAGCTCTAAATACTCTATCAAAACTCTAAAAAATTGAGAAAATTTTTTAAAAAAGTAATTTTTCATCATCAATCAATTTTCTTCAAAATTTCATATTCAAATACTTATTCCAAAGTTTATTCTATTTTCGTACAACAAGAAGAAAGAACCCTCTTGGACACACTAAAAATTGCCTTATTGAAGGAGCAACAGGGGCAAAAAATTGAAAATTTCCAAATGATATGGATTGTTTCGACTTGAAGTATGAATTTTCTCAATTTTTTTCCAACTTGAAGCTAACATTTTTCAAAAAAAAGGCCACCATTTTCAAAAAACTTCCGACTTAAATCGAATATTTTCGTCTGATTTAATTTTTCCATTAATGAGAGGCAAGCCACTCCCCTCTGCCCCTTTTCCGTTCGATCTGACTCCAAATATTTCATCAAAACCAATCAAACCCGTAAAAGAATGGGAAAAAGTAAAATTTTCAAAACTTGATTTTTTAGGTATCATTGAAGGACAATTAAAATTAACTACTCCAAATTTCGAAAAAGCTCCTGAATTTTTTTTTGTTCCCTTACTTCGGAACAAAAAAAAAATTTATGGAAGAACAGGAGTTAGCTTATGAGTGGGTGGAGGAGGAAAATTGAAAATTTCCGCCAAGAGTTTTTTTTTTCCTGATGGTTTTCGATTATTTTAAAAGTACATACAATTTTTCCCAATTTTTTTTTCTCAAAACGAAAAATTTCCATAAAAAGGTCGTATTCTTAACTATTTTGACTGAAGATGCAATTTTACCAGGCCAAGAGTTGTCCCTTCTTCCCGTTCGGAAATTTCATTTTTCATTATCGATCCTGTTCCATTTTGAATTCTATGTTCATTCAAAAATCTCTTCCACATTTTTGCACCCTTCAAAATTCAGGAAATAAGAATCGAAATTGCTTTAGGGCAAAAGGGGGGGGTTTAAAAATTTTCTACTAAAATGGATTATTTTCTGATTTTTTCCATTTAAAGATTTTCTCCAAGTGAATCATCTATCTGCTTTGCATATAGGCCCACTCAGAAATTATGTAAGGGAGAGACTGAAAATTTGAGAAAATATAGGGGGGAGGGGGGGTCAAAATTCAATGAAAAAATTTAGTAACCTGTTATTTTAGTGGCACTGAGGTAGTCAAGAAGAGCTACGAAAAATTGAGGATTTTATTTGAATTTTGAGATGAATTTTCATCCCAATAATCATCCCACAATTTTTTCGAGCTTTCGAGTCTGGGATGGTTTTTGGGATGGAAATCACTTTCACAATCAACCCATCCTTTTTCCATGTTCTCGAAGTCAGGAGTGTCTACTATATTTCAGAAATGATTTTCCCTGACTTTTCCAGGTTTTCCAGACTAATTTTTCGAATCTTTCCAGACCTTTTAAATATGATATTTGTAAACAGGGGGGGGGGTGTAATTTTTCACGTTTTGTACTTGCATCCCGAAATTTTGCAAAAAAATTATGGGATCTAACGATTTTTTTTTTTGAAAATCACTAGATACTTTTTACTAGATCTTTAGATGCTCCTCTTCGAACCAAACAAAAAGATTCAAATTTAATTCTGAAAATTTTTGAACTCACCCAACTCCCCCTCATCGCAAAAATTTGAAAATTTGAATTAATTACCCACAGAAAAAATTTCAAATAAAAAGGAAAAACTAAGTATTCTAATGCAAAATTAAGTTTTGAAAAATGAAACAAATTATGCCAGGGTGTCTACCAAACCAAGCGAATGAAACTTCGGATTTTTCCAGGCTGAAAATTCAAAAACTTCTTCATCCCCCCGCGCCCCTCCACCCTCATGAAAAACACATGCCTCAAGTTTCTAAATTCACGACATCTCCGGCAATTTTTTAGTCTGTACCAAATTACCAATAGATGACAAAATCAATGAGGAGATTAAAATATAAATCATTTTATGAAAACAAATAAACATGTTGAGCCCGAGCGAAGCGAGGGCGAAAATTTTTGCGAAAAAATATCTTCAAAAGATGAAAATTTACCACTTTTTCCTCATTCATGTTTTTCAAAACATGGCCAATAATTTCGAATTCATGTTCCATTCCCTTCCCCTTTTCTCAACATCGTGGTCAAGGGCATCATGGCATTTTTTTCTCATCACAGCTTATTAAAAACTATGTTTCCAAAAAACTCAAGATTTTAAATAAATTTTGAAGAAAACAAGAGAGTAAATTGCCCGAGCGTAGCAAGAGAATTTTTTTTTGAATAGTTCATAATTTAATGAACGAAGACATGCATTTTAAGTATTAATTTTATGGTACATTACGGTCAAAAAAATGATGAATAAAAAAATTAGATAAAAGACGTAAATTTTTGGGAAATTTATAATAAAATAAGCAAAGAAACATCTTTTTTTTGGATTTTCGAAAAATTCCAGAGAAAAATCCAAAATTCCCTGACTTTTCCCAGTTTTCCAGAGAATGGATATCCTGAAAACTCATCCTACTATTGTTTTGAGCTTTTGAGGCTAGATAACTATACTCTCTCATTTATGATAAATCACTGAAAATTATTGAAAATCACTTAGAAACAGTCAAAATTGCAGCACAGGAGAAAAGCAGTGAAAAAATTTTCAATAAAAACAAATCAGGGAGAAAAATCACTGGAAAATCAGTGAAAGTACACTGAATAAGTCAGTGAAATTTATGAAATTAACAGAAAAATCAGTAAAAATCTATGAAAAATAAGCAAAAATTCTTTGAAAATCAGTGAATTTCGCTGATTTTTTCCTGTTCTGCAATTCTGACTGTTTATCAGTGACTTTTCACTGATTCAGAATGAGAGAGTACATTTAAAATCAGTGAAATAGATTTAGCTAAGAATCAGAGATTTTTCACCGATTTCTTAGTCAAAATTACTTATTTTTTGACAAATAGAGAATTGACTCAGATCACTAATTTTCAATGAATATTATTTCACTAATTCAGAAAGTTAAAATTTCATCAAATTTAACTGATTTAGATTTAGAAATTTACATCTATGATTATTCAAGAAATAGAGTGATTAAAATAATCAAAAAATGAACTTAAAAAAAAAAAATTACGTAAGAAATCTCCTCGTTAAGCTTAAGAGAGAGGGGGCTCGAGCACCCGAGCCCCTCCATTGAGTGCGTCTATGGATTTTTTGAAAATTTTCGAGGTAGAGTAATTTTTGGGGATGGCTATAGCCAGAAAGTTACCCCCTTGAGTGCGTCCCTAATTTTGCATATCCATCAAGATCAGGTTGAAGTCGAGTGGCAAAACTGACGGATCAATTTATTTCAAAAAATGATTCAAGAATGTTCACTTTTAAATTAATTATTTTTTTTAAATGTTGGAATGGGGCAGTTATAAACCATGGAGGGGGAGGGGGGTTAACATGTAAATTTCACTATTTCTGTACTTTTTTGTATTCTACACATTAGAAAATTTACTTCGCCTGCTCTGTGATGAATAGCAGACATTTGTCGAATCATAGTACACACGTATACTCATTGGAAGAGGTGAAAAAAAATACGCTTCGACGATGATATCGAAGATTGAGATACAGTACGGCAGCGGAGCAGAGAGACGAATCCGCCAGCGGGCGCTCGCCTCCGGAGGACGAAGGCTGCGCGCCGAGCCGCGGCAGCGATGATTTACGAGACGCCAGCGAGATAGCAACGATTAAACATTAAAAAAGAGAGAAAATTGCGCATAAAAAAGTCAAATTTCAAAAAAATTACCCTCAGCGATTTTATTATTCGGCGATACGCTTAAAAATCTCAAGTTTTCTCCGATATAAGCGAGTATAAGTTTTTCATTTGATGGGCAATAAAAGTTTTTTTTGCCTTTTTTTTTCTTTCCCTTTTCTGCGTTATAATTTAGTATGTAAATTTTTTTAAATGTAATACCGTTTGTAACCAAGTTCACAGCAATAAACCATTAAATTATACGTAAAACGACGATTCAAAAAAGTTTCTGCTTCTTTTTTTCCTCCCCACTCTATCCGCGTCTCTCTCTCATTCTTCTTCTTCTTTTCATTTAATAAAACACCGCGTAATTTATCGATAGATATTCACGCTGCCGAGCGTGCAAAAATTACACCAGCTACAACAACTTTACTATGAGAGTACCTATCTACTATACGCGTATCAAAAAACCTGAAAAAAAGAGAAAAAAAGGCCAAAAGAACCGACTACGACAACTATATCCTCCGCGAACATTTTTTTATCTATTTGCGAAATAAAAATGAGGAAAAAAGCCGCATATTTTACTAATTTCAACTTATTCTCTCCGCAGCTCTCGAAAGTCTCGACACGATGCGACACCGCACCGTAGGTATCTGCTATTCGCTATTTTTGCCGGCAATTTTTCACCGAATAAAATTGTTCTCTTCGTCCTTTCTTTCCATCTCTGTGCAACTTTTGTTATTGTGTACGATCTCTCGTCGTCTCTGCGGCAAGGCACGTTCTTCGGGCAAGCCACATCCGTACAGATCCCCCCGCCAGCTTTTCTTCCTCTCGACTCGTACTTTTAAATATTTATTACAAATTAAATATTCAACCGGCGGATTTTCATTTAAATGCGATTTTAATTATTGAGATTTTTCAATCTGTTTCGCCACCCTGGTCACCGCGACGCTTTCTGCCGTCGTACCTCCCGACCTCCTTGGTCGCGCTGCTCGGTATAAATACCTCGGAATAATTAAAATGGGTAATTTTAACGAAAATTTTTTCCTTTTGCGGAGAATAATCGCTCGGCCCGCTTTTCACGCTCTCTATCATTTGTATACGACGTTCACGCCACCCAGAGAAAAAACTGTCGTCGATAAAGACAAAGGAAAAAACAGAAATTGAAACTAAAAACCGCTAGCTTTTTCCCCTTTTCTCTTGTTGTTATCGTTACGTGATGATTGAGGTGGGGTGTGGCTGACGATGGCGTTATTGGTGGTTTCTCGATTTAATTTTCGTTTCATTTTACGAGTAAGTATTATTTTTCATTATTTCCATTCGTTTCCCCTCCCTTCATTTTTCTATTTAGTGTTAGTCGTAAGATTTTAAAGCAACACTTACCGATAATTTCTTTTCCACGATATGATCCTTTGGTGATGATGGTGAGAGGCGAGGATGCATCTTATTCTGGTTCATCGATACTGCAAAAAAAATAATTAAATAATGATTAATTGATTATATCAGATTTTTCACGATTTCTTTAGAATTAATCATTAAAAATAGGCAGTGACAGCAACTGTGGGGGGGGGACAAAGAAACTTAGAATTAGCTCCATGAAGATCTACTGTCTCATTCTGAATCAGTGAAAAGTCACTGATAAATAGTCAGGATTGCAGCACAGGAAAAAATCAGTGAATTCCACTGATTTTCAGCGAATTTTCACAGATTTTTCAGCAAGTTTCATAAATCTCACTGACTTTTCAGTGAATTTTCTCTGATTTTCCAGTGATTTTTCTCACTGATTTGTTTTCAGTAAAAAAAAATTCACTGATTTTCTCCTGTGCTGCAATTCTGACTGTTTCTCAGTGATTTTCGATACTTTTCACTGATTTATAATTGAGAGAGTAAGTACATGAGATAATTCCAAGTTGCTATGCTAGAAAATACGAAGAACCAGGAAACCATGAACGAATCGAAGGTGAGATTATTGGCAGAAGACGAAAAATTGAAAATGTATTCCCACTGAGATTAAATATTTTCTGATTTTCTCGACTTCAAATAAAATTTTCCCCATTTTTTTCAACTCAACACGATGATGTTTTCAAAATATCATTACTTTCGAACACATATTTAACCTAACCCAAATTTTTTTGACCGAAAATGAAATTTTATTTCCATGAAAGGGAAGGAAACAGAGGGGGAATCTGTTCAAGCTGCCCCAGTTCAATATTGCTCTTCGTATAGCGAAAAATTCACAAAAAATTACACAAAAATACCAAAAAAAAAACATCAAAACATTGAGAAAATGAAAATTCAATGGCTTGGTAGAATAGAAAATTCAAAATTTTTCAATATTATGCATGAAAGTAATTTTTTTTCTATTTCATAATCAAAGATAGGTTCTTATAAGAAAATTATAATCTTACTTTTTAAAATGATAAAAAGATTCATACTTAGTTGAAAAAATGATAATTATCGCCCTTCTCTAGAATAAACCTAGCAAAAAAAGGTCACAGCTTATCAATTTTGATGCAAGACAAAAAAACCTCGATAAAAAATATTATTTCATGGGGAAAAACCAACTTCCTACTCTGCATGAAACAAAATTTAAATTTTTAAAAATTTTGACGAATTTTTGAAAAAATGACTCAGTGAAGTGAAGAGAGTGCGCGGATAAATCAAAATTTGAATTTCACATGCCCATTTTCTGAAGAATTCATAATTATTTATTATCGAAATGTTACAGAAATTTTACGAAACTCAAATTCACGTAATTTCGTAATTCTTCCCTCTATTTTGGCGAATATTTCAATAAAATTGGGTAGGAAAAAAATCACTTTGAAAATTTTAGATCCGAAGTCATATTTTACAACTTTCATAATTTTCTGGAAGTGACTCCTGACGAGTTGACCACTCTTGCCATCTGACGAGTCATTAACTATAACCAATAGGTAAAGTAGAAGGTTCACGAAAAAAATAGTCCAAATTTTCTTAAAATTTTCTAACCTTGATTCATTAAATTTTTTTAAACTTCATGATTTTTAAAATTTCTTTCATTTAAATAATTGGAAATTTAAAAAAATTAAATATAAAATTCAAAAAATCAAAATTGGAAAAATTTTGAAAAAAAAATAATTTAAAAAAATTTACAGTTGGAATAATGTTAAAATTTGATACAATGTTGAAAAATTAGAATTACCTAAATAAACTGAGAAAATTTACAGTTAAAAAAATGTGAACTTATAAATTAGATTAAAAGACTTGGATCGTCAAAATTCCATTTGCAAAAATAATTAGAAGCTATTAGGGCACTCTAAAAGGGGGTATGCTGGTCCGCCATTTTCTTCCTTAGAAGCGCCCGAACGCTAAAACTTGTTCCACGACGTTACGCGGGAGTTCGAATGTGACCGGCTCGTTTGAATTCCCGCGTAACGTCGTGGAACAAGTTTTAGCGCTCGGGCGCTTCTAAGGAAGAAAATGGCGGACCAGCATACCCCCTTTTAGAGCGCCCTAAAGCTATTAAGAAAATGAAAAATGTTCAAGTTCAAAAGTCGAAAGAATGGGGCCGAGAAAATTTTTCCAAGTCTGGAAATCGAAAGAACGAAACAAGAATAACTTGGAACGATTCCCTGGAGAATAACAACTCCAAAAAAGCCCACTTCTGACTCATTTTTTTCAAAATTTATACGAATGTACTAGATATTTTTCAAACCACCTCCCCCCCCCCCCCGAGAGAGAAACCTTCTCAAAAATATTCAGAATTTAATTTATCTTTCTGATCTGTTATCTACACCATCAATTCCTCCCAGTGTGTTGGAAGTTATTTTTTGGATGGGTGCAAACCGAGTACAAAGACTTAGAATACCAGAAGGATTTTTGGAGGAGAGGACAAAAAAGAGCATTTTTTCGCAATGTTGCCTCAAATAGTTTAGGTATATGTGAACCTGGATGGATATATAAATCACCTTTAGGTGTTGAAAATTGGTTTTTGAGTTGACACTGATTTTGGGGGTTTCAAAAGGAGTAGAATCATGGGAGAACCTCAACTCAAAAACCAATTTTTAACACCTAAGGGTGGTTTCCATATCCAGGCTCACAAATAATTGTGATTGTGTACCTATTCGAACGAAGCTTTGAACAAATTGGGTGTTTAATGCCAAAAGAAACATTTTTTCATATTTTAATGCTTTGAAAATCCCTATCTGATGTAATGGGAGGGGGGAGGGGTGAAATGCACCCATTGTACCCATTTTTCAATACCCCATCTTTTTCAATAGTTTCTCTTAAAAACGGAAATCATTGAGAATCTAGAATAAAATGGGCAACTGGAAATTCGGTTCTTTAACTAAGTAAAAAATGTTTTTTCAATATTTTAAACAAATTTTTCTGAGCTGGATTCAAAATGATATTTTTTTTTTAAAATTAACGAGGTCATCAATGATGAAAAATCTTCATTTCGGAAGAACCTGACTTTTTCAAGGAAAATACATTTTCAGGAATCATAGCGAAATTTTTGAAGAAAAAAGTAATTTTCAGTAACTTTCTTTGACCAAAAATTCAATTTTGCGGGGTAAATTTTTTTAGTTGGGGGGAGGGGGGATTTTTATAGTTTTCTGCAAAAATTTCAAAGATAAATCAACTGAAAAGACATGAATAATTTCATTTATTCTGGGTGTCCACTATATTTCAGAAATAATTTTCCCTGACTTTTCCATGTTTTCCAGACCAATTTTTCCAAACCTATAAATATGATTTTCGTAAACCTGGGAAGAGAGGAGAGGGGAGTAAGTTTTTCACGTGATGTACTTACATCCCGAAATTTTGCATACGAATGATATAAAATGCATGGGGTCAACGATTTTTTTCCAAAATCCCCAGATACTTTTTACGAGATCTTTAGATGCTCCTCTTCCGGCCTATAAAATATTCAAATTCAATCCTGAAAATTTATGAACCCACCCAACGCAAAATTAAGTTTCGAAAAATGAAACAAATTATGCCAGGGCGTCTACCAAAACAAGCGAATGAAAATTTTAAAAAAAAAATCACATTTTATTCCTCTCTTCAATGAAAAACACATGCCTCAAATTTAGAAATTCACGCAATCCCCTTAAATTTTTTAGTTTGCACCTACTAATAAATAAAAAAGCCAATGAGGAGTTAAAATATGAAAATAATTTTATGGAAACATGGAAACGTGTTGAGCCCGAGCGAAGCAAGGGCGAAATTTTTTGAAAAATTTATAATAAAATAAGCAAAGAAACACTTTTCTAAATGATTTACCTTTTTTTTGAATTTTCAAAAAAAAACAGAGAAAATTCCAAACTTCCCTGACTTTTCCACACCATCAAAATTCCCCGACTTTTCCCGGTTTTCCAGGTTTTCCAGAGAATGGACACTATTTATTAAATCTTCGTCAAAACCACAACAAACTAGCAAAAATCTATTTTTTAATTTTTTTCTTGAAGAATTTTGAAAAATATCAATTTTTACGTGAAAATTTGAATTTTTGCCTGGAAGTGCGAAGAAAAAGTGACTTTTGAGGGGAAAAAAGTAACCAAAGTGACCTTTTAGACGTGAAAAGTAACCAAAAGTGACTGAAGTCGAAAAAATTGACAAACACCCTAAAAAAGTGACCAGCTATGATGCCTGCATTTTTCAATCGCGTGCTAAAAAGAGGAATACAATGAGCTCCAATCCACCTCAAAACTACCCCAATATACCTATTTCTCCCAATACCTGCCACGACAACCGTCACACAATAAATCACACATCTTTTCTATTTCACACTCGAACTAAAACAACCTCTCATCACAACATAAAATTTTGCACGGTTGGCAAAAAAATTGCCAATGATGGAAAAAGCCAATTTACAGACGTAATCATTCGCTTTGTTCACTGCGCGAGGGATACGAAACAACGTCCGACGCGACGAGGTGAAGGGATCGAGGTCGAGACGATATTTTATTCAGCACGGTTAAAAATCCAGGTACCCAGATCTATCTCGAGAAAATAATACAGACGAACAGAAATCGCAATTAAGCTATCTGCACATCGAAATCGAATTATTTCACCATTTAAATTAGATCCTCTTTTCAGTTCTTTTGCTTTTTTCCCTCCCTTCGTTCCTCACTCTATACACGGTACAACATAGCTTCGCATTTATGCTACGAATACTCGGTATACATCTTATGGTTTTTTTTTATCTCCGAAGAAAACCACGAGACGGCGAATCACGCGGTAAAAAAAATACAATTTAAAACTACGACGAGGAGCCGAGATGAGGCGAGTTTTAAATTTTTAAGAATATTTCACGCTTGGTGTATTACGACATTTTCTTCGTATAATAAAATCGCCCGAGCCCGTTTAATCGGAAAAATATTCGTATTAAGGTTATTTCTAATAATAATCAGCCGACTTGGGTAAGAAAGGAGGAAAGATGCGGAGTAGACGAAGAGCCAGCGAGACTTAATGCCTTGCGAGAGGCGAACGTAACGTAGCATAGCCGAGTAGGTATACTGAGAATAGAACGCGAGATAAAGACAGCATGAACACTGTGCAAATGATAATTGGATACCGAACGGGCGAAGAGGAGAATACCCCTTTGCATTATAATGTGCTGCAGTTGAGCTTAGAAACAATCGATTACCGGCACAATCCCAAAGCGTACAAATTGCACCGCATTCTGCTGACTTTGTAATGTAAAGGAACAAGTAATTGCTAATTCAAAAGACAACGAGATTCGATTTTCAAAAGGAAATTTTATTTCAGGCTTCAGCATTTCTTCGCGCGCGCCTCCTCCCGCTTCGCTGCGACGTGCGAGAGGGCACACCCGGGGAGATTTACTCTTTCTCTTACAACGTAGAGTATATAAGTACCCGATGCCGTGCCCCTCGGCTCGTCCTCTATGCTTTTTTTCTCTCTCCGCATCTTTGCATTATTCCGAATGGTTTTTACGTTTAATGTCGATCTAACGACTTACGTTTTTTTCTCATTTTTTCTCCCCGCCCCTCTACCCTGGCTCTTTTCGTATTACTCGATGCATCTTCGACGGATAGCTCGTAATATACGCGGATATACCATTTTGTCGGAATATCTTAACGAAAATAATGTTATTTGCGGGAAATTATTTGACGCGAGGATCATCCTCGTTATATTTTTTTTTCAAAAGACGACGAAAGGTGCAAAGAAAACCGTTCAGACTACCGTGAGACCGGCTGCGGCGATAATTTTTTCATCCTTCGGCGAGCTTTTATACGAATTACCAGCTCGCGAAACGCAGCGTTTATTTAAAATTCTGGCGGTTTTAACGAAAAGCCGCGTACTATTAAAGCGCTTTTCCCGGCCCGGATTTCTTCTTCTGTACCGTTCGCCCTATTCTGGATACCTTGGAATATTCGTATTTACGTTGGCTCGAGCCATCGTCGGTCGTTTAGACAGCGTAGGTATATCTTCGCCGACGATGCCAGAAAAGAGATAATTTCATTTGGGAGGAATTTTTTTCTCGCCGTGCTCAAAAGAAACAGCTCATTGGGAGCATCTTTTCAGCGACGACCTCGTTTCCGTCCCGAGCTTCTCGGATTCCGTAGTTCAATTTTAGAAGAATCGAAAAAATAGCTATGATATATTTCTAGTAAGTATTCGTCGAAATTCTTGCTTTTGGAATATCTACTCTTTTTCTCATTTTGAAAATTAGATCGAGACAAGCAGACGTAGGTATTACTTCCTCAATTTTTCATTTTTCATCTGTTTTGGGGTTAATTTTTAAAATGTAACAGTCAAAAAGAGGCAGGCCTGTGTAGAGGAGGAGAGGGTTTCCCCCTCTGGCTCGAGTTTTTTAGAGGGCTCGCTAGGCTAGGGCTAAAAAATGCTGTCTCTTCACTGCGAGGGCTCTCAAACAAAAAAATTGTATCAATCGATGTTCGAAAGACCTTTTTTTGCTCTTACATTTTTCTCCCTGGGCCTCGATTCTCTTTGCACGATCCTCAACAGTAGAAAATTTATGGGCAAGGGGTGGAGTTGAAGCAATGATGATTACCTTGAAATACCTATTTTGAACCATGTAATTCTATACCTGACTCTGATTTTTTTTTCAAGCTACTTCTTACTTCTTTCATCATACCTCGAGTTGATCCTAAATTGAATTCGATCTACAATCAATGCTACCAAAAATCTTAACGGTATTTAAACGTTTTCCTGAATTTTCAGTTCCCTCTCCTTCCTCTCAATAAAAAAATTGATCCAAAAGATGATAAATTAGAATCGTAAAAATATCAGTTTTCAATATAAAGGACCCCAAAATGAAAAATGGATACAGAATTTTAAATCAACACTACTGTGTCAATTATAAATTAGTAAAAATTATCGAAAATCACTGAGAAACAGTCGGAATACCAGTACAGGAAAAAATCAGTGAAATATTTTTTTCTAATGAAAACAAATCAGTGAGAAAAATTACTAGAAAATCAGTGAATATTCCCTGAAGTCAGTGAAATTTATGAAATTTGCTGAAAAATAAGTGAAAATTAGCGAAAATTCACTGAAAATCAGTGAATTTTGCTGATGTTTTCTGTGCTGCAATTCTGATTATTTATCACTATCAGTGACTTTTCACTGATTCAGAATGAGAGAATACCTATCGAAAACTTCGAAATCGACCAACGCACAGTGGTCCAGGAGACCCCTCAAAACGAGCGAAATTCAGTAGGTATCATAAAAAAGAGCAATAAAAGTGGGTAAAAATTCGTGTGCATATAGTTTTTTAAAACCGCAAAAATACCTTAGATTTTGATCTACTACACGATATTTCAGTTTAACTCCAATTTCAGCACCCCACCCCTTCCCTCTTACTTTCACAAAAAAATTTTGTCGGATTCGTAACCTACGACCTCGAAACCCAAGATTTCAATATGCTACGCGATATTATGACGAATTTTGATTTGAGCACCCCCCACCCCCGCCCTGTGACCTCTAAAAAAATTTTTATTGTCATATTCTTAATCTACGACCTCGAAACCCTAGATTTCGATATATTACACGATATTTTAGGTGAATTTCGATTTCAGCACCTCCCCTACCCCCTCCCCATTGCCCCGAATCAATTTTTTTCTGTCAAATTCGTAATCTACGACCAATAAAACTATATGCACACGATTTTTTACCCACTTTTATTGCTCTTTTTTTGTGATACTGAATTTCGCGCGTTTTGAGGGGTCTCCTGGACCACTGTGCAACGTGATGTTTCGTCATTAATATGAAATCCCTACCTCTCTCACCGCTAAAAAATTTAATCCACAATTACAATAAATTTGAACCATGAAGGCACGAAATGCCAAAATTACGGACACAAAAACAATTCATGATCATCGGGTTTGGGATCAGTGCTACCAAAAACTTGAAAATAAGCACGGGTGACAATATTCCATCATTATTTTCAACTGATAGCCTTCCATCCACTCCAAAATTTGATTTACTTACAATATTTACAATCAATATTTGAACCATTAGAAATTTATAATAAACGACATCATCAAAACCAAAAACGAAAACGTATTTTAAATTAATATTACCTAAAATCTTGAATTTAACATCTGTGGTGGAATTTCATCCAAATTCTGAATTCTAGCCCCCCCCCCCCCCATTCAACCCACAAAACATAATATAATGAATTTGAAGTACAAAAGAATTAATTTTCAAAATGTACAACAAGAAAACGAAAACTTTATACGAAATATTAAAAATATTCCTCTACGATAATTTGTTGCATTCAGGAAGGGGGGGTGGTGGAATGGGGTCAAAAAATGAAAAAATCTTAAAAAATGAGGAATTTTTTGGAAATTTTTTGTTTCGAGTTGAAAAAAGTGGAATGAATTATACTTCGCTTCGAAAATATTCAAAAAAATTTCATTCAACTGAACATTTTTGGCACATAAAAAACTTTGAAAACTATGTACAATGTACAATGTACATATCTCCAAATTGCCTGATTAAATTTCAACAAAATTTTAAAATATTCAAAAATTAATGTTTTAAAAATGTTTACACTTGAAACGAGAACTCATTGGTCAAAAAAAGATAAATTTACACTTCAAGGGGGCTCTAAATTGATGCAAAACGCTAAAAATTCTGTCTTTTTAAAATTCATTTCCGAAAACGCTCATTCAGAACTTTTGATCTCTAAAAAAATGTAATACCTCAAAATAATACCAAATTTTGAAAAAAAAAAGACAAAACTGTGATCCCTTTTTAATTTCCTTAAAATTTTTGAAAATTTCCAAAGTACATAATATAAAAAAATCACGAGAAAATGAATCAAAAATTTTGAAAAAAATTCTACATTTTAAGTATTTTTGAACCCACTGAATAATTTTGTCAGTCTTTCAAACAACTTTCACGAACTTTCAACAAAAATTTACAAAATACTGATCGCATGCTTGGACCATTATCATGATTTTCAAGATAATGTATAGAACCCACCAATGGTAAGTTTCAAATTTTTTCGTTTAGCTTCTTGAGAAAATCATTAAATACAGTATGTTTATTTTTCACACGATGTCTACTGGATTTAAAAATTAAAAATTGTTGCAATTTTCTGATTTTTTCTTGTCATTTTAATGACATTTTTCGTGCTTTGAATTTGCCCAAAAAAGAACGTTCCTTTTGATACTTTGAATTTAAAAAAAGGGGAAGAGAAATATGTTGAAACTTCTTGCTTTCTACAATAAAATCATTAAAATTCTTGCTATTTTCTGATTTCTTGTTTTTCTTGCCAGTAGACACCATGTTTCAGCATACACTTACATTATATTTATGTAGAGGACGGTACGTAGATCGAAATAAAAAAGCATTACTTTAGATCTTTTACGAAAACGAATAAATATCACGTAAAAACTTTCAAAATTAGGTAATTTGAATATTGACCAATTTCAAAAATACGATTTAAAAAAATTATAGATGAAAATCGAGGCAATTTTTTACCTCTTCAGCCTTGACTAAATATAATAAAACTTCATATGTATTTAATTACTTACATATTTGTGAATAAATCGGTACATCGTCACAATCAAAAAAAATTACTCGAAAGAATGGAAGAAAGAAACGCGACGATCAACTATGCACTATCGTACGAATAATTTACGTAAAACATTCGAGGTATTTCTTTCAAAATAAAAACTGATAAAAATTATTCTCGGCACACGTCTAATGTATCTTTGCAGTTCTCGCGTCGATGAAATTAAAAAGCATAAAGATCAGTGAAATCTCGAAAAAAAATCGATTACTTCTATCTAATTCGTAAAAAAAATCAAAACAATTATTCGTATCAACCGGTTAGAAATTATTAACATTTCGCGAACATCGATCACCAATCATAATACATACGAAATACGTATTACGTACTAAACCAACACGCTCGAGTCAATAATCACGTACCGTCCAACACTTCACACTTGGAACGTCATTCACCTGACTCACTATCAAAGGCATTTTCGTCGAACCGGTACAAAAGCGCACGCACCTTACGTAACTGCAGTCGCTTGACAATAAATCATATCGTCCGTATTACTGCAATCCGATAGTGATTCATAACCGAAAGAATTTGAATCGGTTTGCGAGTAAAATGGGGGAAGTTACATACAATAGACCCTATGTACAGGTACACGTAATATTTCTACAGAAAACATTCGTAAATTACAGGGTGTTCCATGAATCGTCTGCCGAACATATTTTTTCGGATATAACCGGGTATCACGAAAAAAAACTTGAGATGAACATTAGGGTGGAATGAAAAAAAAGCATATCTTGGATTTTGACCAAATTTGGTGGGATGGTTTACTTTGAGTGGGGGACTTCACTAAAAAAAATTGAGCCCCCGAGGGGCACGGGGAGGGGAGCAGGAGGTGCTCAAAGTGCACCTCCTTTTGAGAAAAACACCGTTTTTGCGTTTTTTTGCCATTCAAAATTGTGTGAGAAGCCTTCGTAGCACTTAGCAGATGCGATTTGTGTTTCTACATCTCCCTAAACCATCTCCATCCTTCTTCGATCAAAACTTAGACTGCCACCAGGGGGTTGAAAAGTTACAGATTGCAATATTTCAATAATGTGAAATTTTCACTAAGCTGGAATGATTTTTTTTTCATCGAGTATGTAAACAAAAACTTTTCTAATCACTGAAAGTGAAGTTTGAAGAAAAAAATTGAAAATTTTATACACCAGTGCAGCCAACGGCAAATCATAAAATTCCAAAATACGGAATTTATATCGACTTTGAATTGATTATTTTTTCGCCTGGAAATAATATGTATTTTTTTTTCAATCACTGAAAATATATTTCGAAAATTTTGTATGTCAGTGCACCCAGTTACAAATCGTGACATGGTACACTATGGAATTTACGTTGACCTCGAAATTATTTTTTTATCATTTGAAAAATTCACCATAATTTTGTTTTCAATTACCATATCAGAAATAAAGATTTTTAATTTTTCTTAAAAAATTTTGTACGTCTCTGCAGCCATTTGTTAATTGTGATGTTCTGAGGTCTTCAAATTCAAAACATAGGTACTTCTATTTATTGGGAGAAAAAATTGATCCAATCACTTGACGAAAAAATAATGCATTCGAGTTCATAATATCAGAATATCACAATTACGTAGTAACTGACTGGGCTAACGTACAAAATTTTTCAACGAAAAATTAAAAAATGTTATTTCTGATGATTGAAAACAAAATTATGGTAAATTTTTCAAATGATAGAAAAATCATTTCGAGATCAACGTAAATGTCATAGTGTAGCATGTCACGATTTGTAACTGGCTGCACTGACATACAAAATTTTCGAAATAATTTTTCGAAAATACTTTCAGTGATTGAAAATAAATACATAATCTTTTCAGGGTAAAAATAATCAATTCAAAGTCGATGTATATAATTATTAAATTCCGTACTTTGAAATTTTATTATTTGCTGTTGGCTGCAGTGGTGTATAAAATTTTCAATTTTTTTTTAAAATTCACTTTCAGTGGGTAAAAAAATTTTTTGTTCACTTACTCGATGAAAAAAAATTATTCCAGCTTAGTGAAAATTTCATATTATTGAAATAAATATTGCAATCTGCAACTTTTCAACCCCCTGGTAGCAGTCTGAGTTTTGATCGGAAATGGATGGGAATGGTTTAGGGAGATGTAGAAACTCAAATCACATCTTCTAAGTGCTACGAAGGCTTCTCACACAATTTTGATTGGCTAAAAACCGCAAAAAACGACTTTTTTAAAATTTGAGCACCTCCTGCTCCCCTCCCATTGCCCCTCGGGAGCTCAAATTTTTTTTGTGAAGTCTCCCAGTCAAAGTAAACTACCCCACTAAATTTGGTCAAAATCCAAGGTATGTTTTTTTTTCGATCCACCCTAATAAACATGTTGCCTATTTTGATAATTAGGGGGGGGGGGGACAAATGCTGCTTCTAACAAAATCACGTCAACATTTTTTTTCAACCATAGAAATGGATAGTACTTTGAAAAGTGAACAAATTTTTACTTAATGACATTTTGCCAGACATCATAGCGAAATTCCGAAGAAAAAAGTGACTTTTAGTGACTTTTTTTGAGAAAAAAGTGACCAAAAAGGAACCAAAAAGGAACCAAAAGTAACCAAAAATTCGATTTTTTCGGGGGAATTTTTTTACAGTTGAAGAGGGCTGAGAATTCCAGAAAAAATGAGGGGAGGGGGTCAAAATTCAATGAAAGAATTAGGTAATCTAAAAATCGAATTTTTTAGTGGCACTTTAGGAGGCAGATATACATAATTAATAAGAGCAAAGAAAAATTCAAAAATGACGAAATTTTTAGAACAAACAATTAATGGCCTATATCTACTCTCTAAATCTAAATCAGTCAATTTTCGTAAAACTGTGTCTTTTTGAATCAGTGAAATGAATTTATTTGAAAATCTGTGATATTTCAATTGTTTGATTGATTTATTTTAGTCAAAAATATTGATTTATTCTGTCAAATGGGGAATTGATTATAAAAAACAATTACTTTACTAATTCAGAAAAACAGAATTTTTACAAATTTAGAAATAGAATCACTGAAATACTGTTCGAGTGAAGCGAGGGCAAATATCTTTTTGAAAAATCATTAACAACTTTCAATTTTTTTTCTTAAAGAATTTTAAAAAATAGCAATTTTTACGTAAAAATTTGAATTTTTGCTTGAAAATGCGAAAAAAGTGAGAGGAAAAAAGTGACTTTTAGTGACCTTTGAATGAAAAAAGTGACCTGCTATAATGCCTGCTTTTTGCCCATCTTTAAAATTGAAGATATGTACTACAAAAAAATTGTTTAAAATTTTTTTAAAAAAATTAACCCTCTGATAAAATTTTATTCTGTAGACTTTTTGTCTACATAGACAGGAAGGGGCTAAGGGTCATTAAAAACTGAGAAAATTTGAAAAAAATTTTGAAGCCCATTTATTTTGAATGACCCGCAGCCTCTTCATTATCGATGTTAAGCAAAAAGTCTATAGAACAAAATTTAATCAGTTTTCAACGCACTATCAATTCCCTTAATTAGTTAATTTTTTTGAACAATTTTTTTATAGCTCCTTCAATTTTTCAATTAGGCAAAAAGTCATAAGGTGAAAATTTGTTCATTTCTCAAAGTACTATCCATTTTTATGACTGAAAAAAAATGTTGACGTGATTTTTTTAGAAGCAGCATTAGCCCCTCCAATTTTCAAAGTAGGCAACATGTTCATCTCAAGTTTTTTTTTTAGTGGTACCCGGTTACATTCAAAAAAATATGTTTGACAGAAGATCATGGAACACCCTGTATAATGAATTCAATGCACTTTCCTGATGTTTTTTTTGGATTCTAAAATTGCTTGAAAAATTGTATTATTTTGGTACAATTTTTCAAGATTTAATTTTCATGAAACTTTTTGTTTGATATCGAAGTACAAAAAATTATCATTATTGCACGGGCAAAAAAAATTCTAATTTTTTTCGAGGTAGAATAAAGTTTTTCTTCGAAAAAGTCATCAGTTTCGATAATTTTCCAACTAAAAATTCAATTTTGCAATTTTGTGGAGACGATACCGTCCTTATTGTAGTTAGTTTTCAATGGGTCTGCTAATTGGGGAGGGGGATTGAAAAAACTATACGTTTCAAACGCATGAAAATTGCATCCACAAGGAAAAAGGTGTCAGAAATACCTCTGTACTTTAATAAACAGATTAAAATTCATATTTTGCATACTCATTATTCGTAATATTAGTACTTTTTCTTCTCTGATAGAAAATTGAACACTTTTTTCAAACCATTGTCCATTCTAACATAATTTACAAGTTCAACGATCTCAACCCAGCCATTCAACGACACACTCATATTCGTAGATAATCTGCAATGCATATTACCCGAACTCGCGAGGTCAATATACCATTTTTCACCACGTCGCATTGTAAAAAGACCCTTAAAAATAGGATTTCGCATTAACAAGCACATATCAGCAGGTATAAGTAACTAAACAACTCGTAAAATTTATTCTGTCGCGTTTAAATATTACGAAAACGACATCGTTGACTTGGTATGCTCATCCTATTCCAAAGTGTAATCTCGAAAACGCGACGAACTCATCTCGCCAGCTAGTCGACAACAAATACGTACGAAGGTGGTACATATAAGTAGGTATATGGCTCGGTAAAGGACACCTGTTTAATAATTTACGATAATGGTGCATTTTGTTGGGAAAATTTTCCACTTCGTTCATCACATATAGTCTTATTTATACCGGGTGTATTATACTTGCAAATGGGAAAAGGAGAAATGAGGGGATGGCGGAGGATTGAAATTATAGATCACATATTATAATACAGGTATATGTAGATTCGTTCGGGGTATAGTCGTTGAGAAAGTTGAAGAGTACCCGGAGAAAGGGTAAGACCGGCATAAACACATCGTAGAACAGAGAAGGAAGAAAATCAAACGACCAGAGATGGAGAAAGATAGAGAGCGTGAAAACTCTCACGATAGCTCCACCAGACAAACCTATATGCACACACAACGGCAAAAAGTCATCACGGAGGTTGTGTAGAGAGAGCTTATTTAAAAAACTATGCACATCAGTTGTTCCAAACTGATTACCTTTGCTCGTGATAGCTTTCACGGTAACTTAGTAAACGAGAAAATGAAAACAACACCGTATTATAGCTATACACATAAGCACCAGAGAATGAGATGAGAAGAAGGAAAAAAATACGGATGTATTCGCATCTTGCTACCATTCCGAGCATATGAACCTGATACCTTTAGGATGTGCTTTGAATCGAATTTTAGAAATTTTAGGTCTCACCGAAGAGATGGACAATTTTCCTCAAAAAATGAGAATCCCAAAATTTTAGCCACCTACGTCAATTAGAGGTCGTGCACTGAGATCTTTTTTTTCTGATGGAATTCAACACAGGATGACATGCTAAAAACGAAAAAATACATTGGAAAAATAATGCAAGATTTTCAAAAAATCTGAAAATATTACTTCATTTTAATTTTTAGAGATGAGGTGTGGAATCGAGAAATCATTCAAGGGGGTTCAGAGGGCTCTCAAATAGGGTTAAAATGGCTAAAACGTATCATCAGTATGCCCAATTGAACTGACCCTTAAAAAATGGATTTCAGTGATCTAAGTTAACCAAAAATGTGACCAAAAAGTGACAAAAATTATTCACTTTTGCACGTATTTTTTTTTATTTAAATTTGTTCAAGAACAGGTCGTTAAAAACAGTTGCTAAAAATTGAACGACACTTCCAAAACTTGTATTAACTTTGGAAAGACTGAAAAAGTTTCTCGAACCTGAGCAATACTCTAAAAAATGAAAGTTTTTTCAAAAACTGTTCAATTTTTAAAAAATTTCATGATTTTCAAAAAATTGTACGATTTTTAAAAAATTAAAGATCCTTCCAAATCTTAGGTAATTTTTAAAAAATGAGTTTTCCAAAACTAGAACAAGAACAATCTTCTAAAAATTCCATTCATAAAAATTGTACCTACTCGGTTTTCTAAGAAATTGCAAATTTTTAAAAAATCGAAGAATTTTTTAAAACTTGAACAACTGTTTAAAATTTTTTTGATTTTCCGAATATTGAAAGATAACTACACATTGAGAAATTTCCCCACAACTTGGACAAGTTTTCAAAAATCAATTTTTTTAAACCTGGTCAATTTTCCAACAATTAGCAAATTTTTAAAAAGTTTGATCAGATTTTCAAGAATTGGATAATTTTTGACATTGATACTCTCGCATTCCGAATCAGTGAAAAATCACTGATACATCAGTGAAATTCACTGATTTTCAGCGATTTTTCACTGATAATTCAAAGGAATTTCACTGATTTTTCAGTAAATTTCATAAATATGTATCACTTAGTTTTCAGTGAATTTCCCCGATTTTCAGTGATTTTCTTTCACTAACTTTCTTTTAGTGAAAAAATTTCACTGATTTATTACTGTGTTGCAATTCTGACGGGTTTTCAGTGATTTTTGATAAATTTCACTGATTTAGAAATGAGAGAGTATGTCTCAGGCCAGGGGGTTGAATTTTAAAAAGTGTAACGTTTTTCAGTAACGATTTTGGTAACCTAACGTTTTTGTAACTTTCTTGTGGTTTTGAAAAAATTATGAATTTGGTGTTTCAGTTGGTATCGTTGGCAACACTGCTTGCCTAAATTAGAATGTAAAGTAAAAAAATGTTGAAGTTATGATTTTTTAAAAGTGCATTGACGTTTTAATAATAAGTTATCAAGTTTTATTTTTTTAAGTGGTTTAAATATGCAATATTGGCAACACTGTTTTTCCAATTCGTAATATAATGCAAACATTTCTAGGATAAGGTACATATATTTTATTTTTTAAAAAAAGAGCATGCCTTGAAAAAAAGAAAATACATATTTTAAAAAATAGGGGAAAAATTGAAAAATTGAATTTAAAATGTTGAAAAAAAGAAAGTATACGAAAAAGACTAGAAAAAGTATTTTTTTAAATGTTGCAAAAAAAATATTAAAGTGCATTGATCCCTTAATAAAAAGTTGTGCAATTTTGCCTCTTTACAGGCAAAATAAGAGCAATGATTGAAAAAAATTGAAAAAATTCCAATTAGTACCTCTTATTGGTAAGAAACCGCAGAAAAAATTCAGTTTTTTATCTTGAAAATAAAGTAAAAAAAATAAAACCTGAAAAACACGTTTTTGCCTATATCTCGAAAAGTGGGCGAGGTGGGGGGTTCAAAAAATTTGTCAAAATTGTTTATCGATAGGGTCCAACTTTTGGCATTGGAATCGTTCGAAAACCTTTCCAGGGCAGATTTGACCACCTTATCCTACCATACCCTTTGAACATAGTTTTAACCTTAACACAAAAAGTGCGTTATTTTTAAAACTCAAACAACTCAGAAAAAATTGCACAACTTTCTAAAGCTGGGGCGACTTTTTAAAACTCGAAAAAATTTTCAAAACATGGACGATATTATGTTTCAAATTCTTCAAAAACTGAAACGAGATTTTTCAAAAACGAAAAAGTTATCTCAAAAATATTAAGCATTGAAAAACTCATAAATTGAGCAATTTTTTCAAAATTTTACCACAATTAGAAAAAATTGGTTCAGAATTCTCTACAAATTAGAAAATCAAAATGGAAAATACGACCACGCTTCAAAAATGACTTTCATTAAAAATATAAAAATCTGGAAAAAAGCATAAATAAGTGATTACAAACGTTTCGGTCCCTTAACACCATTTAAACCGTTTTCGGTTAGATTCAACAAAATGCGTCACTTCAAACCTTTGAATAACTCTCCAGAATTGCAAGAATTTCAACACAACCACTCTTCAAAAATGAATCTGCCCCTGAGCGGATCGAGGTCGAAAAATTTTGCTCAGAAAGTCAATAAATATCTGAATTTTCATATTTCTTTTCCAAAATTTCAGCTCTTTGGACATTTAGTAATTTTTTTTGATAATTTCACTCCTTTTTATTTCGTTACAGCGACAACTTTTGTTTAAAAAAAGTGACTTTGGTGACTTTTTGGTGAGAATAATGACTAGAAATGATCAAAGGTGAAAAAAAAAGTGATTGGACAAACTATACCATTTGAGGGCCCTCCGGCCCCCTTTTTACAAGCCGATTCCTTGGTTCCAAAGTTCTTATCTAAAAATCAAAATTGAATCAGATTTTCAGATTTTCAAGTACCTAATATCATTTTAAAATTTTGTATTATTTTCCTCAATTTTTTTCTCGTTTTTAGCATGTCATATTATGTTAAATTCCGAAAGAAAAAAAGAGTCCAGTGCCTAACCCGTGGTTGACGAAGGGGCTAAAATTTTAGGGATTTCATTTCCAGATGAAAATGAACCATCCTAAGGGATGAGATTTTCAAAATTCGAAAAAAACTTCCTTCCTTTAAACGAAACCCCCCCAGACCTTCGAGTCCTCATTACCTCTTCACGATCACGTTATCGATACACAAATCCAAATCTATAAAATGAAAGTTTATGTTTATAAAGCTACATCTTAACTTGAAAAGTTCACTGCTGAACGGCACCAGAATGTTGTTGGAATAAGTTGTACACACGTAGGTCGCTGCGCGCTATACGTAGACTCGTCAGGCAAACCTTACGGAGTCCGGGTCCGGCGGGGGTTCGAGTTAATATTCATGGCTTTGCGCCGCTATCATCTGCTATAATTCAGCCTCGGCAACTTCTTACATAGGCATTAAGTGTGCCTGTGGGATGTACGAGTGTGAGTACGAGGCGCAGTGAAAAGGGGTAGGTAATACGTTGGATTCGGATCGAGCAAAGTGGCTTCCGAGGGGGCGCAGCGGAGATCGGTGATGCAACGTAATGTAGGCAAAAACTTTCATCGGCTTCTTTGCTGCGTTCGTCTTTGCCGACGCTTTCTCGCGTACTTTCGTAAAAGTAAACTGAAATCAGCGGCGCATTTCACGTGTCACCGGTGCAAAAGAAGCTTTCCAAAGTGCACCGTAGTACGTCTACGGCTAAGTAAGTACGCGGTCGTGCTTTGACAAAATACCACCAATGACGCAGCGAATCTCGGCCTAAGAAATGTTGATAAATTATCCTCCTTGAAAATGTACTTCTTTCCATCTTCCTAGGTCGTATACTTATCAACATCGATTTCGTATAGAATTTCGTCGCAGAAAACTCGCTATCGTCGTAATACGTCGTCGTTCGAGGGCTATTCGAACCAAAATGAAGTCGGGTCTTTCGATTTTGGTAATTTTTTTTACGGGTTCTCCTTGAAGGTCTATTCACAAAACCACGATAATTTCCCTTCTAACCCGCAATGGGGGGAGGGGGGTAGGCATCGTAATTTTTATGCAATTGCGATCGTTTCTTACCAACTTGAGGGCGTAGAATTCAAATATTAACTTACCTACTTTAATGAGGGAGAGGCTAGGGGACACTGAAGGATAAATCTTTTCCTCCACTAAACTTTCTTCCTCAAAATTTATATTAGCTCTACGATTTTTTTCAATTTATTCGATTTCTATTTTTGCTAAATTGTTTTCAGTGGTTATCGACTGTTTTCCCGAAGCCTAAATCCAGAACGAACATTTTCCCAAATAGGATATTTAACAAAAAAAAAAAATCACGAATCCATTTTCCCGGATACCGAAATCCCGAAACAATTTTCGAATAACTTTTTTCCCGAATGCAGAATTTTCCGAATCATATTTTTTATTATTTCTATCCCAAAAAATTAGTTTGGGGCCATCTCATGACCATAAGCACCTAAAGGTCCAAAAATTTAGAAATAACACTGATTTTTGTTCTTTGATTGAGAATCTCAAGTGAACCCAATTAGAGCTCTGAACTTGAAAATGTGGAAGTTTTGGGGAAAATAAATCAAAGCCATCGTTTTACCATGAAATAAAGTCCATTTAATAGTATACTGTTTTTTTTTTATTCGGGAAATGAAGAATGCGGGAAAACGGATTCGTGAAAATTTTTTTCGTGGAATATCCTATTCGAGAAAATGTCCGTTCGGGATTTAGGCTTCGGGAAAATGTCCGTGAACCGTTTTCAGTTACCAATATTCATCTAAATTATCATCAACTGTAAAATCCCATTCTTTGATCTTAAAATTTAAAACTTTTGGCATTCTTTAGATTTTTTTCAAATTAAATTTCTCACAAAAATGTTTTTAACCCAAAATTTTTTTATTCTAAAAATTTTAAAGTTGGAAAATTATGAGAAAAGTATATGAGCTAAACAAATAGAATTTTGACAAAAAAATTTCAAAAGCTGTAAAAATTGAACTTCTGAGAAAAAATTTCGAGAGCAAAAATTTTGAGAAAAGATGCAATTTTGAGAAAAAATTTTCAGATTTGAAAAATTAAAACTATGTATTTATGGAAAAAATGCCAGAGTAGAAAAATTTTTATACTTGAAAAAAAATGAGGAAAAAATTTCAGAGTTAAAAATTTTATTCTAGATGAAAAAATTTTAGAGTTGAAAAATATTTTGAGAAAACATTTTTTGAGTTGGAAAATATTTTGAGAAAAATTTTTAGAGTTGAAAAATATCTGGAGAAAAGGAATTAGGAATTAAAACTGTTCTGAGAATCGAAAAAAAGATTTTGATCGAAAAATTGTTGATTTCGGTTTCAAATTTTGAAGTCAAAAGCTAAAAAATAAATCTGTAAGAAAAAGCCCTGGACTAGCTTTTAGCTTGCTATTTTTAATACTTTTGAACTTTCGGTTTGTTGCCTAAATTTGATCGCCTTTCAGCTTTTCGCTTTAAACTTTTAGCATTTAGCTAGCTCTTCATCCTTGCTATTTTCGATAGGTTGCGAAGTTGCGATTCGAACGAACGATTTACATTTTGTTGTTCATTCCGTGTGAGAATAGACAGACCTGTTTGGATTAGTAAAAATCGATGTGTTACTTTACTTTTTCAATTTTTTTGAATTTTGGTCAAAATTGTGGACCGCTGTGCCCCCCCCCCCCCGTGCAGAGATCCCATCTTGAAAATTTGTTGATTGAAAAAAGGTAAAAAAGGCAACTTACTGCATTTTTTTCAGATTTTTAAATTATGTTTTCATCTTCTGTTCTTATCATGAAAGTTGAGCTTTCACCACAGAAGTTCAACTTTGGGGTTTTTAAAATTTGACTATCGTTTTTGAATCTACCGTCAATTCTCTTTCAAACCCCGCAAACAGTTTTCCCCCAAGTACAATCTATCTCGAGATATGAACCTTCAAAGTTTGTTAATGTGACACAAAATTGCAATTGCATAAAAATTATGAAGCCCACCCTCCAGCCCCCTTGCGAGGTAGAAGGGAGCTGATCGAGGTTTTGTGATCAGACCATTAAGGGGAACTCAGAAAATAAATTGACCAAAATCGAATGACTCGATTTCATTTTTGCTTCGAATTTATATGGAATAGCCCTCGATAATTTTTGTCACCGGAACTTTCCGCATCAAAAATGGAAAAAAAACTAAAACGAAAGTTCGACTCGAACTTGCGTGAACTTTTCGTCACCGTTGTTGCTTCTGCCTATACTGTCAACTCGCGAATTCAAAACATCGCGATAGCGAAGATAAAGAAGACGAGCGAGACGACAACGACGACGAATAATTTAATTACAACGTAAACATCTCCCCTTCAGCTCCCCCTGTATCGTTTTTATAGCGTAATATCAAAGCTACACACAAACGAAGGCGAAATATTATAAGCACTTGTTCTTTCTACCGTGTTGCTCAGGATAGGTATAATATTCGCGAACCCTGCCACCCCCCTCGAACCACCCAATAACTGTTTCTTCGCTATACATACGTATACGAAAGCTCGTATTATAACGTTTTAATGTATATGTTCCGCGTCTACAAGAATACTATGCCTTCTATACAATAGCAGACGCGTATACGCTTCGGGAAAGCTTTGAAAATTTGTTTATTTAACACCTCTCTCGCTCGTTGCGTTTCTCCTTCTGTTGTACGACGTGAAGCAGCGCCTAGCTAGCGATGCCATTCACCAAACACGCCGGGTATTATTTTCGTTAAACTGAAAATTGCGTATTTGCCAGAGATGATCCCGTATACCTTGTAAATATTTCCTTTGAAATTTATCCCACATACTATACGTACGAGTACCTATTGTTTGCGGATGTAAGGTCTTAATCGGGCTCGAATAATGGAAAGAATCGAGAAATTAGCGTCGCAGATGTGGAGCGATTTATTCTCGCGGGTTTATCGAACGTTTCGAATTCTGGCGAGAAAAAATCCGCAAATGGTTAAAAAAAAGGTTGTGACGGAATTTTAAATTAATTAAAAATTAATAACAAGTCATCGAATGAATTTTTTCACTGTAGAGAAGCATTTTTTTAAAGCGAAATTTATATTTTAAGGAAGTTCTAAACTGACGGTGACGAGAGTTCATTTTTCAAAATAAGGTAAATTTATACCTCAGAAAACCACAAAGTCTGAAAGAAAAATAAGCCATTTAAACCTCCTATTTCTTAAATTCAAAACGCAAAAAAAAACATCGAAATATCTATGAAATGAAAATCTTCAAAAATTTCTACTTAAAAGCTACGAAGAAGTAAAAATTTTCAAAATTTTCGAAAACCGAAAACTCAATTTACGAATCGGTATACATATAAGGGAGAGAGTTGTTTGCCAGGGGTGACAGGGTGTCTACTGGATCTGAAAAATGAAAATTCTTAGTATTTTCTGTTTTTATTTACCATTTTTATTGAATTTTTCTTGCTCCAAATTTACCCCCCCCCCTCCGCGTATACTCATTTTAAGGAAATTTCAAGCACTTTTTTTAGCACCCCCCTCCCCCGTGTTACTCGTTTTACAGGGAATTTCGAAACCGTTTTTGGAAATTTAATTCTGGTGAGATATACGATTTGACGAACAAAATAAAAACATTCAAGAAGTTCAATGGGCTATTCCATACCAACTTGAACCAAAAATAAAGTCGGATTTTCCGATTTTGCTCGATTTTTTTTACGAGTTCCTCTTGATGGCCTATTCACATAACCATGATCATTTCCCTTCTGACCTTCAAGGAAGCCGGAGGGTGAGCCTCGAAATCTTTATGGAATTGCGATTTTTCGCCAAATTACCCAACTTTGAAGGCTCATGTTTCGAGATCGGTTGCACTTGGGAAAAACTGTTTGCCGAGTTTGAAAGAGAATTGATAGGAGATTCAAAAACGATAATCAGATCCTTAAAAGCTCAAAGTTCAACTTTGGCGGTGAAAGCTCAACTTTCATGATGAGTACAAAAGATGAAAGCAACAATGTAAAAGCTAAAAAAAATTACAGTAAGTACCTAGCCCTTTTTACCCTTTTTCAACCAACATTTTGTTTTCAAAATTCACTTTCAGTGGTTAAAATAATTTTTTGTTCAATTACTCGACGAAAAAAAATTATTCCAGCTTAGTGAAAATTTCATAATATTGGAATTTGCAACTTTTCAACTCCCCCCCCCCTGTAACAGTCTGAGTTTTGATCGAAAAAGGATGAAGATGGTTTAGGGAGATGTAGAAACTTGAATTGCATCGTTTAAGTGCTAAGAAGGCTTCTCACAGAACTTTTATTGACTAAAAAACACAAAAAACAGCTTTTTGTTCAAAAGGAGGTGCACATTGAGCACCTCCTGCTCCCCTCCCCTTTCCGCCAGGGGGTCAAAAAATTTTGGGTGGTCTCCCACTCAAAGTAAACCACCCCACCAAATTTGGCCAAAATCCAAGATATATTTTTTTTCACTCCAGCCTAATGTACATTGAAGATGTTTGCTCAAATTTTTTTATAAATTCGAGTTTCAATCGATGAGACTCATAACAGATTTTTTTTCCAAAAATAATGATTTTTTTCAAGTTTCAATGTTATCCATTGTTTTTGTTTTTTTTTTTCATTCTAACCTAGAAATATCGACGTGATATGTATTTTTTAAAGATTTTAGTTCTAGTGTTTTTTTATCCCAATGTCAAAATAATTTTCATTTTCATCATTTCGATGTGATTTTTCTTTATTTTTACCAATATCGAAGTGATTTTTTTCAAATTTTAGTTTTGGGGTATTGTTCATATCTACTTCCTTTTTTATTCTTAAGAACTGTGGGGTGATTTTTTTTCTAAATTTTTCGTTTTGAAATTGTTTTTCCATCATAGTGCAGTCAAATTAGCTCGAACCTAGAAAAAATTCCCAACAAGCTGAATTTTGGTTTATGTGATGCATAATGGTGTCAATTACAACATAAAAAAGTTTTCGCTCCCCAAGTGATAAGCTAGCCTCAGGAGGGGGAAACTCCCCCCCAAGTGGTTTTTCGTCTCTACCGCCTCAGGGAAGCCTCAAATCTAAAAAATCTGCATCAAATTTTCTATCAAGTGGACTTTTCACTTTTCAAGATAACTCGATCATAACCTCAGATAGGGGTGCTTAAAGTTGACCCCTTTTCACATTTTTTCAAGTTCAGTCTGAAAATCAGATTTCAAAAGTAATTGCATATTCACGTTCAGGGAGGTTGAAATATATGAAATCGACCCCAAGAACGTCGACTTTGCCCAACCTTACCACATGGGAGGCTGGAGCCTCAAAAAACCACCCCCTCGCACCCCCTATGGTGAATTGAAAGTGACTCGCGTTCTCCAAAATTTTGTTTTGGTCTTGTTGTTCATCATACCAATTTTCATGCTTCTTTTCATAAAAAGCCATTTTTTTGCAGTTTGCGACTGTACTAATTAGGATGTGAATTGTAAATTTGATTTTTTGCACCCCCCTTTTTTTTAAAGACATAATAGCTCTATCGGATGTAGAATCGGACGAGGAGCACTTCTAGTTCTTACCAATTTTCTCCTAAAATGCGTTTTAAACCCATAATAAGTGTATTTTCAGACTGAAATTGAAAAAATGTGAAAAGGGGTCAGCTTTAAGCACCCCTAACTGAGGTTAAGATGGAGTTATCTCGAAAAGTTAAAAGTCCATTTGATAGAAAATTTGATACAGATTTTTTTTTATACTTGTTATTTTTTAGATTTGAGGCTTCCCTGAGGCGGTAGAAACGAAAAACCAGTTGGGGGGAGTTTCCTCCTCCTGAGGCTAGCTCAACACTTGGGGAGCGGAAACTTTTTTATGTTGTAACTGACACCATTATACATCGTATAAACTAAAATTCAGCTTGTTGGGAATTTTTTCTAGGTTCGAGCTAATTTGATTGTACTACAATCCAGTTTTTTTTTAAACATACGAATTCCAAACAATTGTTTTCAATTTCCAAAATCGATATGCCACACACCATTTTCATTTCTTAACACACTTTTTCCCAAAATTGGGGGAGGGGGCTGAGAGGCACTGAAGGATCATATCAAAAAAATGAGCAAATATTCGAACGCAGTGGCCTCAAAAATCTAAGAAACGACAAGTCACACGTTATTTTTCATTTTTTTTTTGAATTTTTACCTCATCAAGGGGGCTAATAGAAGGTTCAGAGGGGTCGAATCAAAAAACTGAATACATATTTGAACTCAGCGCCTTTGAATAGGTAGAAATCGATGTATTACTTTACTTTTTTGATTTTTCAGGGTGTTCACTATATCTCAGAAATCATTTTCCCTGACTTTTCCAGGTTTTCCAGACTAATTTTCCGAATTTTCCAGACCTTTTAAATACATATGATATTTGTGAACCGGAGGGGGGGGGGTAATTTTTCACGTGAAGTACTTACATTCCGAATTTTTCATAATAATGATACAAATACAGATAGAGTTTTTTTTTTTTAAATCACTAGGAACTTTTTACGAAATTTCTAGATGCTCCTTTTGGGCCATCCAACTCCCCCTCACCACAAAAATTAGAAAAAATTTCAAATAAAAAGGAAAAACTAAGTATTCCAATGCAAAATTAAGTTTTGAAAATTAAGTAAATTACGCCAGGGTGTCTACCAAATCAAGCGAATGAAAATTCGGATTTTTCCGGGCTGAAAATTCAAAAATTCCTCCCCCCCCCAAAAAAAAAAAGAGAAACAAATGCCTCAAATTTATAAATTTACACAATCTCTGAAAATTTTTTAGTTTGTACCCAAAGATAAAAAAGTCAATGAGAAAGTGAAATATAAATCATTTTATGGAAATATAAAAATCGTGTTGAGCCTGAGCGAAACGAGGGTGAAAATTTTTGCGAAAAAAGATCATCAAAAAATAAAAATTCACCACTTTTTCCTCATTCATGTTTTCCAAAACATGATCAATAAATTCGAATTCTATTCCATTTCATTCCCCTTTTTTTCAACATTTTCTCATCATAGTACGGACGATTTAGCTTAAAAAAACCCAAAAGCCAAAAAAAATTACCGGAAACAGGAAAGTTCGAATATAAGCTTTATAGAGGGTGTATTTCAAAATACCCGACTTTCCCTAAAATTGGTGAATATTTTGACCCCTTTTGGGGGGTGAGGGGGTTCAAATTTTCGTTTTTCGGCTATAACTTTCAAAATTACGTATTTACAAAAAAATAGTTGGAACAAAAATTGTAGAGAATAAAAAAACAAACAATTTTGTTGGTTACAATTTTTTCCTAGAACGTCATGGGAGGGAGCTAGGGGCTTCAGAAAAAAATCAATTTTGAAAATTTTCCATTATCAGAAAAAATCACCAAAAATCGGGTTAATCGACTTTTAGGAGCGGATCTTTTGCATAGTACATCCTATTACTATGTAGAATAAGAAAAATTAACAACTGACCCCTCATCTCAAAGTAAGGGGATGGACCCCCTATAGAAAAAGTTGTATTTTCCCCCTGGGGTATCTAAGCTACAGTGAAAAATTCGAAAAATTGGTTCAAACAAACGTTGTAGAGCGTTAAAAGACGAACATTTTCCTTTTTTTACATTTTTTCTACGAGGTCTTGGGGCCGAGCTAATGCAAAAAGAAAAAAGATCGACGAAGCGTTCGAAAATTTCTCACAAAATTTTAAACCCCCTCTTTTGGAGTCCAATTTGGGTCCAGGGGTTAGATGATTATAAAAATCGACTTTAGTGACCACGAAAACCCCAGAAACCCACTTGTTGGGCTATTGGTTCGCTAGATTTTATACCAGACCTATTTATTGAGTTGATAAAAAATTTTCAAACCCTTCGTCGATCTTTTTTCATTTTGCATTAGTTCGGCCCCAAGACCTCGTAGAAAAAATGTAAAAAAAGGAAAATGTTCGTCTTTTAACGCTCTACAACGTTTGTTTGAACCAATTTTTCGAATTTTTCACTGTAGCTGAGATATTCCAGGGGGAAAATTCAACTTTTTCCACAGGGGGTCCACCCCCTACTTTGAGATGAGGGGTCGGTTGTTCAGTTTTCTTATTCTACATAGTAATAGGATGTACTATGCAAAAGAGCCGCTCCTAAAAGTCGATTAACCCGATTTTTGGTGATTTTTTCTGATAATGGAAAATTTTCAAAATTGATTTTTTTCTGAAGCCCCTAGCTCCCTCCCATGACGTCCTAGGAAAAAATTGTAACCAACAAAATTGTTTGTTTTTTTATTCTCTACAATTTTTGTTCCAACTATTTTTTTGTAAATACGTAATTTTGAAAGTTATAGCCGAAAAACGAAAATTTGAACCCCCTCACCCCCCAAAAGGGGTCAAAATATTCACCAATTTTAGGGAAAGTCGGGTATTTTGAAATACACCCTCTATAAAGCGTATATACGAACTTTCCCGTTTCCGGGAATTTTTTTTGGGTCAAAACCTAACATGACCGTACTATCACAGCTCATCAAAAAGTTTCTAAAAAACTTAAAATTTTAATTTTTGAACAAATTCTGTAGAAAGAAAGAGTGGTGGACAAAGACATACATTTTGAATATCAAATTTATTGTATATTATGATCAACAAAAAATTATGAATAAAAAAATCAGATATAAGATGCAATAATGTGGCCCGAGCGGAGCGAGGGCGAAATTTTTTGAAAAATTTAGAATAAAATAGGTAAGCAAAAAAACACTTTTCTAAATGATTTATCCTTTTTTTTTGATTTTCGAAGAATTCCAGAAAAAATTCCAACATTCTTTGACTTTTCCCGGTTTTTTCATAGAATGGGCACCCTGTTTTTTGAATTTTGATCAAAATTGTGGACCCCTGAACCCCCAGGGGTATAGAAATCCCAAAAATTTATTGATAAAATAAGGGTGAGAATGGCTTAGGTACCGAAATCGATTACTGTCAGAACATTTTAGGTAATATTCCAATCAATTAACTCTTCCCTACTCGATTTGTCATTTTGGGTCCTTAGGAAGCCATATGAACAAATTTCCGACCACCAAAATCATATCAAAAACACTCGTCCCTTCACCTCCTACCTAATTCACTTCAAATACAACATTTTATGTATCCACGACTACCCAGGAAATCACATCCATCGACCTCTCGTATCCGGATCCAGTCACCTACAACCCATTAGTCTGATACACGAGTAATCTTACAGTTTAGCGAAACGTCTTCGACGCCACCATCGAACCGCCGCCGCCGCGAATTAATTAAATCCGGAACGATACGTGTCCTTCGTAGACAAATGGTTTCTCTCCGGGTATTTTCTTGGCCACCGTCTTCGTCGACGATAAATTATAAAATCAACACCGTCGCAGCGTCTCGTTCAAAAGCTCGCCGCACAATTCACGTCGGAATGTACGACAGTGGCTTCGGGATGGCGTGCCCTCGGCAATCATCGTCCTTGCCTTTGTATACAAAACGCACGTCAGCGTCAAATGCTCGTGACTTTTGCACGAACGCCAACACTTACTCTTTTCGTACAAACGTATTCAGGAATGTTAATGAAAGATCCGGGCAACAAGTCGCTCTTTCATTTGTCATTAAAACCGGCAAAACGTTACGTATAAAGCCACCTTTGCTTATTCCACCGACTCGCCCTTCTCTCCTTCGTTTCACGCCATCATTTAAATGCGGTTGGTACTCCGGAGTCGACCTTATAGGCAACCGAAAGTCAATTCGGTTTTAATTTCTTGACCCCCCCCCTGGGGGCCTACATCTCTCTTTTTCGCCATCGAGTGCGACGTACCCTTTATCGAGGAGCTTCGGGGTATTAAAAGGAGAAAAAAATTCATTACGTTTTATTGAGCTATGAAAAAACACACCCTGGACCTTTCCACTTCGCTCGATTCGGCGCGTTTTTGCTATATAATGTGTATCTCTATACTGGCGTATGTGATTAAGTTTTAATCTTACCCTCGGTATCTGTATCTCTCTGTTGTGGCGCAGTTGTCTCTTTTTCCACCCCCTCCCTTCCCGATGGCTGCCCCTTCGTCCATTCTGGGAACGCTCCATGCCGAGTTTTTATCTCCTCAAACGAGCGCAAATTTCCAAAATGATTAAAATAAAAATAAATGTTACGCGAACGTTTTTGTTTTTCTCTCGTTTTGTTTATCGCTTCTCTCAAAACTTATGGCTTTTTTCCGGCACTAACTTTTAAAACCCTCGACTCTCTCGTTCGAGATTTCCATTTCCAAAGCTCCTCCTCGTCCCGGATCCGGCAACTCCATTAGTTTTCATTCACACACTAAGTACGTCTGTACCTCTCCACGTCTGCCTCCTTCGATCGTCGATTTCGAGCACGCTTTCGCCACCGAAACAAAAATAAAAATAAAACCGCGTATTACATCGACCCGACGAAATACGCAGACGAAGTGAGCTTTCTGCAACAGATTGTTGATCTGATTAGAAAATTTTCGACCCTTTTCGACTCTCGTTCCGTCTCGCTCGCAATTAGCGATACATGTAGTTGTATTACGTTGGGAAATCTCTCAAGAGGTGAATTTTTTCCGCATGTACGAGTTGCTCCGGGTCTTTTCATAAATAATGTAGAAAAACACCGCACCAGGGCTTCGGTTCGGTGTGCCGGTGACATATGTAAATATCTTGAGCCCCGAGTTCCATATCCTTTCGCTGGCCACCACCTTTTACCCCTTTGGTACAGCTTGTAATGTACATGTCAAATGATAGGTCTCCAATTAACCCCGCTATCTACTTCCGTTTTTTTTCCACATCCCTGTCGTAGTCGTTGATCAAACACAGTCCTTTGGACGCGGCCGGCCGGTCGCCCAACTTCCAACTTTCAACCGACGACCATGTCGAGTATCTCATTAAAATTATTTGGCGATTTGATTTCATGCTAGAGTACCCGAACCAGAGTCGTTATGTCGCGTGGTCGTTTCACATACACGTACGGTTTTTTTCTCCTTTATTTCTTTCCTTCTTTTTTTTTCCAACTTTGTCTATGCAGCGAGCGACGGCGACTGGTGTAGTACTTGACTTCAGTATGCATAATTGGTTGGCTCTCTGTACGAACCGAAGGAACACGCGACACGTGTTCTGTGTTCATTGTCATTCAGTCACGTGGCCTGATCATTGACTCCGGTGAGAAAATAATACGCGGTCGCGTGCCCCTAGTCACGGCTTTTGCGTCGTCGAATCGCTTACAAGTACGCGTACCAGCTAACTGATTTTTATCGTTTCACACTTGATGATTCAGAACGGTGAAACGAGTACGATGTTGAACACGTAGTTTCCCTCGGTCTCGCCGCCGACGGTTTTGTTGGGCTCGTTTTTCGACACGAATTTACATATCAGGCTGCAATTTTCTCCAGTTGGATACGAGTTGATTTCAATTTGGAATTGGGATTCGGAGTTTTGAATTGTAATAGGTTTAGTAGAAAATAGAACCGCACGCCGCCGAGCCCGCGCCGCCGCCGCCGGTGAAATGTGGACGCCGCCGCTTTGAGCCTAATTATTCGGCGCGCCGCTGGCCGCCGCCGCCGATAAAAATCGGCGGCGTCCGTTCGGCGTGGACTTTTTTTACTTTTTTTATTACAAAAATATGAAAAAATAAATTTTTTCGCTTTTATATCAAGCAATATTTTTCAAAAAAATTCGCCCTCGCTTCGCTCGGGTAGTATTTTCATCATTTTATTTTGAAAATTGATAATTTTTTATTGATTTTTCAGTCAATAATCACTGATTTCTCAAATAATCCCCAATTTGTTTAGAAAAATCAATAATTCTGACTGAAAGCTCTGTAAAAAATGACTGATTGGAAAATTGACCCCTTAACCCTATTTTTTTTGATAGGAAATACCGTTTGAAGTTTGATCAGCATATTTTTTCGGGCAGATCACGAAAAAAATGGTAAAAAATTCCATCACCAAAAGATTTCTCTCAATCTGTTTTTTTTCTTTGTTGCACATTTCGTTTACAATTTTCATAACTTTTGACACTTGAAGTCGATCTTCTGAGGAAAGGAAGGATTCTATAAAAATGAATAGAACATCAATTGAAGAGGCAAAAATTTCCTTTTTGTTGAGCTCGATTATCTAGCTTCTTCTTGAATAAGAAAAGATAACTTTTCGAGCTATTTTAATTGAAAGTTTAAAATTCAACTTATTTTATTATAAATTTGAAAAACTAAGCCTCACAAGAGAAAACCAATTCGATTAATGGGGGAAAAAGGAGGCTTGGTTTTTGAAAAAATTATCAATAAAATGAAAAAGGTTGAACTTTCAGTTGAAATATCTCAGCTTTTCACACAAAAACTAAGAAAATATTCAACAAAAAATTCAAAAAATGTTGAAAAAATTTTCGGTGATGGAATTTTTTATTATTTCTTCCATGATCAGCGCGAGAAGTTCCATAAAAATCACCCATTACATTTCAAACAGCATTTTAAAAGTTTGAAAATGATGGCCTGAGACAAAGAACCGCATGGCGCCGCTCCTGCGCCGCCGCCGCCGATAAAATGCAGACGCCGCGCCGCCGCTTTGAGCCCAAATATTCGGCGCGCCGCCGGCCGCCGAAGAAAAAACCCCAAACGCCGCCGCCGAGAAAAAGACCGTCGGCGTGCGGTTCTAGTAGAAAATATAGTATAGAGGTAAACAGCTATATATGGAAAGAAAACTGCATTTAATGAAAGAAGCGTGAATTTTGGTATGAAGAACCTTGGAGCCCAAACAAAGGTTTTGAGACCGGGAGCCATCCGCGCTCCCTTCCACTTCGAGGGGGGTGGGGCTCGCAATTTTGAAAAAATTCCTAAAAATCTATTTTTTGTTAGAAATGAAATATCTTGATGTTTAATGTTAGATATTGATCTGTAGATTCCATTTTCACCATCAAAATCATTTTTCCTCCCCCACCTTCCTGAGGGGGCACAACCCCCCAAAATGTGGATTTTGTAGGAGTGGACACTCTAAACTGAAATTTTGTGAAAATATACTACGTAAGGTGTACAAATCACTGCCGTAGTCCATTTTTCGATTCGCACCCCCTCCTGCCCCCTGTGGACCCTTAAAACTTGAAAAACGCTCAAAATTGTCGTTATAACGCCGATATACAACAGGAATTGCGATCCAAAAGGTAATTCTTGTTGGAAATATTTTTTCAAACCAAAACATGATGTGAAAACGTTGGTGCCTCTGACCCCTTCCCCCCAGCGCGCTCCCTCAGAGCTTCCAACTACGAAAATTTTTTGCTGTTCAAATTCACATTGAGATTGAAATATTATGACATTTTCTGTTCATTATTGATCGATACATTCCGTTTGAATTGTTAGAATTGTCGCCTAACCCCTACCTCTTGGAGGAGGCAGATCCCTAAAATGTGGGGTCCCAAAAAAATGAAGGTCCTAGGCTGAAATTTGGTGAAGTTATGCTACATAGGGTACAGAAATGTTTTCCATATTACATTTCACCAAATTACTCCCCCCCCCCTCTTGACGGCCCAAACTCAGAAATATTCTCTCCCCTATTGTTTGAAGAAAACACTCATCACTTTGAGATTCGAGATAACGGTTGAGACGAGTTTGAGAATCACTTAAAGCCTCATCTTGGTATTGTTTTTTTAGACTTCTATTACGTCTGGAATTTTATGAAGCGATATGGGCAACAAGTCAACAACGACGCTTATGAAAGGGAACAATTGTAGGATAGCGTTTCGGATCTGCCCCTCAAAGAGGTAGGGGTTAGACGACAATTCTAACAATTCAAACGGAATGTATCGATCAATAGTGAACAGCAAATGTCATAGTATTTCAATTTCAATGTGATTTTGAACAACAAAAAATTTTCGTAATTGGGAGCTCTGAGAGAGCGCGCTGGGGTGAGGGGGTCAGAGGCACCAATGTTTTCACATCCTGTTTTGGTTTGAAAAAATATTTCCAACAAGAATTACTTTTTGGATCGCAATTCCTGTCGTATTTCGGCGTTATAACGACAATTTTGAGCGTTTTTCAAGTTTTAAGGGTCCACAGGGGGCAGGAGGGGGTGCGAATCGAAAAATAGACTTCACCGATGATTTGTACATTTTATATAGCATATTTTCACAAAATTTCAGTTTCGAGTGTCCACTCCCACGGAATCCACATTTTGTGAGGTTGTGCCCCCTCAAGGGGGTAGGGGAGGAAAAATGATTTTGATGGGGAAAATGGAATCTACGGATCAATATCTAACATTAGACATCAAGATATTTCATTTCTAACAAAAACTCGATTTTTAGGAATTTTTTCAAAATTGCGAGCCCCACCCCCCTTGAAGAGGAGGGGAGCGCGGATGGCGGCTTCCGGTCTCAAAACATTAGTTTGGGTCCTAAGATTCATCATACCAAAATTCACGCTTCTTTCATTAGATGCAGTTTTTTTTTGGTTTGCCTCCCTACTAATAGGTATGCGATGATTTAGACAATTTTTTCAAAAATCATGAGTAGGCTGAATTAGGAACATCAAGGTGAAGTAATATTTCAATTTTCTTTTCAAAAAGTTGAAGGGGAAAAGAAAAAATTGTAAGAAAATGTTGAAATCATGAGATTTTTTTTTAGATTTTACCATCAGTGTGGTCCCCTCTCACAGTTTAAAGAATTCATAAGTGTAATTCGAATCACTGGACGATTCAGAATTTTTCATTCGTGAAAAGTATTCGAATCAATTTTAGAAGTATTCGAAGAAAATTATAATCAATTTTTCAATGATTCGTGATTGTGTTTCGAATTATTCATTACACGGGTCGACAGAGAAAATGCTGTTTGAAGTTCAGTGGGTGATTTTTATAGCATTTTCCGCGCTGATCACGAGAAAAATAGAGAAAAAATTCCATCATCAAGGATTTTTCACAATTTGAAATTTTCGTTGAACATCTTTTTTATACTTTTTGATAACTCAGGCATCAAACATACAGATTTTGGGGAAAATAGTGACTTTAGTGTCTTTTTATGAGGCAAAAGTGAAATATTTTCGAAAAAAGTGACCAATTTTTTAATTTTTTTTCATAAATAAATACACTCCCCTATTTTTTTCATAACCCAAACTGCATTTCTCTCTGCGATAGTGTAGAAAAAAAGATTTCTGAAACATTTTTGATTAATAAATCTTTGTCAAGGTACGGTATCAATCAACAAGGCTGGTGAACTAATAAGTAGGTAGGTAAAAAAAGATTTGATAGGACTTTTTTTTTTTAGAAATATCGGTATTTTTTTAATTTTATGCAACAGCGGTAGGCCGTTTGAACGAAAAAAGTGACTTCAGAATAAAAAAAAAAGGTGACTTTCAGTGACCAACCTTGAAAATAGAGGACAAGTCACTAAAAAAGGCTGATAACGTTTGACGATTGAAATTAATTTTCTGAGCAAAGGAAGGGTTGAACGAAAAAAATAAATGAAACATAAATTGTAGAGCGTAGAATTTTCGTTCCGTAGAGTCCAATTAGTTTTCTCTTAAGAGGCTTATCTTTCGAAATATTTTAGTCAAAAGTTGAAAGTTCAACTTCTTTTTTAAATTGAAAATATCTCAAAAACTAAGCCTCATAAGAAAAAACTACCTAATTGAATTCTACAGAGGGGAAATTTTACGCTCTACAGTTCACGTTCTATTCATTTTTCTCATTGAACTCTTTCTTTGCTCAAAAAATCGACTCCAAGGGTCAAAAAATGTAAAACAAATTCTCAACAAAAAAATTCTAATTATAAAAAATCCTGACGTGGATGGAGTAAAATTAAAATCATATTCGAACTCAGCATTAAAAAGTAGGTCAAAATCACCAGTCAGAATCAATTACTCAAAAAAAATTGTTGATTTGTCGGCCTTGGATATTTCAATTGTTACCTACAAATAAAAAAAACTGAAAATGTGGTTCATTACAAAAAAAATATTTTTTCTGGGAAAATCGAGCCAAAAAAATTGAATAGAACATGAATTATAATGTAGAGCGTAAAATTTTCTTTCCGTGTAGTCCAACTAGTTTTTTCCTAGAAGGCTTAGTTTTTCAGATATTTTCAGAAAAAAAATAAAAAGTCGATCTTTGAACTTTCAACTGAAATATCTCATAATCCAAGCCTCCTAAGAAAAAACTAATTGTACTCTAAAGAAAGGAAATTTTACGCTCTGCAATTTATGTTCTATTCATTTTTTTCATCGAACCCTACCTTTGCTCAGAAAATTGACTTTAAGAGTCAAAACTTATCGAATAGTGTAAAAAAAATGTTCAACAAAAAATTCAAATTGAGAAAAATCCTTCGGTGATGGAATTTTTCCTGTATTTTTTTCGTGATCTGCGTGAAAAATATTATAAAAATCATCCATTTAGCTTCCAACAGCTTTTCGAAAGCTTAGAAATATCAACCTGTGTAGGTACTTATTTTTTATTTTTATTTTTTTTTAGAAAATTGTAAATTTTGAATTGAAAAAAATGAATAAAAATTCCAGCTGAGAAGTGAATACTAATTTCAATTTTTAGCCCCCGATAAAATGTCGCAATGGGTTCTCAAGGCGCTAAAAATTCAATAAAACTGACATAATTGTGATTCGAATTCAAGATTTGAATAATATTGTGGCTTATTCGAAAAAATGTTTGAGATTCAAATAATCAAAATTGTAAATGATTTGTGATCCGAGATTCTAATAACTTTTCAGATGATTCCGCTCAATACTGCAAAAAACCCGAACGAAAACGAAACAAAAGAAGCGTTACTAACAACAACAACAAAAATTATTCTACGGTTAAGAATCCAATAAAACCCGTTGAAATTTAAGAATGGTTCTTAAGAACGGATTCAAAATAGAGATGGGCACAATCGATATTACTTTCGGAACTAGGTACCGGTAGTAGGTACTATCGATAGCACATTTTTCGACTATCGATTGTTTCGGAATTCTATCGATAATTTTGACCTTTTGACTATCGATGGTGCCCATCTGTAATTCGAATCCCTCGATCTCGAAGAGGCGAATAAAAAAATTGAATCAAAGAACCGAGAACAGAAACGAAGAACTAAAACAAAAAAACAGAAACGACGAAAAACCAAATTAAACCATAACCAAAAATGAAATGGAACAGAAAACATTTTAAATAACGAAATCCGAAAATCATACCTAACCAAGAACCGAGCCGAACATGAAACTTTATTTTTCAAGATCTATTTTCATCCTCTCACATTGTTCCGATTATTTCTTAGTCGATTTTTAAAAACGTCGAAAAAGTTTCAAGAATTTTGCGTAATTTTTGTACCTAAATAACACAGGTAAGTACATGATTAAAAACGACATGAAGTTCTTTCAAAATGTGAGAAAAGTCGTTGAATTATCGCGAAATTCAAGTAAAAGGTGTCAAAAGATGCAAGAAAAATAATGAAAATTGCTTCGACGTTGGTATAAAAGTCGTTCCAAAATTCAAACAGTAAAAATAATCAGTGAAATCTGGAGATGTTTCTTGAAAAGTACTTAGTACTAAGTTGAAAAGTTTGTTGGAGTTTTCACAATACAGAAATAAATCAAGTGAGGTGGATTTCAATTCACGAACTACAATTTATAAGTAATTAGCAGATTTAATCATAACTAGATATTTTTTGAACGATTGAATTCATAACTTTTGTCAATTTTTTAAAATGGGAGTTCATATTATCGTACCTGATCGTACCTAATTACGAAAAAGTAACACTTTCTTAGAAACCTTAGATAGATTACCAACTAGAAGCGATATATCAACCGAGTGTAAGTAGTAATTCGAATAAATAAGTTTAATTACACCGAACACTTCATAAAATGGAATAAATCATAATTCCGAATAAAGAAGAGTTCGATTAGGTACTTTTAAACGTTAATAAGTATCAAACATAAACACAATAAATCACTTGCAATTTTGATTGTCCTGTCGATTTCAGAATCAACCGCAAAGAGTTATTCAGCAACCGGCACTGATTTCAAAATACTTGATAAATGATGTTTTCTGTTTTTACTTTGAACGAAAGCGATGATAAATTATTTTAACCGGCTAGAATGTGATCTGTGATCTCAGAACGCTTACCAACTCGAAGCGATGAATCTGTACACGACGAAAAGGGATCTGCATCTCATCATTTCCAGCACCGGAATCTAGAAAACAATTCGAATATAAGTTTAATCACACCGAACACATTATAAAATAAGTAGGTATCTAATTTCGTATGAAGCAGACATCGACTAGACGCCAATACTTGGGTATCGAACGTAAACACAACAATAGACAACTTCGATTGTCATTTCGACTTCAGTACCAATCTCAAAGAGTCATTTAGTTACCGAAACTGATTTTAATAAACTTTTTCAATCGATAATGTTTTCTAGGAATATCTATACTTTATACGAAAGCAATAATAAATCAGGATGTAATTTCAGAACACTTACCAACTCGAAGCGATGAATCTGTCCGCGACGAGAACGAATACCTACGATGAAAATCTGCATCTGATGAATTCATTTCCAGCACCGGAATCTAGTAAAACAATTCGAATATAAGTTTAATCACACCGAACACATCGCAAAATAGAATACCTACGTCGGTCGTAGTTTCCTAAGAAACAAACATCACTAGACGCCAACACCGGTATCGAACGCAAATACAATAGACAACTTCGATTGTCATTTCGACTCCAGTATCACTCTCAAAGTGTCATTTAGTTACCGAAACTGATTTCAATACACTTTTTCGATCGATAATTGTTCTTCTTGAATACTTTGTACGAAGACGATAAAAGAATAATTTCGACAAGCTATACCTAGAATGTAATTTTACAACACTTACCAACTCGAAGCGATGAATCTGTCTACGACGAGAACGAATTACAACGTGAATCGGCATCTCAAGAATTCATCTCCAGCACCAGAATCTAAGGGAAACAATTCGAATATAGATTTAATTACACCAAACACTTCGATTAGACGCCAATATCGAACACAAACACAATAGACAACTTCGACTTGAAAATCAATCGTAAAGAATCATTTAGTAACCGAAATTCAATTCAAGACACTTTTTTAATCGATACGAGTCATATTTTAACCAACCGACGCTAATTAATACCGATTTATTGAAAAATTATAATTAAAGGACAATTTCGCGTAAATAAATTCCAAACAACATGGCTGAAAATTGAAAAAAATAATTAAATAATGTATAAATAAATTCGATTGCGACGTTGCCAAATTTCAGCAACAAAAAATTTGATCCGTGATATCAGTGTTACCACGTAACAATTTGTTAACTTTTTTCATTTTTTATTTTTAATTAATTAATTATTTATTTTATTTTATTTAACAAAATAAAAATGTATAAAAGATGATGAAGAGGTAATTATTATTTAGAATTGGTTTAGGTATGTAGTATTCGTCTTAAAACAAATATTTATTCATATTTTTATTTTTATTAATGTCTTGTATTGCAGAAAAACGAAATTACATCCTATCAGCTTATCAAGTTGTTCGAATTTTTGAACAACTTATAAATTTTAATCGCTGATAATTGATGCGAGTAATTTTTTAAGGTTCCTAAATAATTATTTTAAATGTTTAAAATTATTTTTGCATTAATTTTTAATATTTAGCGAAAGACTGTAACATCATATGAAATATCTCCAACATTTTACTTTTACACGACTATTATTATGAAAAATTCGATTAATAACTCTATCTCGGGGATACTTATTTGAAATTTTACACTATTATACTAGTCTCAGAATTTTTGGAATTATTGATAAAGATTTTTTCTGAAAAAAAAATTTAAACGTAGATGAAATTACACTGGAATCGAAAGAGCTTCCAGCTTCGATCAAAAACATTGATATTGTTTAAAATGCAATGCAAAAAACTTATCTCACGTCGATCTAACTTTAACGTCTAATCTACCATCGAGGATTTTTAATTAGCTACCTAACACTACTAATAATTGCATTTTCTATAGAAATCAACCATGTGATCCAATTCCAAAAACATGAGATGGTTCAACGTAAGTTATTCCAGCTCCTTGCCGATGGTCGCGAGAAAGAAAATGAAATAAATACTTGTAATTGTGTTTCACAGACTGATTTCACGTCATTTTAAATAAGATGTGATAATTGGAAAAAAGTAAAAAGGCTTGATTAGATATCAGATATTTTAATAAAAGTTCATTACTGACCAAAAAAACGACCAAAAATTTTCACTTACGCATAAAAGTAAGTAGGTATTTTTTTACCCTTTTTTTTCAGACTGGAAGTTTCAACCATTTTCTAAAAATTGAAGAACTTTCCGAAAATTAAACGATCTTACAAACTTGTACTTATCATTTCCTGTGTAAAACTCAGGATCTTCCAAAACCCTACCATTTTACAAAAGTTGCCGTTTTCGGAAAAGTTGGAGAATTTTCTGAAACTCGAACAATAATAATTTTCTAAAAATTGTACGACTTTCCGAGCATTGGACCGATACTTTCCAAAACTTGGGCTGGTTTTTCTATAACCTTGACAATATAATTCTCCAAAAACTGAAGAATCTTTCAAAACTACGACATTTTTTACAAGGATTGGACTATTTTCGTAAACTTGAACGATTTTTTTTATAAATCTGAATGATTTTTCAAATATTGAGGTTGAGGAATTCCCAAAAACTAAGATGAGTTTTCATATTTTAGTAGTGAATTTTTCTAAAAACTTGATCAATTTTCCAATAATTGAACAACTTTTAAAAATTAACAAAAATTGACAACATTTTCAAAACATAAACGATATTTTTTAATAGTTACTTGAACAATTTTTATCCAAAACTTGAATATTTTTTAATAAATTAAACAACTCTCCGAAAATTCTTCAATAAACTGAAACAAGATAATTCAAAAAAGACAAGAACATTTCTACAGACAAATTAAACTTTGAAAAAACTTGAAAAGCTCCCAAAAATTTAACTTTACTCTCTTTTTCTTGGTGACAGCGACAATAAAAAAAGTAACTAGTGAATTTTTGGTATAAATAGTGACCAAAATATACCAAAGGTGAAAAAAGTGACCAATGGGAACGCTGATTCAACAACATTCGCATATTATTAACAATTTTCATAGGAACTTAGAATTTTCCTTTTCGATGAACCAATTTTGAAATTTCGCGACTTTTTTCCAAGGTATCTAGAACCTACTTCTCAATTTTACCCCCCCCCCCCCCCCAACAAAAAAATCAACGAGATTAAATTTATTGCAAAAAAAAATCATGTAGGGAAGGAACTATGTCTTTAATTGTGAAAAAAACAATTTTTTACAAAAAATTTTTTAAATAGTTATCGCCCGAGCGAAGAGAGGGTGAAAATTTTCATGAAAAATCATGTTAGAATGGATAAAATTGTTAGATGTTTATCGAGCAACCTAATAATAAGGTATTTTTTTACACAATGGAAAGCTGGCATGACACGGACTGATATAGATTTCGCGGATTTTGACCCTAAAATTGAGAAATAAAGTCATGGGAAGTTTGAAACATTAGCAGATTATCAATACAATGATGCGATTATTTGGCCCGAGCGAAGCGAGGGCGAAATTTTTTTGAAGAATTTATTTAAAAAACAGCGAAAAAGAGACATATTTCCAAATGATCTCTCTCTAAATTTTTAAAACATCCCACTGAAAATTCCAAAATCCTCTGACTTTTTCAGATTTTCCTGAGAATGGAAATGATACTCCCTTTGAAAATCCCAATCGTGATCGCTACTAAGTCTCCCACAAGAACATATTTTTTCTGCTCCAAAATATTCAATTGTCTGAAATAGAAGGGAAGAAGGTTTAACTATAATTTAAGAATGGTCGTTGAAAATTTACAAGCTCGAGCGAAGCGAAGGCGAAGCAAGGGCGAAAATTTTTAGTAAAAATGTTTTAAAAAAGTGAAATTTCTTCACTTTTTCTGCTTTGTACAAGGCGAAAAAAAGTTCAAGTAATTTCGGAAAAATTCACGACTTTTGATGAATTTTGGGTCAATTTTGCGACTTTTTCGCTACTTCAGCGACCTAAATCACAATTCGCGACTTTCGCGACCGGTAGACACCCTGAAATGCAACGATGCATTCTTACCAAAATACTTCCCCATTTTCTGCCCCCTCCCCCACAAAAAAACACTCGAATAATCTGTTCCCGATGCAGCTCAATGCTCAAAATACAAGATAATTCTCGGATTTACATCGTCACGACGAATAGCAATCGCAATGTGTATTATTTTTCCAAGCATAAAAGACCCAACACGAGGAAAACAGACCGAACGAAAGAGCGCAGGAAAATAGATACACGGAGATAGATAGCGGCGAGATGAAGCACAGGCCTCTACCGCAAAAATAAATTAATTCGTTAGCGAAGCATGTGCGACAAGATTAAAATCTTGCGTCGAGACATTAATGCTGCTGCCAAACAACGCCAAGATATAGTGCTCTTCGTGTACAACGTCTACGTATGTAGCCCTACTGCACTCGCGTAGACCTAAACCGTATATTTTCGCCAACTTTGCTCGATTTCGTGCACAGCCATAGCTACCTCGAATGAAATCCGAATCAACCCCGCTGGAGGCTTTTTATCCGCTTGTCTTCGTCTCGGAGACGAATAAACGTACTAGCGATGCTAATAAACCGATGAATAATAATTTCTCGGGTATTCCTCGTCTTTTACATATACTTATGTTTCATTTACTTACCAGATGCCAGAAGCTACGAACGATTCGAAAAATGGAGAAAAATTCTCGTAACGTAAACCTAAGCCTTATTTTGATAAACACACCGAGAGTACATAGTTCGCACATCGAAACATATTTTGCCTCGCCATTTTGTACAAACAATCGTATTCGTCGTCGTTTTTCGTTATAGGGTGAATTCTCGATAAAAATGACGTAATTTCATTCTGGTCAGGGGAGAAAAATAGGCAGGAAAAAAGAAAGAAAAACTTTACGAACCCCCCATTTATACGTTGTGCGCGCCGCTGAGTAATTCGCAACATCAAAGTAGTTAAATTATGATGGCAAAGAAGCAATTAACCCATTTTAGTATCTTCTTCCTAATGAAATAAGTCGAGTTTTAGAGGTTTGATTCGTGACAGTAAACGTCTTCATTCTACGACGCGGTAAAGCACCTAATAACTTTAACGATTTTGATTATGTGAATCCCTGCGACGACTATTTTTACTGCTTCGGCCTCGCTATACTTAGTGGTCGTACAACGAGCCTATAATCGTATAGTGTGGCACTGCGTAGTGTTTCTGGGCTGAAAAAAAAAGCTCAGACATAAAAAAGGAAATGAGGAAATGTGGATTTTTCTGTCATTTGGTGTGGATTTTCAACGAGAGATGAAGAGTGTCTCAGAAAATAAAATTGAGTTGCAAACTGTTTGCCTCTGATGGGTCTTCTTGACCTTTTTATCGTAAAATTTGTGAGTAGTTGTGCACCCATAGAGTAGGCAAATTAGACAAAAATGAACATTTCTGACCAGCAAAGCTTTTATTGCGGAAAACTGTCGAGAGAGGTCCCTTGAGTAACCCCTAAAAGTTACCACCTCCCAGACCCCTTACTAATTTTTTGTTGGGGTTCGACCCCCCTGAAAAACGGGTTTTCGCTTCTATCTCCTTTGGATTTGATTTCGCGGTAAAAATAGTTCAGTACTTTTTTGTTCTACTGTCAATTTCCAATATTTTTTGTAGAAAAAATTTTTTTGTACAACGATGAGCAGAGGAGATAGAGAGTCCTGAAGGAAGAGGGTTATGGGAAAAATACCATCATTTAAAAACGTGATTATAGGTATAAAATCGTATTAAACTGTATAATTTGGCCATGAAAATAGTAGTATTATGTAAATTGGTGGTATTAATACCCACTCGCCCCCTCCCCTTCCTACGTTCCCACCCCACCATACCCATTTGTTTTTATTTAGCAATGGCAATATAATTGAGAGGTGAGGAGGGATGGACTCGTAGGTGGAGAGAGCGAAGATACCTTTTTGAAATTATTCCCCCTCCTACGAGTCCATCCCACTTCACCCCTCAATCATATTGCCACTGCTAAATAAAAACAAATGGGTATGGTGGGGTGGGAACGTAGGAAGGGGAGGGGGCGAGTGGGTATTAATACCACCAATTTACATAATACTACTATTTTCATGGCCAAATTATACAGTTTAGTACGATTTTATACCTATTATCACGTTTTTAAATGATAGTATTTTTCACATAACCCCCTTCCTTCAGGACTCTCTATCTCCTCTGCTTATGGTTGTACAAAAAAATTTTGTCTACAAAAAATGTTGGAAATTGACTGTAAAACAAAAAAGTACTGAACTATTTTTACCGCGAAATCAAATCCAAAGGAGATAGAAGCGAAAAACCGTTTTTTAGGAGGGTCGAACTCCCAAAAGTCTGGCAGTAAGTAGCTCTTTTCGCCATTTCTTCAACCAATAAATTTTTAAAACGGGATTTCTGCAACCCTGAGGGGCTCAGGTTTTCAAAATTTTGACCAAAATTCAAAAAAATTGAAAAAGTAAAGTAACTCATTGATTTCTACTAATTCGAAAGCGCTGAGTTCGAATATGTACTCAGTTTTTTTATTCGACTCCTCTAAGCCCCCTATTAGCTCTCTTGATAAGGTTAAAATTAAAAAAAAAAAAAATGAAAAATAACGTGCGACCCGCTCCCTACCATTTTCCCGAATCCATTTTCCGGAATGACCGTTTTCCCGAATGCTTTTGTTCCCAAATAACAATTTTAATTTTTCATTAGCTTTTACCATTTACATAAAGTAGGACCGTTTTTCGAACTTAGATTGTACTAAATGCTGTATACAGGTCATGCCAAGGGGTAAAAAAAGTTTTAAAATACACAAATGTGGCAATCTTGAATGATAGAAGAGAATGAGTCATTAAGGAATATAGTTCTTTTGGGGGGGGGGGATTTAAAAAAGTAGCACGAAAAATCACGATTATTTGTTTTTTGATTTCATATTACGGCTGGTTGGAAAATTTCTCTCTTTTTAAAAATATGAGTCGACTGAATTTTGATTTTTCCTCCCCTCTCCTCCCCCTCTTTCCGAGATTTACGCCCAAGTTTCGTCCCTGAACTCTGCAGTCAATGCTACAAAACAAAATTACAAAAATTACAAAAATTTTCAAGAAGTCGATTTCTACCCCTGAAATTTAAAACTTCGGCAAACATTCTCCCTCGTTTTCAATACAAGCTGCCTTTACTTTAGGTATTCGGGAAATTGGTATTAGAGGATTCTGGATTCGGGAAAATGGGATTCGAGATTTACGTATTCGGGAAAAGGGAAAGATAATCGGTTAGAGCACCTGATTTTTCATGATAAAAAAGTGGATTTAGAGACTTTAAGTAAAACGATCGCTAAAAGGACACCCTGAACACGAATCCGACGTTAGTTTATTCATTTGATCATTCGTTTTCGTAAAAACCGGACAAAATTCTGCTAAAATAACATTTCTGCACGATTTTTTGCAATTTTTGGCCCTTGCGACTTCAAAAGTGGGCAAATCTACGTTAAAAAAACACGCTTCTGGAATGTTTTCATAAAGTGGCCAAACTTCGTTACCAAGGGTCTATTACAGTTGAAAATTTCAAATTGCCTAAACCTCATGAAGGAGTGCACCAATTAACATAGGCGTGACTGCTGGGTGTGCGGTTGTGCCTTGGGACATCCTACTTCCCCCAAATTTTTCAATTTTTTTCTCTCCGGAGACAATTTACTTGGTAAAATTTGCTAAAGTGCCCTGCTGGCAATCTCCTTTTTAATTTTTTTCATCAACAGTCAGAATAAACAAAATTGTAAAAAATATTTGATTTAAAATATTTTCGAACAATTTTCCAGTTTTTAGAAAATCGTTCAAATCATGGGAAAATGGTCCCAATTTCAGACGATCGTAATTGTAAGAAATTTGTTCAAATTTTAAAAAATTCTCAATTTTTTGAAAAACTGGATAAAGTTTGAAATTGAAGGAATGAACAAACGTACGAACAAAATACAAGATGTAGGTACGTATCATACAAAATTTCAAAATATTTTTATAAAATTTTTCAATTTTTGAAAAATGGGTCAGTATTTGAAAAATTATTTAAATTTCTGGAAAACTGTTTGATTTTAAGAAAATATGGAAAAATCATCCCAGTTTTAGACAACTGTAAGAATGAATTCGTAATGAATTTGCATCCTAAATTCATCCCACATTTTTTCGCCTTCCTGGGCTGAGATGAATTTTCGTTCAAAATTTATCTCACGATTTTTTTTTTATTTCTGAGGCTGAGCTAAAGTTCATCTAATTTTTAGAAAATTGTTCAAATTTCGAAAAAATTTTCAATTTTAGAGAACTGGTCCAAATCCAGAAATGTTTTTTAATTTTTGGATAATCGTTTAAAGTTTTGGAAGACATTTTCAAGTTATAAAGAACCTTTCGATTTTGAAAAATTCTTCAATTTTTGATAAAATTGGTAAATTTTTGTCAAATTGTCTCACTGTTTTAAGAAAAACTATTCTTTAATTTGAAAAGTTTTGACACACCCTACTCAGAAAGTCCAGTCACGCCAATGCCAATAAAATTGATGAAAAAATTATCGTAAATACACATCTACGAGATGTAAACTTTGGATCCAAGAAGAGAAAATTTCCTTCACTCCCGTTGAAATTAAAAATTCTTGAAAATGATTAAAAAAAATGGCCATAGCTCCGAAAAGGAGGGGTTCGGGAGTGGTATCAAAAATTTTTCCAGAATTTTTTTACGTCATGGAACATCATCTAAGGGGGTAAATCAAAAATTGGAGTGGGACCAAATTCATCCTTTATCCGGCCAGACCCTTTCGAAAACAATATTTCACTTCTCTTGTAATGAACATTGAAAATCACTTTCCTTCCAATCGGATTTTCTCCTGCACTTCTTTCAACATGAAGGGGTGAAGAATGGAAGAAGAACGAAGGAGTTAGTGGAAAATGTTTTTCAAAAGAAATCAATGAACAAATCCTTTACCATCTTTTGGATCATTTTTAATGTGAAAATTGACCATAACTGGAAACAAAGCTATTTTGAGATGGGCACCAATTCGGTGACCAGTGACTTTCAAAATAGGTATTGCTTTTTGATTATGAGATTTTACGAAACACATGGGTACATACGGAAAACTTGAAAAAATTGATCTGAACAACTTGGAAAATTCAGGGAAAATCATTTCCGAAAAATGACGAACGTCACAATTAAAGTAATATAGAAAATACAAGTAGACCAACTCCCCAATTCCGATGCCTACGCTGATAATGTTTAGTATTTTCAACAACTGCAGCGCTAGTGTCGCAGCTGTATCTGTTTTATTATTGCGTATTATGGATTTTTTCACTTTACATTAAAATAACTCAAAATTTTGAGTGAGCACATAGGTGTTTGAGGTAAGGAAAATGATCTACGTGAAATTCTCTACAAAATGGGATAGGTTTGAAAGTTCTGCCGGCCACCAAACGAAAGTTATTAAAGTTCAAAGCTGTAAAAATACGTTTTCGTATGCATTTTTTTCACTTCACATTAAAATAACTCAAAATTTTGAGTGAGCACATAGGTGTTTGAGGTAAGGAAAATGGTCTACGAGAAATTCTCTACAAAATGGGATAGGTTCGAAAGTTCTGCCGGCAAATGAGTGAAAGTTATAAAAGTTCGAATTCGTCAAAATACGTTTCCGATGTAAATACTAACGTTTTTTTCACTTTACATTAAAATAACTCAAAATTTTGAGTGAGCACATAGGTGTTTGAGGTAAGGAAAATGATCTACGTGAAATTCTCTACAAAATGGAATAGGTTTGAAAGTTCTGCCAGCTACCAAGCGAAAGTTATTAAAGTTCAAAGCTGTAAAAATACGTTTTCGTATGCATTTTTTTCACTTTAGATTAAAATAACTCAAAATTTTGAGTGAGCACATAGGTGTTTGAGGTAAGGAAAATGGTCTACGAGAAATTCTCTACAAAATGGGATAGGTTCGAAAGTTCTGCCGGCAAACGAGTGAAAGTTATAAAAGTTCGAATTCGTCAAAATACGTTTTCGATGCAAATACTAACGTTTTTTTCTCTTTACATTAAAATAACTCAAAATTTTGAGTGAGCACATAGGTGTTTGAGGTAAGGAAAATGATCTACGAGAAATTCTCTGCAAAATTGGATAGGTTCGAAAGTTCTGCCAGTAACTGAGCGAAAGCTATAAAAGTTCAAAGTTGTCAAAATACGTTTTCGTTGGTTCTAGTTTTGAAAAAATGTTAGGATTGGAAAGAAAAAATTTCGGTATTAAAAATTAATTTCAAATTGAAATTTTTTCCAATTCATGTCATTAAAAATTTCTTTAAGCCCAAATTTTTTTTCATTTTTCTGAAATCTAAAATGCTTTTTCAAATTTGGAAAATGTTGAAAATTTGAATTCAAGAAAATTCAATTTTTTCATTGTCTGAGGTACACTGAGATACCTCCAGGCACAAAACACACTATTTTTTGAAATATGTATATCATAGTTTTGATTTTTTTGAATTCTGTGTTTGCGAATTAAATCTAAATACGAATCACATTAGAGAAAATTATAAGAGTCGCGTCAAATTATTGTATTCACTTAAATTTTTTGGAAATTTCTACAGGTAATTGAAAAAATTTTTATTTGTGGAACATTATAAAATTTCAGAAATGCGCAATTTTCAGACAACAGTCAAGTTTTGTAGAGTTAATCTTTTTCTGGAAAAACGTCGTCAAAATTTTTCGAGAATTTGTTCATGTTTGAAAAAATTCTTAAATTGACTCGAGTTTCAACAAAATTGCTCAACTTTCAGAAAACTGTTCACGTTCTTGAGCTTTCTTCTATTTTCAGAAGAATGTGCAAGCTTGAAATAGGTATTTCTTCAACTTTTCAAAAATGGTCCCAGTTTGTGGAAATTACGTACCTATTCATTTCTTATGAAAGTAATCAAGTTTCAGAAAAGTTCTTTAATTTATCAAAAAATCAACAAATCTTTAATGAATTTTTCGATTTGTGAAAAACTGTTGAATTTTTTCAAATCGGAAACGCGTAGTATTTACAACGAAAACGTATTTTGACAGTTTTGAACTTTAACAACTTTCGCTCGGTGACTGGCAGAACTTTCAAACCTATCCCATTTTGTAGAGAATTCCTCATAGACCATTTTCCCTACCTCAAACACCTATGTGCTCACTCAAATTTTTGAGTTATTTTAATGTAAAGAGAAAAAACGCTTCGTAATTACAGCAAAAACGTATTTTGACAGCTTTGAACTTTAATAACTTTCGCTCGGTGACCGGCAGAACTTTCAAACCTATCCCATTTTGTAGAGAATTTCACGTAGATCATTTTCCTTACCTCAAACACCTATGTGCTCACTCAAAATTTTGAGTTATTTTAATCTAAAGTGAAAAAAATGCATACGAAAACGTATTTTTACAGCTTTGAACTTTAATAACTTTCGCTTGGTAGCTGGCAGAACTTTCAAACCTATCCCATTTTGTAGAGAATTTCTCGTAGACCATTTTCCCTACCTCAAACACCTATGTGCTCACTCAAAATTTTGAGTTATTTTAATGTAAAGTGAAACGATGCATAATAAGCCGTAATAAAACAGATGCGACTGCGAATGCAGCGCGTTATGTGGCCGGAAATAGAACCATTATCGTTCCGACGTTACCGACACCCCCGCCGGTCTGGCAGTTGGTCTACTTGTATTTTCTATATTACTTTAGTCACAATGAAGAGTGCCCACTCGGAAGAACAGAAAAAATTGAAAAAAAATCAAAGATATAAATTTAGTTACCACCAATTTTATTTGGGTAGAATTCTTTCTTGAAAATTCATTTAAAAATTAGCGTAAAAGTGGGGATTGAGGTTTCTTTTTGATGAAATAAGGTCGCTATGGTCACATTTTCACTACTGAGTTCAATTCAATTGGGCACTTCGCACAAAACAATTTTTTCTAATAAGAATTACATCAAATTTGAATGTTGGTCAAGGAGAGGGAGGAGAAATCAAATGATTAATCAATTACATATTTAGATGATATACCTTTATGGCATCTTCGCAAAAAATGTGGAACGAAAATTAAAATCAACAAAAAGTCAAAGAAATGAATTTTTTCTCATTCTCGACAACCCCAATCTTGATCATAATCTCATCGCCCCCAAAAAACGTACTCTAGAAAAGCCACGAAAATTCCGACCTAAAATACTCGAAATTTCCAACCCCAAAATTACGCAAAACATAGCCAAAATGAACACGATCATTATAAACGTTACTCGAGGTTGAAAAAATTTAGAAATATGCCAAAAATGAGAGACAACTCGGAGCGCAACTAGCTATAGGCATATTAATAGAGAAAAACTGTCTCTATATCGCGAAATAACTTGATAAAAGCTTCGCACAAAGCAAAAGAACCCGGAAAATTGTCGAAAATCGAAAAGATACCTTACACGAGTGCACAACCGCGAACCGCAGCGAAACCATGAAAGAGACACCGCGTGTAACGAATTCAACAATTTTACCGCCGAATAATACCAGACCAGGGTCGAAGGAGGGAAATATTTTTAAGTTGAAAAATACCTCGAAAGAGGTAGCTAAAATATCGACATTTCGCTCCGGATGAAATTCACAATACAGGTAATTTTATTCTTCTTTGAAAAAAAAAACTTCAAATATCTTTTCCATATTTGAGTAGCGATAATTCACTTTATTTCTCTGCCACCTGTTTTCCCTGCTTTGCAATGGAATCCGCTCACTCGAATAAGTTATTAAACTTGGTAAAATATTTTTGAAAAAGTCAGATAATAGAAGTTTATTCTCAGCACTTGTTGAAAAGAATTGAAAAAGATCGAGTGCACGACTTATAATAAGCATGTTTACGAGAAGAAATTTACGCAGCTACAGTGATGCCTTTGAATGATTTTTTTCCGTAGCTTGATCACGTCAATTTTTTGACCATTTTGAAGTAAAAAAAAAAACACATGAATCAAACTATAATAAAGGGCCTTTCCTGATAAGGGTCAAAAACGACCCTTGACCCTGAATCGGTCAAAAATGACCCAAAATGTTACTTCTAGTGTAAGTACAACCATCCACAAAAAATTTTTACCCTTCACACCCCCTTCCGGAATCGTCTCGCCAGCTAGTATGTATGTATGAGAATTTCTTGAAAATTTTCAATTCACATTTTCTCCATTTTTTTATGTTGAAATTTTCAAAAAAATTGGATTTTTTTGTGGGGGGGGGGGGGGGGCTATGGCTGGAAATTGTTTTATTAATTTCGGTATCCCTTCAGATTCCGGGTTCTGTTCCGGATCGAGTTCGGGCCAGGAATCGGGATTTTCTGGGTTCGATTTTGGTTCGGGTTCATTTTTTTATAATTTGAAATGAAAAAAATTGATTTTTGAACCAAAATTTCTGATTCGTACCCAAAAATAATTATTACTTTGTTCTCTTTTTTTCATATTTAGTAGTCAAAACCTATCACCCCCCCTCCAAAAAACCGTTTTTTTACTAGTTTTAAGGTTTTGAATTTTCAAATTCGAATTAAATTTAGAAAGATAGGAATATCCTTCTCTTTTTTGTTAATGTTTTCCAGTTTTTCGGGCTCGGTTTTGGGTTTTACCAAAAGAATTCGCCAAAATTCCAAGAATGCACTTCAACGCTTGAAATCTAAGATATCATTTTTTATGATGCACTTACTTTCAACTTATTTTTGTTTCGGCTCAAAATTTTACTTCGAAATGGGATACCTCCTTTTTTAGGAGTTTCTAAAGTAGTGAAAAATGCGTGTGTTTTGGTTTGGTTTTGAAATCTGGACCGAAAATTTTCAAAAAATTTTCATACATACTAGCTGGATAGATGTACATATAATCTGTGAAAATTTAAAAAAAAATTACCCACGATCCTTTCAAAGATGTCGTGTGTTGAATTTTCGGCATGGGGTGTCATAATTCCAGAAGGAGTGGGTGTTGGTGATCCAAAAATTTTTTTGGATGGTTTTACACTAAAAGTAACATTTTGGGTCACTTTTAATCGATTCTGGGTCAAGGGACGTTTTCGACCATTATCAGGAAAGGCTCTTTTGCCAATAATAAAATATTAACAAAAATGAAAAAAAGGTCGAATTTGCATCATTCGATCATTATTCCCAAAGTCTCGTGCAGAGGACGGGCATTAGGTTGGATAAAAAAAACATATCTTGGATTTTGACCAAATTTGGTGGCGTGGTTTACTTCGAATGAAAGATTTCACAGAAAAATTTGAGTCCCCGAGTAGCAGGGGGAGGGGAGAAGGAGGTGCTCAAAGTGCATCTTTTTTTGAAAAATACGCTGTTTTTTTGTACTTTTTAGCCAATCAAAATTCTGTGAGAAGTCTTCGTAGCAGTTAAAAAAATGTGATTTGAGTTTCTAAATCTCCCTAAACCATCACCATCCTTCTCCGATCAAAACTCAGACTGCTACCTGGGGGTTGAAAAGTTGCAGATTGCAATATTTCAATAATTTGAAATTTTCGCAAAGCTGGAATGATTTTTTTTTCATCGAGTAAGTGAACAAAAAATTTTTTCAACTACTGAAAGTGAATTTTGAAAAAAATTGAAAATTTTATACACCAGTGCAGCCAACAGCAAATCATGAAATTCCAAAATACGGAACTTATATAGACTTTGAATTGATTATTTTTTCGGCTGAAAATATTATGTATTTTTTTTAATCACTGAAAGAACTAGAATGAATCATTTTTTCGTCAAGTGATCGGATCAATTTTTTGCGTACTTTTGCAAACGTAATCAAAAATTTCCTCAATTTCAAAACATACTTCTATTGATTGGAGGAAAAAAATCGGTCCAATCACTTGACGAAAAAATATTCTTGTTCATAATATCAGAATATCACATTTAGAAACTGGCTGCACTGACGTACAAAATTTTCAAAGAACATTTTTTTATTTTTTATTTCTAATGATTGAAAACAAAATTATTGTGAATTTTTCAAATGATAAAAAAATTAATTCGAGGTCGACATAAATTCCATTGCGTAGCATGTCACGATTTGTAACTGGCTGCACTGACATACAAAATTTTCGAAAAAAATTTTCGAAATATACTTTTAGTGATTGAAAAAAAAATCAATTCAAAGTCGATATAAATTCCGTATTTTGGAATTTCATGATTTGCTGTTGGCTGCACTGGTGTATAAAATTTTCAATTTTTTTTCAAAATTCACTTTCAGTGGTTGGAAAATGTTTTCGCTCACTTACTCGATGAAAAAAAAATCATTCCAGCTTAGTGAAAATTTCATATTATTGAAATATTGCAATCTGCAACTTTTCAACCCCCAGGTAGCAGTCTGAGTTTTGATCGGAGAAGGATGGCGATGGTTTAGGGAGACGTGGAAACTCAAATCACATTTTTTAAGTGCTACGAAGGCTTCTCACAGAATTTTGATTGGCTAAAAAACTCAAAAAACAACGTTTTTTTTCAAAGGGAGGTGCACTTTGAGCACCTCCTGCTCCCCTCTCCTTGCCCCTCGAGAGCTCAATTTTTTTTGTGAAGTCTCCCACTCAAGGTAAACCACCCCACCAAATTTTTCCAAAAACCGAGATTTTTTTTTGATCCACCCTAACGGGCAAACTGCTGATTCTTGATAAAAATGCTTCCAAATTATTCCTTCAAACGATTTCGTAGATGAAAAAAAATTATCTTCAATATCTCAGACTATATCCGATCAGTGACGTACCGATAGGGGGAGGGGGGAGCTTCCCCCCGGAGTAAATTTTTTACTTGTGAGTTGGGAAAATTGAACATTTCAACACATCAGTTGGGAAAATTGGACTGTTGGGATTAATTTTTTTGATGAAAAATAATAAATAAAATAGTTATTTCAAAAGTTGGAAATCAACAAAATTTTCACTTGTTCCAACTCAAAATTGGTAATTTTCCCAACTCGAAAATGGTAAATTTCCCAACTCAAAATTGGTAATTTTCCCAATTTAAAATTGGTAATTTTCACAACTCAAAATTGGTTATTTTTCCAACTCAAAATTGGTCGTTCTCCCAAGTGATGAGTAAAAATGTCAGTTGGGACGATTAGTATTTAATTTTTTAATGAAAAATGAATAAATAAAATGGTTACCTATTTTAACAGTCGGAAATCAACAAAATTTTCACTTTTTAGTTAGGAAAATTAGTCATTTTCTCAACCTTTTCCAACTGAAAATTGATCATTTTCCCAGCGAAGAATTATTAAATCGATGTAATAAATGCTTTTTTGGAAAAAAAATTATTAATTACTTTGCAATTTAAAAATTTTCACTCGTCAACCAAAAAATTTTTATAGTTGTACTTGTAATTTAAAAGAGATTTTTTCGCACTTTTCTTCAAAATTATTCCAAATAATTTCATTGTTCTCATTCTCCTTAAAACTTATTTTTGATATTTGAAAATCCAATTTTTCAAAAGCTTCGGCCTCGCTACGCTCGGCCATGATATATTTCTGCTTTAATCATTTCAAAGCAAAGTAGAAACAGTCGATTTTTCATTAAAGTTTATTTTTCCAAAACATTATTTTATTGCACATTCAATTTGAGGGTTTCTAAAATTTTCGCCCTCGCTTCGCAGTCGCTTCGCTCGGGCCAAATCCATCTCCCTATTCTTTACATTGAAATTACAAAATTTTATTGATGTAAAATTATAATTTTTCTTCGAAACTCCACCCTTTCTTCGCTCAAGGCAAATAAACTATTTCGTATGTTTTTTCAACTACAATGGCATTGCTTGTACGTTTAAAAAAAATAATAATTTGGGGCACCTAACCAATGAAAAATTTATTCAGATTTCTTATCTCAAAAAGGGTCTTATAGTAATGGGTTGTAAAAACTTCAGAAGTTCGCAAAAATGATGAAAATGAGTAAAAAAAATCAAAAAACCTCGCGACTTGGGGAAAAATCAGTACCCACATGTAAATTTTAAGAAATCAGCCGGAAAAGTTTGAAAAGAGTTGGATTGGTTCGCAAATTTGAATCGTACCCCCTCCCCCTCCCTCTGGAATTCTGTTATCGGCTGTATGTAGTTGGGAATTTTGAGAATTTGATTTGGGATTTTCACCTCTTCTCCCCCTCCCCCCTGGAAAATGCCTTCGGTACGTCACTGTATCCGATCATCTCAAATCCTCCAAAAAGGCTCTCCCCTCCTAAAAAAAAAATTAAGACCCTCATTATCATAAAAAATACGTATCCTATGCAATATAACTTCAAACTGGAAACCTTTTCGTTTAATTAATCAAAAAACGCAGCATTTTATACTAGAAGGGTACAACGTCAGCGCCAATTCCAGACTTTCATTCGTCAATAAGTACACACATTTCGTTCATTTAGGGTGTTATCTTCTTCGCATTTGTACAGCATAACTATCCGGCTGGCAATAAACCGCCATCGTATCGCATCGAAATCGTAAACCAGCGAAATAGTACACTGGCCGTTAAACACAACAAAGTATTAATCTTAATACCGGTTGTATACCAAGTATAACTCTATACCCAGAGTATATCTAAAATCGTAAAAATAAATTTATAAAAAAAAAAAATAAGAAAGAAAACAAAACGAGATCTCCGGGCTCTTTTTTTTATTCTTTCGGACATAATTTCTCGTACTAAAGTAGCGAAATTATGCGACAAAACGTTTCGATAAAGCTTACCAGCGACTAAAAAAAGGAATAAAATTCGACCGAGTTGGAGCTCGCGTGATATTCGCCGAGAAAAATTCCAATAAAGGCGAAAATTTTATTACTAAATTAGTAAAAATTCTTCTTACTTATACTTTCGTATAGATTACCTTACCGGGCGGGGTATTCGCCTCAGCTTGTGCTGTTTAACCTCCCTCCCCCTGTGCTTTCCGTGTACAAGCTCAGGTGGTGAAAAAAAAAGCAAAACGAGAACCTTCGGCATTAAAAAAATTTAACGTAATAATTCGAAATTTCCTTTGATCGCTGAAGCCCGAATCCTTTGAAACTATACGCTTTCGCATTTAATAAACTTCAATCATGCAAATATTTCCGCAGTAATTTTTTCTTATACGAATAGCTAGGTACACAGCACAGGGATTGCGAAAGTTTTTCGCGCTCCATTACCAAAGCACAGGTTCTTACCTCGTCCCGCATCCATTTTTTCCATCATGTTTGGCAGCCCATTTATGCCCCGTTTACCGACACGTCAAATCAGTGATGTCGGTTTCGTGCGAACCAAATTTCCCTCAACCCTGCGTCCTGCCTCCGCCCCGATCAAGTTTTCTCTCGGGCACGCGATAAAGGTGCACGCAGTCTAGGGCCTTCGACGAGGAAAAAAAACAACCGACGAAAACGAGAAAGAAAATTCGACACCAGGCTGGTATCGTTCGTCCTCGTGTATTCGGCCAACAATTTTTTTACACTGTATCCGAACAAGGGGGTTATTGTGCCGCTGCCATGTCGGAAGTGAACCGCCAAACCTGTAATATATAGCGGCTGCGCATGCTCCCTAACCGGAAATGGATTATATTGCAACAGCACGCAGCCGGATACAGTGACGTCACACGATATCTTTATCTGCTTATTTTTCTTCTCGCCGTTTCATCATCGTACCCTTTCTCTCTTTTGAACGCTCCGCTAAAAGCCTATGCCCATTTTTTCGCCTTTCCATTCCTGCTCTTCCTTTTCCCACTCGCACCAATAAAATCGGCGGATTTTTGCCAAATTAATTTTAATGGATATTTTCTCCGTGCGGAAGGCCGGACGCAGAGAGGGGGCCAAAGGCCGCACGTTCGAAAAAATCATGCCACGGAGCACGTTATCTGTCGATCTCGCTAATGTTTTTTCGATTACCTACCGAAAAACAAGCTCCTATTCTTTCCACTACGCCGGCTACTCCCATTAAAAACTTGCAACTCGAACGGACGTTGCCTAAAACGGTCACCGGTCACGATCCACCGTCCAACTTTTGTACTCGCAGATACGTTCGCCAAAAGAACCCGTCGGTCGTCGATAAAGCGAGAAAAAATACTCGTTCGAGCGTTTTCAATATTGTTCATTCTCGCAGAACACGATCTCGGCGACTGGAGATAATGGCGATGGTGCTTCGTTGCAGATGCTTCCGTTGCATAATAATGCACCGCGTAGTCATTATTTTATACGTAATCCCGACTATGGATTGGGGGTTGCCGGACGACGAACCGGCGAGCGACGTAATATATTTCGCCGAGATGGATTTTAATCGCGAGATTATCCCGAAATCTACGGTGTGCGATTATACGTCCTTGCTTTTCCCGGCTAAGTTCGAGTATAATGGTCGTAAGATGAATTAAAGTAGTGTAAGAGTGACTTACGAGTTTATAATGATCGGCGTGATATATTCAATTCTGTTTCGGTGGCATCTAATCTAAAACAGAAAATCGAAATATTTCGTTAGATTAAGAAATTAATACCTCAAAATCAATAAATTAAATTCAAGATGGCTCATTTCGCACTTAACATCTCTATCCGCAAACGAACAATGAAATCTAAAAGAGATCTCAATTAAAAAATTTCTGAAAATTATTTTTAAATGTAATTATTGATTTTACAATGGAAGGGAGCAGGGAAATGGCTCGAATGGAAATTCGACTTCACATTCGTTTTCAGGAGGCTTGATTCATATGAAATCGATACCAATATCGGTTATTCGAATTTTTTACAAAAATGACCCCAGGGGAAGGGAAGGGGATCGAGAAATTAAGGGTTCTTCGATACAATTTTCTGTTGACCTCAGGATGAAATAATTTTATAAAATAATCGTTTTCGCAAAATTTCCCATAACTTGTACGGTACGTAGATATGCGAATTTCGAGTATTTTTCAACACGAGGGCCGAGGGGCCAGTTTTAATTTTTTTTCACAATGTTCCATCACTCTAAAATTTTTTAAATTTATTTGGTATAAGGGTAAGGTGCCCTAATTCCGACCAGTGCCTAATTCCGACCACCCCACCTATCTCGTCTGTTAATAGCGCGATCTCGCTGAAAAAAATTTTGTCGTGTTCCTTTATCACAGACGATTAATTTAAGACCAACCCGGCAACCATAAAGCCAAAACTCGCCGAGAAAATCCAATTTGAAGAAATCACATGTCAAATTGCCGTTTTTTTTTCAATGTTCAAAGTCAAAAATAATATATTAATTTTGAGTAATTTAGGAATGTGAAGATATATTTGTGATCGTTGAAGTGTCTAGTTTTTCATAAAATAAAAGTTTTTTGAATAAATTGCAGGTAAATAATTAAAATTTTATCAAGTATCAAAAATGAAGGTGGTGCCTAATTCCGCCCACCCGTAGTTTTTCGTGTTAATTTTTACATCGTTGGGGAGTTTAAAACTCAAAATTTTGAAAAATATCGTGTTGGGTGTCAAAATATATGTTTTTCAATGTGCTGAATTCATTTTTGAATTTATTTTGACCCTAGGTCATGAGCAACCCCCACCCCCTGGGGGCAGAATCTGATATTTTGTAAAATGTTGTGTTGGGTGTCAAAATAAATGTTTTTTGATATCCTAATTTCATATTTGAACATATTTTGACCCTAGCTCATTGGGAACCTCTCCCGAGAAGGGAAACCCCAAAAATTTTGAAAAATGTCATTTTAGGAGTCGAAATATATGTTTTTGATGCGTTTAAGCCCAGCTTGTAATATGAAAACGGGGACGTTTAGGGAAAAGTTACCTATTCTATGTTGAAACCCAAGATGGATTAGGTGCGCTCAATGTTATGGATGGGCCACGAGGTGTGTGACGCAGCGGCGGAGGACTATTTGAATAAAGAGATGTACGTCTGTACTTATTGTTCGAATGACTAAGGTCAATTTAGAGTCGAAGAAATTATTCTCATGTGTTTTATATTACTTAATTTGCTCATTTTAACACTCTGAAATGTTAATTGTACTTCGAATATACGATTTGCATGCTTATTAGTACATGTTTGCAAGTGGTCGGAATTGGGGTACCAAAAATTTTTTGGTGGTCGGAATTAGGGCACCAAAAATTCAAAATTGGATTTCGAGGTGTCTCGGGAAAAAAATCAAAAAAAATACTAAATATTATCGTGGGGCCCTAAAATTTTAGTATGACATGGGGGAAGGTTTGATCTATTTTTTAAGCTATTTACGGTATTCCTAGGTCAAACAGTCTTCGATTGGTGGCGGTTTTCGCAAAAGTGGTCGGAATTGGGCGCCCTTACCCTTATTTATGGATAAATAACACTTTTTTTGAGAAAAAAATTCCATTGTAGGTTTGATCATTTTTTTCAAAATGGCGGCTCAAAATTTTCAAAACGCCATAACTCGCGAAAAATTGCCCCCAAAAAATTCCTATTTTGGTTTTGTTCTTCAGACCCTCTGAAATCGATCTGAAAAACGCAAAATGTTTATCTAAATTTGGCAAAAAATGACAAAAAACATATTTTGCCCTCTCCCCCCCCCCAACAAAATAATTGCACCAGGGGTCGAAAATTTTTGTCACGATAGTTTTTCATCATGGTGACCTTTTGGGGTAGGAGCGGTCCAGATCAGGTTTCCAAGGCCAAACCACCATACTTAACCGGCTATAACGAAACAGTTTCATGGGACAACTGTCCCACGACAAAAAAAGAATAATGATTTTCATTTATACTAGGTGAAAACATTTTTTTAAATTTCTCCAGAAACACAAACAGAACGAGGAGGAAGAAGTAAAAAAGTAAAAACAAAAAGTTATTTCCAGATTATTTATTTATTTTGACTCAAAATGCAATTTTCCCCAGTTTTTTTTTTAATTCAACGCGAAAATTTATCCAAAACAGGTCACCACAATCGATTGACTGAGGTATGAATAAAGTACTCCACAGATAAAAAACCCATGGATTTTGATACCACACTCGATATTTTTGAGATACCTCCTCCCCCGCCACTATGGGTTCTGGATTGAGGTCAGAAGTGAAAATAACCTCAGAAATAGATTCTGGGGGTCAAAAAACATGCATTTTGACATCCTACTCGATAATTAGGATAAGTTTTAAATTTTGACCCCCCCCCCCCCCCATCTCCTTCGTAAGTCCTTTTTGGAGTTTTCGATAAAATGATGTCGGAAACAGACTTCGCGGTTAAAAAAAACATGAATCCCCCCCCCTCCCCTTATAGGTTCACGTTTGAGGTCAGGAGTGAAAATAACTTCAGAAATGTATTATAGGGGTAAAAAAAACATGCATTTTGACGCCCCACTTGATAATTATGAAAATTTTCGAATCTGGTCCCTCCCCACCACCTCCCCATGAGTCCTTTTTATGTTTTTTGATGAAATAACATCGGAAGCGGATTCCGCGGATAAAAAATCATAGATTTTGATACCACACTTGATATTTTCGAGATCTCGACCCTTCCCCTATCCCTGTGGGATCTGGTTTGAGTTTGAGGTAAAAATGGCCCCAGAAATAGATTCAGAAGCTCTGAATACCCTCTGTAACCTGATTTAAAATTTTTCAGCCCGAAAATCCATTTGAAATATGTTGATCAAATTTCGCCTTTTTAGTTGACTCTGGATTCCGGCTTGACTCCTGGAGTAAAGAGAGAAATTGAGTCCTGACTCCCGCTTTACTCCGGAGTCAAGGAAGAAAGTTGACTCCTGACTCCATCTTGACTCCGGAGTAAAACTCACACCCTGACTCCTGACTCCACCTTGACTCCGGAATCAATTTCAGACAGGGAATAGGAGTCAGCCTAGAAGTTGACTCCTGACTCCTCCGGCTTGACTCCCGGAGTCAAGGGAGAAATTTGACTCCTGACTCCATCTTGACTCCGGAGTAAAACTCACACCCTGACTCCTGACTCCACCTTGACTCCGGAATCAATTTCAGACAGGGAATAGGAGTCAGCCTAGAAGTTGACTCCTGACTCCTCCGGCTTGACTCCCGGAGTCAAGGGAGAAATTTGACTCCTGACTCCAGTTTGACTCCGGAGTCAGGAGAGAAAGATGACTCCGGAGTCACTTTCAGACCTCGACTCCTGACTCCACCTTGACTCCGGAGTCAAACTCACACTCTGATTCCTAACTCCACCTTGACTCCGGAGTCAATTGCAGACCTTGACTCCTGACTCCTGCTTGACTTCGGACTCTCGGAGACAATCTTTGCCTTGACTCCGGAATCAAGCCGGAGTCGGAGTCAATTTGGAGTCAGTTTGACTCCGATTTTGGAGTAGAGAATATGTAGAAATCAGCCAAAAAGTTGACTTCTGACTCTACCTAACTCCAGAAATCAAGGGGAAAAGTTGATTCCTGACTCCACCTTAACTCCGGAATCACTTTCACACCTCGACTCCTGACTCCACCTTGCCTCCGGAGTCAATTTCAGACCTTGACTTCTGACTCCTGCTTCACTCCGGAGTCAATCTGTGACCTTGACTTCTGACTCTGAAGTCAATCTTTGACCTTGACTCCCTGACTCCGACTCCGGAGTCGATTCCTACTCCCTGCTTTTGGCTCATCTCCCCGGGCGAAAAAAAAATTTGAAAAATAGCTTTTCCAACTCGAAATTTTACAAAGAATGGAATGCTGCAAACCAGAAAGTTCTACTTTTATTTGTATGCCTTTGACGTAAATTTCAAGTGGTCGAGTCATTACGACTGTTTTCCTGTATAAGGGGTTTTTGAAAGGACGTTTAAGGGCTCAATCCGCGTTTTACTCAAAAAATTAAGATAGCCATTTTGTAGCAAATTTAACATAGATTAATATTGTACCTACATAACTAATTTGTTGAAAAATTGTTTTGTCGTGGATTTATTGGCAAAACCCAGGGGTTCAACCCCCTCTCAGACCCTTTGGGATCCAGGACCTCTTGGAATATTATTTGGTATAGTATCTCGAGTCGATTAGGCTTAAAAAACCTTTGATGGGAATTATTTTTGTATTTATGTTTAAATGCACTGGACTAAAGATTTAATGACTGTAGCTTGATATCGTAATGAAAAATATACGTATATTTCGCCTACCACAATTTAATTATTTTTTTCTAATTTTGAAAAAATTCCATCTATAATTTTTAAGATGAACTGAAGATAAACTTGGATAAATATTTACCACTAATTCCCTTGATAAGTTTTCTCGAACTACTATCTTCTAAACATGAAATAATTTAGGCACTGTAAATTTTCTGCCAAAAAATATGGATTTGAACTCAAAGCTACGAATTTCAGAAAATTGTGCTTCAATAGATCAAATAGATCATCAATGTGGGCAGTCTGAGTTTTTAGGTGATAGTTTGTGTTTCACATTAACATATATTACATTTTCAACTACATAAATTCAAAAATTAACAACCTGGGACGAATCTTTTTTTTAACGCCCCTCCATTGATTTCACCTTTGTAAGTTGAAAATTTTAAAATGTTAGTTATTTTTGACAATTGAATAAATAATTGAGTGAAAATATTTTCGTAATTTTTTTATTTCGATCTGGGCAATTTTGTTTCAAATTGTAAATTTATGGCAGGGTGTATTCAAAAAAAGAAAAGATTTCACCTGGGGTATTTTTGAAAATAATTTATTTGACCAGTATAATTTCAAAAATCATCAAATTATTAAACAATGGGAGTGGATATTTAAAAAATTAATTCGACCTGGGGCTCAAATTGAATACAATTGATCAAAAATTTAATAAATGAGAGGGGGAATTCAAAAAATTGATTTGACATGGGTTATTCTTTTTTGAACTGATTCAACTTCTGTGCATTAAAAATGTTTGAAAATTTTTGAATTGATCGAATTGTTAATTAACAAGAAGGGGTATTCAAAAAGAGAGTTGAATTTCTCCTGGGATATTTTTGAAAAAAATGGATTCGTTTTGTAATTTAAAAAAAAATTACACAAATATTATTTATTTGAGTTTTTAATTAATGGCAGGGGTATTCAAAAAAAGATTATTCGATCTGTGTAAGTTGAAAAATTTGAAGTACCTATCTAATGCAATTCATATTAAATGCAATTGATTAAACATTTAGATAATGAGATTGGTCATTCAAAAAGAAAAAAAATTATATTTTTTAACCACGGGTCGAATCCTTTTTTTTAAATACCCCCCCTCCCGTTCATATTTCAAAATATCGATCAATTGTATTCAATTTGAGCTCCAGTATCCATTAGGGTGGAGTGAAAAAAAAAACATATCTTGGATTTCGACCAAATTTGGTGAGGTGGTTTAATTTGAGTGGGAGACCTCCCAAAAAAATTTTGAGCCCCCAGGGGGCAAGTGGAGGGGAGCTGGGGGGCTCAAAGTGCACCTCCTTTTGAAAAAAACGCGGTTTTTTGTGTTTTTTTAGTAGAAAAAAATTGTGCGAGAAGCTGTCGTAGCACTTAAAAGTTGCAATTTGAGTTTCTACGTCTCCCTAAACCATCGCCATCCTTCTCCGATCAAAACTCAGAACGCTACCAGGGGGTTGAAAAGTTGCAGATTGCAAAATTCAAGTAACATTTCGAGCAAAAAATGGCGCATTTTCAGGGAAGAAATGGCCAAATGAAAAAAACAATTCGAAATTCGTGTTCAGCAGGTCAAAATACCCCGATAAACACACTTTTCGCGATAATTTTACTTCAAGTCTAAAAATTCATTTTTTCATGATAAAATTCACTTTTTTTTACTGCTTTTTCATTATGAAAAAATGAATTTTCAGACTTGAAGTAAAATTATCGCGAAAAGTGTGTTTATCGGGGTATTTTGACCTGCTGAACACGAATTTCGAATTGTTTTTTTCATTTGGCCATTTCTTCCCTGAAAATGCGCCATTTTTTGCTCGAAATGTTACTTGAATTTTGCAATCTGCAACTTTTCAACCCCCTGGTAGCGCTCTGAGTTTTGATCGGAGAAGGATGGCGATGGTTTAGGGAGACGTAGAAACTCAAATTGCAACTTTTAAGTGCTACGACAGCTTCTCGCACAATTTTTTTCTACTAAAAAAACACAAAAAACCGCGTTTTTTTCAAAAGGAGGTGCACTTTGAGCCCCCCAGCTCCCCTCCACTTGCCCCCTGGGGGCTCAAAATTTTTTTGGGAGGTCTCCCACTCAAAGTAAACCACCTCACCAAATTTGGTCGAAATCCAAGATATGTTTTTTTTTTTCACTCCACCCTAGTATCCATACCAGTATAGGACGTATATACGTCGATTCCCGTCCGGAGGACGGGTTAAACGCTAGTTCGACTATACTATTGAGGGTTCGGACAAAAATGATCGTGGTTTTGTAATTAGACCGCCGAAGGGAATTTGTAAAAAAAAATTGACCGAAATCGGAAGACCCGACTTTACTTTTGGTCTATTTTAGTACGGAATAGCCCATTCGTCTCGCGACACGATTCCAAAACAGCGCAAATTAAAATTAGCCACCAGTGTCAAGTTCCGAGTAATTGAGTGGTAAATTATTAACACGTCGAGTCAATTTCACGTTATTTTACGGTTAATTGAAGACGTTTTACAACGAATTTACCCATTTTTACCCCATACAAGAATAGACTTTAAAAAACCTTCTTGTTACGAATACATCGAACTTGGGCGGAGGTCTAAGGATAGAATAGGTTACGCGTCGATACACTCGAACGAACCCGAATCCTTTTCGGTGCGGTCAAAATTACCAAAAAAACAAGTAAAGAATATAAGACGAAAAGAAAACGCTGAAGGGGAAATCAAAAGCATTTCATTTTTTGCTCCAAGTACGCAGGGGCACTATCGCGAAAATAATTTCGAAAGAGTAAAACGATAACGCGAAACGGAGATCGGTGATGGAATCTGATATCGTAGTACACAGCACAGAGAAGGGGTGAAGGAGTACAAATAACCAAGGCAAGCTGAGGACTAAATCACGCATACGTACGTATTATACATATAAGATCGCGTATAATATACGCGAAATGACGCCGCGACGCGGCGTTTAAATACATAATATAGATTTTACGACGATCGGTGGTGGAGATTGGGGCAAGGGGGCGAGGGGGAGAGGCAAAAAAGAAGAAAAATGGCGACGAAGGACGAAGAGAAAAATTATACGTATATACGGTCGGGTCGCGAGCACAGTGTAATATCGCGTATATGTATATGCGAAACATAATGGCAATCTTTCTCGACATGATTGATCTATAGGTTATTAAAATAAATGATGCGCCGCTTATCTTTGCCAAATGAGTTTCTATTTATGGTTCGAATACATTCGTACGTAATACGAATAAGTACATGTGTGCGTAGAAACAGCATTTCGATAAATATATTATCTTCGCCTCGTCGACTCAGATATGTATTCCGATCGTATGTATTACGTATGGAAGCGTTTCGCTGATGTAGGAGCAAGAGGTAAGGCGACGACGATTCGATTAAATCATATTTTTATGGCAAATGTCCGGGTATCTATATCCATTGTATGGATACGAACGATATTTATATTGTACGATTGATGTATACAATTGTAATTTCCTTACCGTGCTGTTGGAATTTATTTCCAAAACAAATCCTCGCTTCATTTTTCCAAATCAATGCGAAAAGCCTTGAAAATTTTAGGAGTACTTTTTTCTTTCCTCATATTTATTCATTTCGAGGATAATACGAATCCAAGAATTGGCTTACTTAGTCTTTTTGCAAATTTTTCTAAACCTGCTGATTCTGATGGGAAAAAATTGCAACAGCTCTCGTCAAATGCTCCTCTCTTTAAGCAAATGAACCCTTTTCAACTACAGATACCTTTTTAACAAATTTTTAAACACACAGGGTGTTTCATGACCGAAATGGCTCCTTCAATTCGCCAAGAAGGCAATCCATCCTGCATGTAAGTACGTCTACGTATATCCGGTAAAATCTGGGGAGATCTCCCCAAAAAATTTTAGGTTTTCAGCCCAAAGGAGGCGAAGCTGAGGGACCTCACAGTGGTGACATGTTTCAAAAAAAAATGATTTTTCGTTATTTTTGGATATTGCCATCCGCTGGAAACCTGAATCGATTTCAGTTTCTATCTTTCTACATCTCCCTGAAGCATCGACCTTAAAATTGAATACCACCTTTGGCCCTATAAAGGAGTTGAAAGGCTGCAGATCGCCAATCTGACGAATTCCCAGAGAATTGAAAATATATTGAAATTTTCATCATTTAGTCTTGTTGACTGGTCGATGTCGAATTCTACTCTCCCATTCTGAATCAGTGAAAAGTCACTGATAAACAGTTAGAATTGTAGCACATGAAAAATCATTTAAAATCACTGATATTTAAAGATTTTTCACTGATTTTTCAAAGAATTTCATTGACTTTTCAGTGAATTTCAACATGGTGTCCACTATATTTCAGAAATTGTTTTCCCTGACTCTTTCAGATTTTCCAGACCATTTTTTAAAATTTTTCCAGACCTTTTAAATATGATATTCGTAAACCCGGGGAGGGGGTGTATTTTTCACTTGATGTACTTGCATCCCGAAATTTTGCATCGGTAAGAATGAGAATCGTAACGTTTTTTTTTTTTCAAAATCACTATTAGATAATTTTTACGAGATCTTTAGATGCTCCTCTTTGGACCAAAAAACCCCCCTCCATTATCAGGATTGAAAATTTTATTTTCTCCCTTAATTTTTTGACATTGGCATATGCTTACAGTGTCTTATCAAAAATAGAGAGCCAAAATTTCATTTGTAGGTATTAGGTAGGTAAGTAAGTACATTTCGCAGGGATACCACCAGGTGCTTTTTGGAATTTTTGGCCCCCGATCATAAAAACTAGGGATACCTATCTTCCTATTTTCGGAAAATTCTAAACAGTCTCATCGTCAGAGAGAATTTTGATTTTTACCAAATTCAAATCGCTCACCGAGACACCTCAAAATCGAGTCAATTATTTTTCGATCTTCTGGAATAATTTTTGATGAAATATCCCCAAAAAAATTAATGACTGCTGTCAACTACATTTTGATTAACGAAATTTTAAAAAAATTCCAGTTTGCAGAACTTTTCAGAAAAAAAATTAAAATGAATTTTAAAGACAAAAAAGTTTACTCATTTTTCAGAAGTGTTTGAGAGACTATTTGAATGTGGTAAAAATCAAAAGGGTATGGCCGGATAAGGGGTGATTTTGGCCCCCGCTTCGATTTTCACTTTAACCCTCTTAGATGGTACCCCTTGATGTAAAAACATTCTAGAAAATTTGTAAAATTTGTTGACCCCAACCCCCTGCCCTGTCGGAGTTATGGCCATTTTATTGCATTATTTTCAAGGATTTTTTATTTTCATAAAAATGAACGAAATTTTTTGTTCTTTGGCACAAAGTTACATCTCATAGAGGTGTATTTATGATAATTTTTTCAACAATTTTGGTGCACTTTTTCATGTTTTTTCGGCTATTTAAAGTTTTCAATCGTAAAAAACCCCATATAAGTGAAGAGCGACCACCCTGAAAAAATTACTAAAAAATGTGTTTTTTATGTAGAATTTTGCTGTGTATTTGGTTTTGGCCATTTCTTTGAACTAAGGGCCGAACATTGCAAAAAACTCTGCAAAAATTTTGTAATTTTAGCAGATTTTTCAAATTTTGAGCGTTTTATGCAGAAAAAAATGGCTAAATGAAAATACTTGCACCATATTCGTGTTCAGTGGGTCAAAATACCCCAATAAACACCCTTTTTGCAATAGTTTTGCTTGCAGTTACAAAATTTACTTTTTTCACAGATTTTTCATGGCGAAAAAACTGAACAAGGTAAATTTCAAAACGTTATGTAAGACAATCGCAAAAAAGGTGTTAATCGGGGTATTTTGACCCGGTGAACATGAATATGGGATTAGTTTTTTCATTTGGTGGTATCTCATTTATAATCCCCCCTCTCCGCCACAACTCATATCATTTTAATTTTACTCTCATAAGTATATTTTTACATTTAATGATCTTGAATGTTTTATTTTCGAAAAAAAAGGTTATTGTGTTTTTAATATTCATTTTCTTCTCCTCTTCCCCCCTCCTCCTCCTCCTTCCATGATTATCAGTAATACGTAATTAATTATGTACAACGCAACGCAAGATGCCGAAATGAAAATTAGGAATTTGAAAAATATTAAGTCATCTTCAATGCCTTGCTCTTGTCGCATGGAATTTTTTCAATCACGATCTGCAATGTTGCTGCCTGTGAAAAATTTTCGAAACGTTCCTGTCTGAGTTCTGGTCGCACAAAAATGTAACCCTTTGGCACGATTCAATGTCAAAGACGTAAAGGATGCGTAAAATTTTTTTTCACCACCACTTCACTTGAACCAGAACTGTAGTTGCTCAAAGTGTGGTGCCTTACTATTTGGTATGCCTACGTAATGTGACTCTATAATGATTTGAAATCGGAAAAATGTCGATTTCTGACTAATTTTGGATTTTAGAACAAAGATGCATTAATTATTATGTCTTTTAACTTTATTGCTCGAAAGACGTGATTCAAACTTGAATTTGGAAAATTTTCAGAGGAGAAATGACCTAATGAAAAAATCATTCTCATATTCGTGTTCAGCAGGTCAAAATACCCCGATTAACACCATTTTCGCGATTTTTTTACTTAACGTCTCGAATTTTACTTTTTTCAGTTTTTTCGCCATGAAAAATCAGCGAAAAAAGTAAATTTTGTAACTGCAAACAAAACTATTGCAAAAAGGGTGTTTATTGGGGTATTTTGACCCATTGAACACGAATATGGTGCAAGTATTTTCATTTAGCCATTTTTTTCTGCATAAAACGCTCAAAATTTGAAAAATCTGCTAAAATTACAAAATTTTTGCGAAGTTTTTTGCAATTTTCGGCCCTTAGTTCAAAGAAATGGCCAAAACCAAATACACAGCAAAATTCTACACAAAAAAACACATTTTTTAGTAATTTTTTCATGATGGTTGCTCTTCGCTTATATGGCGTTTTTTACGATTGAAAAATTTAAATAGCCGAAAAAACATGAAAAAGTGCACCAAAATTGTTGAAAAAATTATCATAAATACACCTCTACGAGATGTAACTTTGTGCCAAAGAACAAAAAATTTCGTTCATTTCAATGGAAATGAAAAATTCTTGAAAATAATGCAATAAAATGGCCATAACTCCGACAGGGAGGGCGGTTGGGGGTCAAAAATTTTTCTAGAATGTTTTTACATCAAGGGACACCATCTAAGGGGGTTAAAGTGAAAATCGAATCGGGGGCCAAATTCACCCCTTATCCGGCCATACCCTTTCCTCAAATTCGCAACCTGCATCTTTTCAACCCCCTTGTAAAAAACAAAGAGTGGTATAAAATTTCGATATCAATGGTTCAGCCTTTTTAGGGAATGACCGAGGTTCCGAAAAGGTGGAACTATCCAAAAAAGTCAAAACCCGTGTTTTTTCTCAAAAATGCTCCCACTTTGAGGTCTCCTAGCTCCGTGTCCCTTGGGTTTGGGAGATCAACCTTTTTTAAAGAGATCTCCCTCTCGAAAGTAAACTACCTCTCCAATTTTCGTCAAAATCCAGGATACATTATCTTTTTCGATCATCCCTGTTGCTCACCCAATTCTCATTTTCCTCTCCCTCTGATTCACTAATTACTATCTCTACTTGGCCGAATAACAAGGAGTGGATACCACTGACCGAAAAAAGTTTAAAATCTTTACAAGAAGCATTTTCCAATTTCTATCAAAAATAGTTTTTTAGATAAGTATCAAAGATGCATTCTCATCTCCATCAAATAATTTCCTCCATAAAAGCCTAACCATTCGTAGATCCAATGACCACCTACCTCTCCAATAAAACTATAAAGAATTGCAAAAAGAACCTCGTAAATCGACTACCACTGTCCACGTTCCAGATTTCCCCCTCCTGCAGGCGGGTCGTTTAATCCTCGAACTCTCGACTATCATCCAGCATCGGCAAAATCACTGCCATCACCTTCGCTGCCGCAGCCCCGAGTATCGAGAGCCTATTTCATTAAAAAAATTGCTACGACGGTGGTGATTCTGGTCTATTTAAAAGGAGGAAAACGTAATACGTATACATAGGAAATATATTCGGTTGCGGAATTCGATTTCGCCCATTCACCTCTTTATAGGTCAGACCAGGGGAGACCGCGGGTCCGGGCGCGGGGCTATAATTTCTGACCGAAACGGCGAACGAACGGTCAGAAAGCCATTAAATAAATGGGCTTTACACACAGAATTTAAGGGGGCATCGCCATTTTCACCGCTCTATAGATATATAAACGTACGTAACGTACTGCAGTGAATACAACTACTGTATCGTATATAGTAGTACGCGAAACTATATATATTCGGCCATTGCTTCAATCTGCGGCCGGAGCTATTATATCAGGCGAAAAGTTAACAGATAACGAGCGGTGATTTCGATATTTCTTCATTACCGTGACCAGGCAGAGCCGCTATACCAGGCTATATACTATTATAAGAGCGGAGTCGTTAAAATGGCGAATTCATTTCGAAGAAATCGCCTGTCTCGTCCCTCTGCCCCCCTCTCGACCGTCTTTTTAACCCATTCGATACAGTAATTCGAACGTTTCTTTTTACCACCTCTACTCTTCGTCCCTTCCTAATTCCTGTACCGGAATCACTATAACCATTTGGATGGCCGCACCAGCCGCGTTTAGCGGATCACGCGAAAGGCTGCAGTTTGAAAATCGACTGGAAAAAAATGCCGACTGTAAATTGACAGCTTTCCAAATTGAAATTCATAGTTACCACGCATCGTATTCGTTTTTATTTCGCAGTATTGCCTGCCGGTTCTTTTTTTTTCCATACCATGCTGCTTCTGCTGGTACGAAAACAACACGTATGTAGGCAATGATACCGCATCGCCGTCGAGAGAATACCCCTCGAGCCCTGCGAACCTTATAACCAATCGTCCAAAAAATCCAGCTAGTTAATGTCTGTAATACAAAAATAATGGCGTGTTTTTCTTCTCATCTACTTCACGGGTGCCAGTTAAAGTGGAGATTTATTGCCGCACGATGCGTCCTTCTTCTGCCTCCGTTTCGTATTTTATTATAGCGTGAGCCGGCGAATATGTACGTAATGTACGATTTTCTCGCACATACTAGTCTGTTTACGTATACGGTGTTTGGCCATGGATACAACGAACGAGAGGGTATTTCGTTTGTTTTTTTCTAATTCCAAGTCGAGGATGGTTTCAGATTTCTCGTTAAAGGCTCATTCCATGTCAACTCGACCAGGTTTTGACCGTGGGCAGGGATCATGGCGAAATTTCGAAGAAAAAATGACTTAGTGACTTTTTTTGAGCAAAAAGTGAGCAAAAAATGACCAAAAAGCAACCAAAATTATAGTCCAGGCATTTTAGGAGTTGACACCCAAAAATTAAAGCCTGATTTTTTTTCGCGTTTTACGTTCGTAATGGTCCACTACACAACATACTAGAATGGAAACCCCCACAACCCTCCGCTACCCCCAGGGGAGGGGTAAACGGCCGCTGAACACCGGTTTTTCGTGAATATCTCCTCAAATAAGCCTCAAAATTGAAAAGTAGTTATGAACAATCTTGTTCTACGCGTAATTTCCTATCGGAAGGGTTTTTTTCTTTTTCAAAAACATTCACTTCCTTGACCAAAAATTAAGGGTAAAAACACCTATTTTTCAACAATTTACAGCATTTTTGGAAAAAATCGAAACTTTTGAGAATATCTCCTCAAAAAAAGCCTCAAAATGGAAAAATGGTTATGAACAATCATGTTCTACGTGTAATTTCCTATCAGACAGGTTCGTTTTTTTTCCAAAAATACTGTGAATATTGGAAAAATAGGTGTTTTCACCCTTCATTTTTGGGCAAAGAAGCGGGTGTTTTCGAAAAAAAACGAACCTGTCTGATAGGAAATTACACGTAGAACATAATTGTTCATAACCATTTTTCCATTTTGAGGCTTTTTTGAGGAGATATTCTCAAAAGTTTCGTATTTTCCAAAAATGCTGTAATAAAAATTGTTGAAAAATAGGTGTTTTTTACCCTTAATTTTTGGTCAAGGAAGTGAGTGTTTTTGAAAAAGAAAAAAACCCTTCCGATAGGAAATTACGCGTAGAACAAGATTGTTTATAACTACTTTTCAATTTTGAGGCTTATTTGAGGAGATATTCACGAAAACCCGGTTTTCAGCGGACATTTACCCCTCCACTGGGGGTAGCGGAGGGTTGTGGGGTGTCCATTTTAGTATGTTGTTTAGTGGACCATTACGAACGTAAAACGCGAAAAAAAAATCAGGCTTTAATTTTTGAGGGGGTTTGGTACATTTTTTCTCTTATTTGCCTGGACTATTAACCAAAATTTTAATTTTTTTAGGGGGGGGGGGGGGTTTACAGTTTTTTTGGGGGAATTTTTTTTGAAACGGCGTGAATAATTTCATTCCAGGTATCATAGCGAAATTCTATCAAAATTAAGTAACTTTTAGTAACTTTTTTCGAACAAGAAGTAACCAAAAAGTAATCAAAAAATGAGCAAAATATAACCAAAAATTCAATTTTTTAGATGGGGGGAGGGCAATTTTTTTTGAAGTATCTTGCAATCATTTTAAAGATAAACTGTAACGACGTGATTTTATTAGATTCCTTCGTCAAAACTATAAACAAATAATAATTTCATTACGGTTGTAACACACACAGTGTTGTCGAATTCTAATGTTGAAAAGTTTCCAAAAATGCTCCGGAATTCGTAAAAAGTTCTGGTTTTTTATTTCACCACCACTATAGATAAAAAAAAGAGGGCTGAGAATTCAAGAAAAAATGTGGGGAGGGGGTCAAAATTCAATGAAAAAATTAGGTAATCTAAAAATCTAATTTTTTTTAGTGGCACTTTAGGAGGCAGATATACATAATTCATTTAATTATGCAGATTTGAGCAAAGAAAAATTGAAAAATGACGAGATTTTTGGAACAAACAATTAATATATGACCAATATAGGTATTAGGTATCTTCTCTCTAAATCTAAATCAATCAATTTTTGTAAAACTATTCCTTTTTGAATCAGTGAAATGAATTTATTTGAAAATCTGTGATATTTTAATTGTTTGATTGATTTATTTTAGTCAAAATTACTGATTTATTCTGTAAAATGGGGAATTGACTCAAAAATCAATTACTTTATGGTACTGATTTAAAAAAACATGATTTTTTCAAATTTAGGAATATAATAATTATTAAAATACTGACGGAGCGAAGCGAGGGCAAATTTTTTTTTGAAAAATCATTATCAACTTTTAATTTTTTTCTTAAAGAATTTTCAAAAATAGCAATTTTTACGTGAAAATTAGAATTTTTGCTTGAAAATTCGAGAAAAAGTGACTTTTAGTGACCTTTGGATGAAAAAAGTGACAAACACCCTAAAAAAGTGACCTGCATGGGTCTTCCGATTTCGCTCAAAATTTTTTTACGAGTTCCCCTCGATGGTCTAATGAAGGAATCACCGTCATTCCTATCCTAATCCTTCAGGGGCGGGGGTGGCCCTTGTAATTATCGTATAATTGGGATTTTTTGGGAAATGGCTCAACTTTGAAGGCGCATATCTCGAGATCGGTCAAGTCCAAGATGAATCTGTTCATGCGGTTTTTTAGAGAATTGAAAGAAGATTCAAAATTGATAATCACATTTTGAAAAGTTCAAAGTTGAACTTTCGTGGTAAAAGTTCAACTTTCATGATAAGTACAAAACACGATGGGCCCCATTTAAAAATCTGAAAAAATTACTATGAAGAGAACTTTTTATGTATTTTTCAACTAACTACTTTTGAAGATGGATTCTCAATACCCCTGGGGCGACAGGGGTCCTCAATTTTGGTCAAAATTCAAAAAAATGTAAAAAGTGAAGTAATACATCGATTTCTACTAATTCGAAGGCGCTGAGTTCGAATATATGTTCAGTTTTTTCATTCGATCCCTCTGAACCCCTATATCAGCCCCCCAGATGGGGTCAAAATTTAAAAAAATGAAAAATTACGTGTGAGTATCGTTCGTTGAGTTTTTGAGGGCGCTGAGTTCGAATATTTGCTTATTTTTGGGATTCGACTCTTGGGTGCACTCCTAGCCCCCATTTTTGAAAAAAACATTGATTTCTCAAAATTTTTAGTAATTTGGGAGTCAGTGTGGGGCACGAGGGTAGCGGATAGAGAAAGAAAGTAATAATCAAGCTCAGAACCCAGTAGAAATCGATATGATACATGCTATTTCCACTTTTTTTGCATGTAATTTCTCAGAATTGGGCGCTATGTGAGCACTAAAAGATCGAATTCCAAAAATAAGCAAATATTCGAATCAGGAGAAGTTATTTTGGGGGGGGACCCCTATTTTTTCACATGAAAGGGTTGGGGTAAATTTGGTGTCATTTTCATATACTTAATTCGACCCTCCTGAACTCGAATCTGCGATTAGTTTTCTGATCTGAAGCGTAGAATTCGCACAATCGTATGATTTGTGTCACAAAAAGAGGCCAATTTTGAGGAAGAAGAGATAAAATTGCGTTTTTTTTCATCTTGAGACGATTGATGTGGTTCAAGTAAGGTTTGAAACCAGTTTTTTATATATTTCGAACCTTCTGAATTCGAATTTGTAATTGGTTTTCCCATAGGAAGTGAAATAGCTTCTTGATCGTAGCTTTTTGGCAGTGAAAAACAGCCAATTTTCGCTAAAATCGACTCGAATTCGCAATTTCCCATTTTCTCAACCCAATACCTTGAACCAAACCTGACCATTTTAAAAAGTGATTCGAACCTCCTGAACACAAATTTATGATTAGTTTCCCAATTGGAAATAGAGAATTCTCTCAATCGTGAAATTAGTGAAGTGTAAAACGCACAATTTTCACCAAAACTGACATGAAATTGCGATTTTCAATTTTTCCAAACACCACATGTCCTCCCAATTGTGGTATAAAATCTTTTTTTTTTCAATTTGAACTTTTTGGAATCAGAGAAAGCACCAAAACAATTTTTAGCTTCTTGGGACTCCAGAGGGCTGAGCCATGACTTCTCAAAGTAGGGACTTGTAAAAAAATTAATTCAGTCCCTTTAAGTCGCATGGAGCTAAAAAAATGTTTGGAACATTCTCAACTAATCAGTTACAACTTTTTTTAGTTTTAACGAAAGCGGAGCTTTTTTTTCGTGTTTTCTATGTGTTAAATTCATTGGCCTGTGAACGCTGTACTTTCCACGAGAGCATCGTGGAAAATTTGACGAATCTGCACGGGTTTAACGACGAGTGGTCAGTTTTAATTTTTTGCAACAATTCCGGAAACTGATCAAAAAATCGTATTCAGGAGGTTCGAATTACGTTTAAAAATGGTTTCATACCAGAATTGGTTCGAGTTATTGGGTTGAGAAGATGGGAAATTGCGAATTCGAGTCTATTTTAGCGAAAATTGGCTGTTTTTCACTGCCTAAAAGCTACGATCAAGAAGCTATTTCACTTCCTATGGGGAAACCAATAACAAATTCGAATTCAGAAGGTTCGAAATATTTAAAAAACTGGTTTCAAACCTTACTTGAACCACATCAATTGTTTCAAGATGAAAAAAATCGCAATTTTATATATTTTTCCTCAAAATTGGCCTCTTTTTGTAACACAAATCATACGATTGTGCGAATTCTACGCTTCAGATCGGAAAACTAATCGCAGATTCCAGTTCAGGAGGGTCGAATTATATGAAAATGACACCAAATTTACCCCAACCCCTTCATGTGAAAAATAGGGGTAAATCCCCCTAAAACTCCCCCTCCCTCCAAAGGGAATTTTTTAACGTCTCTACTTCTTGAAAATTTTCTTTTGGGTCATACCAAAATAAAAACCACATTTCAACCCATGTTCAAAAAGTGCAGTATGCCCCCGTTCTTTCATGCTGACCGCAGGGACTATCAATCTAATATTTATTTAAAATAACTGGTGCTGCTCATATCATTAGTTTCCAATCTGAACATAATATATTTAAATTAATTTTCAATAATTGCATGTATTTATCATCTATTCGCATTGGTTTATTCATTTTGAAACATTTTTCTAATTAATAAAATAAGTAAGTTACATCGGAATTATATGCTTATATGAGACGCAGCCAGGGATACCCGACCATATGTCGGGAAAATTTTTTTTCGTTTTTTTGACTCTTTAAATAGTACAGACTTGTACCTTTCGAATAGCGTAAACTGCATTAAAAAAGGTTGAGAAATGAATTTTCTATGATTTTTCAAAGTTTACCAAAAAATGATTTTCAAAAATCAAAGTTTTTTAGAAAAACGCAAAACAAAATTTGGAACTGTTTTAAATGAATAAAAAAAATTATGTTCTGTAAACGACTTTTCTCATCGAAAATGGTTTATTTACGTCCTCTTACATCACTTTAGGTCATTGACCCCTTCCAGAAGTTGCCGGCATCGAAAATCGAAACCATACCATATGTCGGGAATCATCTTTTTTCAAGAAATAATGACATTTTTGGTACAAAATTTGTTTTTTTAATAATCGTATTCCAATGTAGTTCATTAAAACGAACCTGAAATTACGTGCATTGAGAAATGAAATCATAGTGCAAGTCAAACAACTTTACAAACCAAACGGTGAAAATCATGATTTGAAAATTAGTGTTCAACAAATATCCGGATAATCGAAATGAAGAGTTTCAACGGGAAAAAATTGAATTTTTGATTTCGATAATCGATTTTTCAATTTCGATTTTTCGATTTCGATAATCGATTCTTCAATTTCGATTTTTCGATTTCGATAATCGATTTTTCAATTTTGATTTTTCGATTTCGATAATCGACCTTTAAATTTTGTGAGGGTTCGTGAAAGAATTCGGGAACTCTCGGAAAAGTTCAACCGTTTTCGGGATGTTTTCGGAGCTGTTCGGCAATTTCCGTGTGATATCCGGATAATCCAAATAGTATTTGGTATTTGGATATCCGGATATTTGTTGAACACTACTACGTTTCAATAATAATGAAAGTTGTAAATTTTAACATATTTTTATAAAATTCCGACATATGGTATGGTTTCAATTTCTCAGAGGCCTTCAGCAAAATTCGTTTTTTAACCAAGAAGATGACACTTTTGAGACCTGAACCTATTCTCATATGAAAGTAGAGGGTTCATAGTATACAAATTGATAAAAAACAAAATTTCCATATTTTTGGTCATTTTTTCTTAATTTGCGTTTTTCTCGAAATTTACTTTTCCGACATATGGTCGGGTATCCCTGGCTGCGTCTCATATGTATTTAGGCTTTCGTAAAATAGTTATGTTTATGAAAGAATGCCATTTAAAATCGAAATATTCTAACGACCGACAAAGAGTATGTAGAAAAATATGAATAGGTAACGAAAAATTATGCACGACTAAAAAATGATTAATAAACGGAATAAAAAAATATAGATATACAATCAAAAAAATTATTCTATAGCTTTAAAAATTGGTCAATTTTTAGAAAATTCATTTTTTTGAAATTTTTATTTCGCAAGAAATTGGAGAGATGCTCTTTTCATCCACCTGCATGAAAGTCGATTGTAATTCAAGAATTGGAGGGTATTGATAGTCCTTAAGCTTTTTTTTTCTTACTATAAGAAGATAAAACAAACATTTCTATCTATTAGGGTGGTTCGAAAAAAAAAAACATATCTTGGATTTTGACCAAATTTGGTGGGGTGGTTCACTTTGAGTGGGAGACTTCACAAAATTTTTTTGAGCCCCCGAGGGGCGAAGGGAGGGGAACAGGAGGTGTTCAAAGTGCACCTCCTTTTGAAAAAAAACGTTGTTTTTTGCCTTTTTTTTAGCCATTCAAAATTGTGTGAGAAGCCTTCGTAGCACTTGAAAGATGCGATTTGAGTTTCTACATCAAAACGCAAAAAAGGACGTTTTTTTCAAAAGGAGGTGCACTTTGAGTACCTCCTGCTCCCCTCCCCTTTCCCCGAGGGCTCAAATTTTGTTTGTGAAGTCTTCCACTCTAAATAAACCACCTCACCAAATTTGGTAAAAATCCAAGATATGTTTTTCTTTTTCGATCCAACCTAATCTACATATGATGCATACAAAAGCGACGAACCAAAAAATCGTTCAAATTCGAGGAAGACGTGTGTAATGTATTAGAAGGGTGTTTTTTGACTATAGTAAGCTTACTATTAATGAAATCGAACGATTGCTTTCCAGAGGTCTCACAAACCAGCGAACTACATCCTCTTTACGAGTGCACAAAGGATGTACCAATTTTAATTCGCGAATTCATTACGTATTCGTAACATTTATACAAATTTTTTGTATTCTGGTCGTTCTGATTATTCAATAAATTCGGCATTTCCCGCGCGTAATCCGAGGCCACAATCAGCTCCTCGAGTAACACCTGAGAAAAGTTTCTACCGTAATCAAAAAAAATTTCGAATAATTTTAGCAATTTATCATCATCTGCGAGGATTTTCTTCGCATCCAAGCTTTTCAAATTTTCCAATACTCTTGTTCGATAGGTGTACTGTTCATTGGACCCATGTGGAGTAGGTGAACATGAGTTTGACGAGCCAAGTAAATCTTCGTCTAGATTCTTTACAAACTTGTCTGAATATGTGATCATCTTGTTTTGCGAGGCCGACGCATCGTTGAAACATGAAAGCAGCTTAGTTGAATTCGCATCTTTTGCCAAATCGTTCACGCGCTGTTCGTAAGTAGAGAGTAGTTCGGAGTCCTCGCGTAATGATTTTACAACATTTAGCCCGAGATCTGAGATCCTTAGCAAAAGTTTCTGCAAACCAACTGCCAATTCTGAACTGACATTTTTTTTTTGAAATTTCCCTCTTTTTTTCAGATCTGCGAGTTGTTGGCTAACTTTGTTCGCCCTGACCAGTGTATCTTCAGTATACTTCTTCAAACTATCGATCGTATTCGTAATTCCTTGGAGGGACGGGGATTCTTGTATTGGTATACCAAAACTTGGGTCCAGGACTAGATTGTGCACAACCAAGATTAAACACACAGTACGAATTCGAAGCATTATCATAAAATCTATAAAATTTAAGTATTCGCGAAAAAGAATTAGATATAGCTTTCGAAAGGTCTACGATTTCGAAACAAACTCGAAATCACAACGATTAACGGAATGTACCAGAAAAACACTAAAGCACAATCACTGAATGATATTGAATTTAAAATGTTTCTGCGGTGATAAAATTCAGAAAACAAATTATCGTTGTTTTTTTTAGAATTATAAATAACGGTTTGTCCGAACCAGCCTACGTAATTATTGATAAAATCGACGAATACACGTACTTTTTTTTTAATTCTCCTGATTTAATCTGATTTACCGACATAGTTTCTTGGAAACGACGAATAGGTATGTTTTGAATGTAAAGGTTATCATTCTGAATCAACAACGCAGTAATCAACGAGCTAATAGTGTTGGTAAAATTTCAATTCTTAATTGGATTCAAAGTTTCCTTGCTAAGTTTATCACAAAAATTCTCATTTGGGTAAAATTAACGTTTTTTTTTTAAATTTAATCAACGGATTATCAGACAGATGATTGAGACCATGTAATGATGTTTTCTCTGTTGGAATTGCACAAAAATATCGACTGTTTTACAAAAACTGACTCGTTGGGAAAAACGTAATTTTATTTGATAAATACATCGAATTTTGGATCCGATGATCTGTCATTCTAGTCCCTGCTGTTAGCTCAGGAATACTTCACTTTTTGAACTCGGGATGAAATGTGATTTTTATTTTAGTATGACCCCTAAAAAAATTTTCCGGAAGGGGTCCCATCAAAAATTTCCCATTAGGGGAGGAGGATTTTTTCCGTATATAAAGGATTCAAAATTTGAAAAATCTGCTAAAACAACAACATTTCTGCATGGGTTTTCGCGATTTTTGGACCTTAGTTTTACAAAATACTCAGTAAAAATTTTCATTAAAAAATATGAAAATGCAATACATTACTAAAGCAAGAAATACAACATTACCCAGTTTACCTCCCAGAAATTAAAATTTTGGTCCCTTTAGGTATCCAAGTTCAAAATTTACATTTTCATATTCTTTAATGCAGATTTTCCATAAGTATTTCGTTTTGGCTGTTTCTTTGAACTAATTTCCAAAAATCGCGAAAACCCATGCAGAAAAATGTTGCTTTAGCAGATTTTTCCAGTTTTGAGTGCTTTATACGGAAAAAATCACCAAATAAAGAAACTATCGTCGGATTGATGATTAGCGGGTCAAAATACCCCGATAAACACCCTTTTCGCGATCGTTTTACTCAAAGTCTCAAAATTCGCCTTTTTCACTGATTTTTCATGGCAAAAATAGCGAATTTCGAGTCTTCAAATAAAACGACAGCGAAAAGGGTGTTTCTGTTTATCAGGGTATTTTGACCCGCTAAACACGAATCCTACGTTAGTTTCTTCGTTCAGTCATTTCTCTCCATACAAAACGCTCAAAATTTGAAAAATCTGCTAAAAAAACAACATTTTTGTACGGTTTTTCGCGATTTTCGGTCCTTGGTGCATCGAAATCGCCAAAAGTGAATACGTGATGTGAATCTACGGTAAAAAACACGTTTTTGGGATATTTTTAAAAAGTGGTCGCTCTTCGCTTATATGGTGTTTTCTACGATTGAAAACTTCAAATAGCCGAAACGTGAAGGAGTGCTTCAAAATTGTTGAAAAAATTATCGTAAATACATCTCTACGAGATGTAACTTTATGCCAAAGAACAGAAAATTTCCTTCACTTCCTTTGAAATAAAAAATTCTTGACAATAATGCGATAAAATGGCCATAACTCCGAATGGGAGGGGTTGGGGGGGGGTCAAAAATTTTTCTAAATTTTTTTTACATCAAGGTACACCATCTGAGGGGGTTAGATCGAAAATCGGAGCGGGAGCCAAATTCACCTAAAACTCGGCTATACTTACCCTTTGATATGAAATTACGAATTCTAATTTTCTCAAACTCAGTAAGTCCTACAAATTTTATACAATCTCTTTTCACGTAATTGAAACCTCTTGTGCACAGAGAATGCAGTAAAAAGTTTTTCGGGTCTTGAGACTCTTAGAGCTGAGCTTTGGCTTTTCAAAGTAGGGATTTCAAAAAAAAAAATTCTGTATTGGTAGGTATTTTCGGGTATTTATTTTCGTTGATTCATACATTTATTTCGTTACTTTACGTATATATTTATTTTGTTGACTTGAACATTTACCTTCTTTGTTAATTTATACTTGCATTTATTTTGTTGATTTTTAGATATTTTAAATTTATTTTTGAGAATTTTTTAATAATTTGTAAATATTTTTTTATTGATTATTAGATGTATTTCTAATATCAGCTTTTGTTGGCAAATTTGGTGAAAAAAAAATTTATAACGTAATTTACAGGACAATATCAAATTTAGCAAAAATAGAGCATCTTGCGCTACACCAATTTCGCGAATGAGAGAATTCTCCACTTCCAATCGAGAAACCAACTGAAAATTCGTATTCAAGAGGTTCAAATTATGTACTAAACTGGTTTCATACCAGTATTGGTTTGAGGTATGGGGTTGAGAATTGAAAAAAAAATTGCAATTTCATGTCAAATTTCGCGAAAATAGGACATTATGCGCTGCACCGATTTCGCGATTGAAAGACTTCTCCACTTCCAATCGGGAAACTAACCAAAAATTCGTGTTCAGGAGGTTCAAATTACTTATAAAAATGGTTTCATGCCAGTATTGGTTCGAGGTATATACGTAAAAAAACTTCAAAAATCTCAAAATCGTCTACCCTTCATCGAAAATAAACTAAGTATAATTTTTGTAATTTACAATACTTAATAATAAATGATACCCAGATTTATTTTTGTAATGCAGTTTTTTTTTTCAAAATTAAACGCATTGAATTAGTAAATTTTTTTCATTTCCTCTCTCCGTAAGTAATTTTCGACATAAGAAACGAATTCCTCGTGAAATTTTAGTACAACAAAGTAGTTTTGGCAGCTTTTTTGATGATTGATAAGTGCAAGAAAACCAAGATTTCTCTTTGTAAAGAATTTTTTTTTCAAAATTAAACTCATCGTAATGGTGGATTTTTCATTTTTCGCTTCTCCTAAGGTAATTTTCGAAGTCAGAAACGAATTCCTCGTGAAATTTTAGTACAGAAAAGTAGTTTTGGCAGTTTTTTTGATGATTGATACGTAAAAAACACGAGTAAAAACTTTGAACGCGTTTTTCTCAGAATTTTTCTTTTTTGGAATTCAAGAATTTGCTAACTTCAAATGTCTCTATCTCGGCGAAAAATCTACCTTAGATGCTCATCAAGGTCTCAATATGTTCCTTATGGCCTCCTTTATTATTTTAGCTAAAAACCTCATTTTTGAAAATTCCGACTTTAGGTACCTTTACTCTGCACGGGTCACGTATGACAATTTCATTTGAGACGGAGAAAAAATTGACCGGTTGAAGTAGCGCAGTGATGAATTTCATGTTCGAAAAAAGTTTAACGAGAGTTTTGATAATTTTATCGAATTTTCTGGATTTTAGAATTGAAAATTTGAAAAGCTTATACGTTTGTAATTTCAGTTTTTGTACGATTTCGGTTTGAATAAGGAATAGGACCCGAGAAAATGTTCAATCTCTGAGGATTTGAAAAAAGGAACAGACAAGGGGCAATGATTCGTTTTCGTTTTCGTTTTTTTTTTTTTTTTTTTTTAAATTGAACAGTTCACTCTCATTTTGTTTAGAAATTGTCGATAGCAAAAATATCCTCCGGTAGTTCAGGAAATTGTCAAAACTTTCAATTTTGGGAACTCTTGATTCGTATCAAGAATATTGCATACCACAATTTTAGGGCATTCAAGTTTGAATTGGCCAGTAGCCCAAAATTATTCCTCATAGACGGTTGACGCTCCATTGAAAAAAAAGATTTTAAAAGGAAAAACACCTGTAAACGTCAATCTAATATTTATTTAAAATAACTGGTGCTGCTCATATCATTAGTTTCTAATCTGAACATATGTATATTTAAATTAATTTTCAATAATTACATGTATTTATCATCTATTTATTCATTTTGAAACAGTTTTCTAATTGAACGTGTCACAGCAAAAAAGACATATAGAAAAAATGGCGTTTTTGGAAAATCGCGATTGAAGTTTGAGTATACTTTTTTCAATACTAAATTAAGGAATTGAGCTGGGGAAAAAATTTTACCTTAAAATTTCATCTTTTTGCTACAAGAAAACAGCTCGCTCATCACTTGATATCTTTTCTATTTTTTTCTATATTGAAAACAAAAGCTTGAGTTATATACCCTTTTTGTTGTGACAAAATTTAATTTCGACCCTTCTACGTTTGATGACGTATAATTTTTCCGGAAGTGAAAATTAAAAAAAAATCTTCAAATAAAAGTTGAATAAAATAAAAAAAGGAACATTTTCGTGAAAAAAATTTCAAATTATCTCTTCAGGAAGCGGATATATCGCACTTTGAAAAATGACAACTTTTTTTCATTTTCTTGATTACAAAAAAATGCTAAAAATACATTTTGGACAAATTTTATTATTTTTTCAAATTTATGACGAAAAATTGACTAAAAAAACACTTTAATAAAATTTTAAAATTTTACAATCATCTGGACAATGAAAAAATTGAACATAACGCAAATTCTCGAAAATCAAATATGTAGGTAATGTAGGTACCGAAATTATGAACTTCGCATTTTAAAAACGCCATAACTCTTCGAGGAAAACATATTGGAAGGTGGAAGTGGGCTCATTGGATAGAGAAAACTTCAGAGAATACGAATCGCTTGTCGCATCAAAAAGGACATATGCTGAGTTATGCCCTTTTTGTTGTGACACATTCAATTAATAAAAATAAGTAAGTCACTTCGGAATTATATACTTATATTTAGGCTTTCGTTAAATAGTTATGTTTAATTTTAATTATGAAAGAATGTCATTTAAAATCGAAATATTCTAACGACCGACAAAGAGTACGTAGAAAAATATAAATAACGAAAAATTATGGAAGACGGGTGTAAAGTATTAGAAGGGTGCTTTTCAGTGGCGTAGCCAAGGGGGAGGGGGGCGATCGCCCCCCCACATGGCCCCATGGCCTTTTTTTTCAAACATGATTTTTCCAAAAAAATTCGCCCTCGCTTCGCTCGGGCAGTATTTCACTATCTTTATTTTTTGAACACAGTATCATCCTTTCGATTTGAATCAATCAAATTTGATGAGATTTTCCTTCTGAAATAATTTTCATCGAAATTTGGTTATTTTCACTGGTATTTTAGTTGAAACTTACTGATTTCTTAATCAATTTCCAATTCGTCAAAAAATTCAGTAATTTTAGCTAAATAAAAATCAGTGAAAAATCACTGATTTTCAAATAAATTTATTTCGCAGAATCAAAAAGTTAGAATTTTACAAAAATTGGCTAATTCATATTTAGACAGTATAAAGTGTTTGTTCCAAAAATCCTATAAATCATTGTGTTACTGTTACAGTCTTTTCATTACACACCCGTTACCTCAGACTCAGTTATACGTACACTACGAAATAAGCCATGAAAAAAATACTCGATATGTTTCAAAACGACCAGAGAAAATTTGACAAAAAAACTCGTTCTTGCCCCCCCCCCCCCCTTGACAAAATCCTGGCTACGCCACTGGTGCTTTTTGACTATAGTAAGCTTACTACCTATTAATGAAACCGAACGATTACCCTCCTGAGGTCACACAAACTAGCGAACTACATCCTATTTATAATTGCCCTGAGTATATATGTGTACCAAATCTAATTCGCGAACTTATCACGTAATCGTAACATTTGAGCAAATTTTTTGTATTCTGGTTGTTCTGATTTTTCATTAAATTCGGCATTTCCCGCGCGTAATCCGAGACCACTTTCAGGTCCTCGTAAAGCACCCGAGAAAAGTTCATTACGTAATCAAAAACATTTTCGAATAATTTTAGCAATTTATCATCATCTGCGAGGATTTTCTTCGCATCCAAGCTTTTCAAATTTTCCAATACTCTTGTTCGATAGGTGTACTGTTCATTGGACCCATGTGGAATAGGTGAAGATGAGTTTGACGAGTCAAGTATTTCTTCGTCTAGATTCTTTACAAACTTGTCTAAATATGTGATCATCTTGTTTTGCGAGGCCGACGCATTGTTGAAACATGAAAGCAGCTTACTTGAATTCGCATCTTTTGCCAAATCGTTCACGCGCTGTTCGTAAGTAGAGAGTAGTTCGGAGTCCTCGCGTAATGATTTTACAATATTTAGCCCGAAATCTGAGAGTTGGGGCAAAGCTTTTTGCAAACTTGCCAAATTTGAATTATTGTTTTTTGGATTCCATCCTCTTTTTTTCATTTCTACGAGTATTTGGCTAGATATGTACATCCAGAACACTATAGTTCCCGTATGTTTCTTCAAAATATCAATCTTATTTGTAATTTCTTGATTGAACGTTGATTCTTGTATTGGTACACCAAAACTTGCGTCCAGGACTAGACTGTGCACAACCAAGATTAAACACACAGTACGAATTCGAAGCATTTTCATAAAATCTATAAAACTTTCAAGTATTCGCGAAAAAGAATTCGATATACCTAACTTTCGAAAGGTCCACGATTTTGAAACAAACTTGAAATCACAACGATTAACGGTGGAGCGCGTTGTTAACCCGAATGTACCAGAAAAACACTGAAGCACAATCACTGAACGGTATTGAATTTAAAGTGCATTTGCGGTGATAAAATTCAGAAAACACATCATCGTTGCATTTTTTAGAATTATGAATAACGGTTTTTCCGAACCAGCATACGTAATTAATGATAAAATCGACGAATACACGTATTTTTTTTTAAATTCGCCCAATTTAATCTGATTTACCAACATACGAGTAGTTTCTTGGAAACGGCTAATAGGTGTGATTTGAGTGTAATGGTATCATTCTGGATCACCAACGCAATAATCAACGAGCTAATAATGTTGGGAAAATTTAAATTCTCAATTGGATTCAAAGTTTTCTTGCTAAGTTTATCGCAAAAATTTGCACTTGGGTAAAATTTACACGTTTTTCTATTTAATCAAGGGTTATCAGACGACCACGTAATGATGTTTTCTCCGTTGGAATTGCACAAAAATATCGACTGATGTACAGAAACTGACTCGTCGGGAAAAATTTAATTTAATTTGATAAATACATCGAATTTTGGATCCGATGATCTGTCCTTCTACTTAGAATTACTGAAATCAGCTTGCTCTTTCGGTTCATTTTCATATGAAAAGTTACCAAATTAAAATCTTTTTCGGTGACATTGTGCTATTCATGATTTAAGACTTGACAATTTTACAACATACAAGGTGAGATATTAATAGTGAAGTCCCGCCAAAGGTAAACAAGAAGAAGTTGAGCTGGGAAAGAATTTTTCAGATTTTCATACCCTACTGCATACCTACGTATGTGTTATGCTTAAATCCGGCAATTGCCTGATCCCCGCATTCAGCAACGAAATTATGAAAAAGTGCTCGATTTTGGCAACAATCATTTACACTATACAAACTGAAGTAATTGAGAGGTATAGGTATTCAAAGAAATAATATATAAAAAGTAAAGAAAAATTGTACGAGTCAGAAAAGTTTTAATTTTGAATTCTTCCCTCCCCTTCATAGAAGCATTGAAATAAGTTTGAATTAGAAGAGAAAATCGTAAAAACTCAAAAAAATTGTAAGATTGTAACTTAAACAATTCTTCACGAAAATCTTCAGAACTCTTTCATATCAAAACGTGGTGTTCATTTGAACGTAAAAGGCCATAGATAGATGAAAAGAGCGAATTGGTTTCTAGGCTCACCTTGAAATAATGTTTAGCGGGCATATAAGTATACTTCCAAGATACATTTCTCACCTGAGTTCCAGTCATTCCTCTCTCAACAACTTTCTTGTTACAACAATTCTGAAAATTTTGTCAATTGGAGCGAAAAAAAGATTATACTATGATTTAATAACTGAGGAGCGAGGTGTATTTCTTCTTCAGGATCCACTGCATGGTCGGCAGGAATTTTTCAACAAGTGCTGCGAAAAAATCCGCAAAATTTTTTAAACTCAATCACAACGGTACCTACCAAATTTTCTAAAAAAAATGAAAAATTTCACACTAAACTTGAATCCAGGAATGAAAAACTGTATACTTAATAAAACTCTGCTTTTGGCTTTCAACTGAAAATTTCAAAAATAAAACTTTTGGATTTAGCTTTTTGATTTTTGATTCATACAGCTAGCTTTTGGCCAGCTTTCGGATTTTTCTCCTTTCAGCTTTTAGCTATATGTGAACAAACTTTCGGCTTAAAACTTTTGACATTCACCTTAGAACTTTTGATTTACAGCACCTTGACAGCATAATGATAAAAATCATCGTTCATGTCTGTACTATTTTCTCAAAATTTTAGTTTTTTCAGGTTTATAAATTTTTTCTCAAAATTTCAATTTATTTAACTCCAAAAAATTTTCCCATTCTTGAAATTTCTTCCTTAAAATTTTTTTTAGCTCCCGAAATTTTTTTTAAATTTTCATTCACCAACATTTTTTTATTCACTGATATTTATATCAACTATCAAGTGTATAAAATTCCATTCTTTGATTTGAAAATTTTTAAAAACTTGACATTCTCTCGTGTATTTTTTCACCTTAATTTTCTTAAAAAATTTTCCAACCCGAATTTGTTTCAAAAATTTTTTATTCTAAATATTTTAGAGCAGGAAAAAAATTGGAGAAAAAATTAGAATTTTGAAAATAATTAATGAGCTGAAAAAATTATAATTTAAAAAAAATTCAAGAGCTGCAAAAATTGAAATTTTGAGAAAAATTTTGAGAAAAATTTCGAAAGCTAAACAAGTTTGAGAAAATATTCAACATTGAAAAAAATGTCTAAAGTTGAAAAATAATATGTATTTTTGAAAAAAATACCAGAGTTGAAAAAGTTTTAGACCTGAAAAAAAATCGGAGGAAGAAAAATTTCAGAGTTGATGAAAAATTTTATTTTAGATAAAAAATTTTAGAGTTGGAAAATATTTTAGGGGATAAATTTTTAGAGTTGAAAAATATCCTCGTCCCACCCCGTGCTCCTTCCCCCAGAGTATGATCAGTGTGAGCACCTACGGAGAAAAAAATGATCCGTCGGCTCTGGCCCACTCAGTTGACTTTTTTTTTCAAACTTGAATTATTTTACGATAACTTTATTGAAGGGTATTTTACAAAAAAAAATCAACAACTTTCACCATTTCTTTCCATCAAAAAATTTTACTAAAAATGTTGAGGTCCTTCTTAACTATGAAGAACTTTAAGGAAAATGTTTGAAAAATATTTTTCACACGAGTTACTACTCCTAGAACAAAATATAACTTTCCAAAATTTTATATCTGGTAGCCGAAGTCAAAACTGACCAAAACCAAGTACTTCAGCTTTATTGAGGGATATTTGGAAAATGGCAGCCATCGATGTCACTTCAACTTTTTGTATCACACAATATTTTTTCATTTCATTTTTTGTTTTGAAAAAAATAATCATTGATCATCAAAATGTCAATAATCAATCATTTTTGATAGCAAAATTAGAAAATTTAACTGTTAAGAAATTATCAGCGCATAAGTAAGATAAACGAACAGAACGCTGGAAACAAAAAAATTGGGATAATTTTTCGGCGAACTTGTTTAAAATTCTTTGCAATGATATTTGGAAAGAGACTTTCAAATTTTATGACTTTTCCAAGCAAGGTGAGAAAAAAAGTGCTCCTGGCGCAGAACCCCCTAGCCTTTTTATTGATTTTATTCAAACTGAAACCGGTAACAAAAAATTAAGAACATCATAAATAGGACTTTTCGATGCAAAATGAGAAAATAAAACCCCTGGCGCACAACCCCCCAACCTTTTCGTTGATTTTTTTCAACTTTGAACCAGTTACAATTTCATTCAGAATCGAAATAACAGAAGATGACAAACAGTAAAATAAAAATTTTTGAAAGCCCGGAATTCAAGCAATGAAGACCTCCTCAAGCCCTCGCTTCAAGCACCAGCTTCCTCTTCAAGCTTGGGCTTCTTCAAGCACAGGCTTCCTCTTCAAGCTCGAGGCTCATCTTCGAGCACTGCCTTCCTTTTCCAGCCCGGGCTGTCTCTTCATGAAGTGTAGGCTTCAAACAATGACGTCCTCTTCAAGCTCGGGCTCCCCTTCAGGCCCAGGTTTCTTCTACGAGCCCTGGCACACTCTTCAAGCACTGTCTTCCTCTTCAAGCCTGGTAGAAAATTTGACGCTCTACAATTTATGTTCCATTCATTTTTTTTCGTAGACCCCTTCCTTTTCTCACAAAATAGACTTGAAGTGTCAAAAGTTATCAAAAGAAGTAGAAAAACCGTTAAACGAACAATTTAAATTGTGAAAAATCCTTGTGTGATGGAATTTTTTCATTATTTTTCTCGTGATCAGCGCGAAAATTACTAGGAAAATCACCCATCAAACCTCAAACAGCATTTTCAATGTCGACCTGTGTTATTTTTGTTTTTGTACCTATTCATATCAAAAATTTACTGACATTTCAGAAACAAATTGGTTTAAGAATCTTTCCCCTTCACGCCCTAAAAATAGTCCAAAAATCCTCTTTTTTTTCAATTATTTATTATGGCTAGAAATTTTACTAGGAATTTGAAAAAGTAATTCTCAAAATCTCTCTTTTGAAAAAGAAACAGGTTTGTCGGAAAAATTTAAGTTTTATTTCTTTTCGTTTCTTCAAATTGAAAATTTATGAACAAATTTTTACCTGCAAAATCAAATTCATTTTAAACTTATTCTTCAGTGCCAACGTTTTCAACTTGAACCTAATTTTGCCTTTTAGATGATATTTAATTGTTTAGAAAAACTGCAGCAGAGAAAGAAAAAAAAATCAGAGAAAATTTTTTTAATAAAATGAATAAAAAAATCACAAAAAATTGTGGAAGTCACTGCAAAATTGACGATTCTCGCATGAAAAATCACTGAAAATCAATCAATTTCCCGCTTCTTTTCCCTGTGCTGCAATTTTTACTGCTCATAATCAGTGAACTTTTCAAATTTGAAATGAGAGAATAAATTTATTCAGTAATGTAAATTTCGATTTTTTGAGTACTTTAGCCTTTAAAATAAATAATGAGCCTTCAAATGGGGGAAGGGGAGGATATTTTAAGCCAAAAACAAGTAAATAACTTCGGTTTATTTTTATCACAAAATATATAATCCAAAGTAGACGAATTCGCCTCATTTTAAAACAGCATACACATAATATACATCTCGGTGGTTTCTATCATTAACTCATAAGACTCGATACGAATACGGTACGTTATTTACATAGAGCGATCTCATTTCCACAATCTCCATTCGCTACGAGACACAACCAGTATTTGTCGACTTTAAAACGCTACGTATTACGTACGCTTTAATTTAATGAACTTCAACTCGTCACACGTACGTAGATATACCCTCGAATAGGTATCTATCCGCAACAGAAGTACATACCTATAAATATAGGTACCTAGAACCTATACAGAGCGAATATACACACAAACGACAAAACTAAATCAAGTAAAAACCGACTACACAGAGTACGCGAGTCGACTCGACGCTCTATACGCGAAATAAATAAACGAATTCCACCTCTGGTAAAATCCCCGGCGATTTAATATCAGTCACATTCTATCAAAGCGATAACAAACGTGAAATCCCCAGACAGCCCGCCAAGACACATCGCCGTGTAAAGCGAATGAGCGAACGAGACGCACAAAATACAGCGCCACACGCCACGCCACCATTCAAACATCATATTTCGCAGCACTTTGCATCGCTAATCGTAAACTCTTGTACTTAGCGGAAAAGCCCAAGAGTTTTACCGCCGCACACATCTAAAGTGATTTTTTTTTGCTCGTCGTATCAACGAGTGATTTCGGATTTGGCGGTTGCGTCGCATCGTCTAGAAATATTTCCAAGTTTTTTCCAATGTAAATGCGCGTATGTTAACGGAATTCACTTCATTCTCCGAACTTTTTCACCGCAGCTCTTGATTTAAAGAAATGTAACAAGGGTGAGAACTAGGGTGCGCGATTTTCAACTTTTTTCAAATTTTGAAGGGCCTACGACGAAAAGAGTTTTGGAATTGTGGTGAAAATTTAAATTTTGTGATCCATGCAAAACCTCTCTTCACCGCAGAAGCTGAAAGTTCTGAAATTTTATATTCTCTTGCGATTTTCTGTGGATTGGATGTACTATCGATTTATTTTTGTTTCGAGTCAAAATTTTACATTGAGTTGGAATATCTCCCATGAAAGTGGAAAATATGAAAATTTGATCTAATCAATATAAAAATCTGAAATTTGATTTGATTTTAAATATGATCTTCTAAATCGACTGGAAGTAATTTCGAGACGTTTTGGAGCCAGAGAAAATTTTGGAATTTTCTAGCTTTTAAAAATAGCACAGGTCGACATAGAAAATGCTGTTTGAGAGGAAAATAGTGAAAAAATTCCATCATCCAAGGATTTTTCACAATTTAAATTTTTTGTTGAACATTTTTTTACACTGTTTGATAAGTTTTGACACTTGAAGTCAATTTTCTCAACAAAGGAAGAGTTCAAGGAAAAAAAATGAATAGAACATGAATTGTAGAGCGTAAAATTTCCTTACTGTAGACTCCAATGGTTTTTTCTCAGGAGATTTGGCTTTCGGGATATTTTTTCAACTTCTTTTTTTTTCATTGAATATATCTCAAAAATTAGGTCGCTTCAGAAAAAACTAATTGGACTTCACAGAAAGCAAATTTTATGCTTTATAATTTATATTCTACTAATTTTTTGTAGAACCCTTTCTTTGCTCAGAAAATTGACTCCAAGGGTCAAAAAGGGTATCAAAAAATGTAAAACAAATTCTCAACAAAAAATTCCAATTATAAAAAATCCTGACGTGATGGAGTAAAACTGAAATCATATTCCATATCAGCACTAAAAAGTGGATCAGAATCACCAATCAAAATCAATTACTCAAAAAAAATTGTAGATTTGCTGGGCTTTGATATTACCATTGTTACAAATAAGAAATGTTGAAGATGTGGTTCATTACTGCAAGAAATTGATTTCCTGGGAAAATCAGAATTTCGTTTCTATAGAGCCCATGGCCGGCGTTACTGGAGGTGTTGGCGAACTCGAGCACCTACAGGGATTTTTCAACAATTGCTGTTGAAAAATTTCATAACCCATAAAATTTTTTTAATTCAATCACAAGGTACCAAATTTTCTAAAAAAGAGAGAAATTTTACACCAAACTGAAATCCAGGAATGAAAAGCCGTAAAATAAAACTTCTGGTTTTGGCTTTCGGGTGAAAATTTCAAAAATAAAACTTTTGAATTCAGCTTTTAGCTTTTTGATTCATATAGCTGGCTTTTGACTAGCTTTCAGCTTTCTCTCGTTTCAGCTTTCAGCTATAGGTGAACAAACGATTTACAGCACCTTGACAGCACAATGATAAAAATCATCGTTTATGTCTGTACTATTTTCTCAAAATTTAAATTTATTTGACTCCAAAAAAATTTTCCCAGTCTTGAAATTCCTTCCTCAATTTTTTTTTTGCTCCAAGATTTTTTTTCAATTTTCATTCACCAACATTTTTTCATTTACTGATAATATTTATATTAACTATCAAGTGTATAAATTCCACTCTTTGATTTGAAATAATGCTTAAAAACTTGACATCCTCTCTAATTTTTTCACCTAGATTTTCTTAAAATGTTTTCCACATACAATTTTTTTTTATTCCAAGTATTTTACAGCAGGAAAAAAAATAAGAAAAAATTCTGAGCTGAAAAAATTTCAAGAGCTGGAAAAATTAGAATTTTTAGAAAAAATTTCAAGAGTTTCAAAAATTAGAATTCTGAGAAAAAATTTCAAGAGCTTTAAAAATTAGAATTTTGAAAAAAAAAATCGAGAGCTAAGCAAGTTCGAGAAAATATTTAACATTGAAAAAAATGTCTACAGTTGTAAAAAATACCAGAGTTGAGAAATTTTTTGATCTCAGAAAAAAATTGGAGGGAGAAAAATTTCAGAGGGTAAAAATTTTCATTTTAGATGAAAAAATTTTAGAGTCGGAAAATATTTTTGGGAAAAATTTTTAGAATTGAAAAATATCCTCGCTTCTACCCTGGGCTCCTCCCACCATAGTGTGACCACCTACGGAGAAAAAAATGATCCGCCGGCTCTGATAGAGTCCAATAATTAGTGTTTTTTTCAAAAGGGTTAATTTTTGAGATATTTTCAATAAAAATAAGTTGTACTTTGAACTTTCAACTAAAATATCTCGAAAGCTAAGCCTTCTAAGAGAAAATAAATTGAAATGTACAGAAAGAAAATTTTATGCTCTGCAATTTATGTTCTATTCAATTTTTTCATTGACTCTTCCTTTGCTCAGAAAATTAACATAAAGTGGCAAAATAAATCAAAAGTGTAAAAAAATGTTCAACAAAAAAATTCAAATTGTAAAAATCCTTGGGTGATGAAATTTTTTCACTAATTTTTTTGTAATCAGCACGAAAAATAGATACTATAAAAATCACCCATTAAACTTCAAACAGCATTTCAAAAGCTTAAAAATATCGACCTATGTAGTCAATAAAAGTGGCCTATTATGAACTTTAACACTTAAAAACGCAGATTACCCATATTGATGGCCTATTTGATCGATCAAAACATAATTTTTCAAAATTCATAACTGCCGGTCAAAATATCTACATATTTTTCTCTTTTAGAAAAAATTTGTTCAAATATCCTTGAGAAATAAGGTGTAAAAATGAAAATGAGGCATCAATACATTTTTGAGTAAGTAAAAACATCTCTACAACTATTTTTAGCAACAATTCCACAACTTCAAGAAAAGAAAAAAAATCAAAAGACTACGACCCCAAAGATCTAAAAAAAAATTTCATTGGGAGAAAATTGGAATTCTTTTCATCTCAAAAAAAGCAGCGTCTCGAATGATAAATTGTGTCCAAAATTGAAAAAATTGTGTTTTCTTTCAAAATTTCGTGATTTTTTCGTTGTGCTGCTTTTTTTTAAAATGAAAATTGGATCAAATTCAGTACTTCTTCATTATTTGAAGTACCTATTCCATAAATCAGTACTTTCATTACTTTCACTTTTTTTTTCGAGAACCATACTAGTTTCAATTCTTTTTATTTTTTCGAACATTTCATAGTCTTTGAACAGATTTTGAAATTTTTTCTGTGAAATAAGTTACAATTTTTGCTTTTAAACTACGTGCATTTAAATAATCTACGATCTTTTAAATATCATTGAAAACACATTTTCACTCCACTTCCCATAGGGGTCAAAAATTGTTTTTTTTAGCTGAGGTTCACTCCTTCTGAAAAGCCAAAATTGGTTTCAACTCCAATTTTTGACACCTACGGGTGGTTTCTATATCCAGGCTCACATATTTGGTGATTTTTTTCAAGGAGACTTTGCCACGTGAGCCCATAACATGAACTCCGACCAAAAAACACATAAAAATACGGAATATAGATCACGAAAAGGGACGTAATTCGTCGTTTCATCATCTAATTAAGTCGAGTATATACATAGTTGTATAACACGTATGCATACAGAGCATAACAATTGATGTATTAGGGTGAGCGAGAGAGGAGTAGCAAAATGTCAAAATTCGTCTTTTAACAAGGCTATTATGTAGTATGTAGCTAGTATAGGCGATACAAGGCCCATTTAGACGACCGATAGCAATAGGAGAGGATACGAGGGAAATTCACCGAACGCAGCTCGGCCCGGAACGTGCGAAAAGAAAAAAAATAATAGCGATAGGGCGCTGAGGCAGCTTTACAAAGGAGGGGTATTCACGTCATGTCCATTTAATAAAACATACAAAACGGCGTTGACATTTAATTTTATTTATTATTTACTAATGGACTATGTGCTTTTGGAATTTAGCGAAGTATAAACGTCGTGTCGCAGAACAACGCGTCCTCATTCCGCGGATCCCCATCGTCCAATAATACAATGACTCATCATACATTTATATACGCGCAATATAATTAGATAAATAAATAGACGTCGACTTTACAAGAATATAGCGTACGTAGAGCACGATACCATACGTAGCTTCGACGACAACGAAAATAATTCGATAAGAAAATACGCTTTCCTGGCCCTTCGCGTTGTACGAGGGCATAGGCTTCGCAATGGAATGGAACGTGTTGCATTTACGCGATTTGGGACTTTTATGTGATAAACGACGAGGTCGAAGAAAACGCAGCGCACGAGGCAACAGGGAAATGGTAGATTTTACGAGCCTGTTGGCGTTCGCTGGTGCTGTAGACCTCGATGTACGTTACCATACCACGTACTAGGTTCATTTCATTAAGAAATATTCACGCGATAATTATAATTTATAATGCAAAATATTTACGTAGTTTAGTCCTTACTGGGGTGCGGCGATTTTCAACTTTTTTCGAATTTCGAAAGGCCTAGGCCAAGAAAAGTGTTGAAATAACATTAAAAAGACGCGGTTAAAATTTGAAATTTTTTGGTGCATGGCAAACCCTTTCCTTTCCCACGCAAAAATCAAAGTTTCCAAATTTTCGATTTTTTGTAGTTTTTCAAGGATGGTTGATCGTATTATGACCGTTGAACGTTGAAAAAGTTTTCCTGATTTTCTCGATTTTTTCTTTAGGGGTGTTTACACATATGATCGTAGTTTTCACAAATATTTTCCAAAAAAAATGGTGACTTTAATGACCTTTAGAAGTGAAAAAAAAAGGTCAAAAAGTAACTCGATAATGAAGAAAGTGGCAAAAAAGTGACAATAATAAAAAAGGGGTGACCAAAAAGTGACTTAATAAAGTAAAAGTGACTAAATAATAAAAAAAGTTACCAAATAGTGGCAATAATGAAAAAAGTGACCAAAAAGTGACTTAGGTAATGAAGAAGAAGTGACCACAAAGTGGCTAAACAATGAAAAAAGTGACCAAAAAGTGACTTAATAATGAAAAAAATGGACAAAAAGTAACTCAATAACGAAAAAAAGACCAAAATGTGACCCAATAAAGAAAATGTGACTAAATAATGAAAAAAGTAACCAAAAGCAACTTGATAATGAAAAAAGTGACCACCAAAAAGTGACCAAATAATGAAAAAGATAAACAAAAAAATGAACGCGTTTTTTGCTTTAAAGCAAAAATCTTAGAACATGGATATGTCAGTAAGATATACCATACTCTCAAATTTAATATAATTCTTCAGGATGTTCATCAACTTATATTCAACATGGGATGTACTTCTTTCAGTGCCCTTAAGGTATGGCAGCTTCATTTAGTTACTGTGTTACTGCTATTACACAGGTCTAAAGGCACTTTTGATTACCATCAAGGAGAGGGATGCACCATTTACTCAGCTTCTAGTGCTGTGCCTCTACCAAACTAGCGCCAACTACTATCTCTCAGACAATCATTTTCCGGCAATCTTTCCCAACTTTCTGTCTGACATTCTGTCTAACTTTCCATCCAACATTCCATCTTACCCTCCATCTAACTTCTTTGAGTCTAACATAATGTCATTATGTCTTAATTTAAAAATGTTACTGTCTAACGCTCCATATAATGCTCCATCCAACTTTCCATCTAACTTCTTCCAGTCTAACATAATGTCATTATGTCATAATCTAAAAATGTAACCGTTTAAAACTCCATATAACGCTCCTTCTAACTTTCCATATAATAATCCGTCTATTTCCGATTGAATTTCCGATCGACTTTCCGACGATCGACTTTCCGACGATTGACTTTCCGACGATCGACTTTCCGACGATCGACTTTCCGACGATCGACTTTCCGACGATCGACTTTCCGACGATCGACTTTCCGACGATCGACTTTCCGACGATCGACTTTCCGACGATCGACTTTCCGACGATCGACTTTCCGACGATCGACTTTCCGACGATCGACTTTCCGACGATCGACTTTCCGACGATCGACTTTCCGACGATAGACTTTCCGACGATCGACTTTCCGATCGAATTTCCGATCGAATTTCCGATCAAATTTTTGATCAACTTTTCGACTGACCTTTCGACAACTTTTTGACTTCCTTTTCGACTGACCTTTCGACCAGCTTTTCAACCAACCTTTCAACTGCTTTCTAACTATCTTTCTGATTTCCAACTATTTTTTCAACTCAACTTTTCAATCATTTTTTCGACAGCTTTCCAACCATCTTTCTGATTTCCAACTATCTTTTCAACTGACTTTTTGACCGACTTTTTGACCGACTTTAATCTCTCCAAGTCTAACATGTTATCAGCAAATTATCATGTTCAAATATGATATATAATTATATTTATAAGTTTTTTCAAGTCTAACATAATGTCATCCACCGTAACAACATAAAGTCATTATGTCTTTATCCACTGTGATCATTACACATAACCTGTAACCCGTCCAAGTCTAACATAATATCAGCAAATTATTATGTTAAAATATAATATTTAATTTTATTTATAAGTTTTTTTAAGTCTAACATAATGTCATAATGTCTTGATCCACCGTAACCGTAAGAATTTTCAAGCGTAACCATTTTCAGGCGTAAGAATTTTCAGGCGTAAGAATTTTCAGGCGTAAGAATTTTCTAGCGTAAGAATTTTCTAGCGTAACAATTTCAAAATTTTACCCCCCAGGCCTAAAGACATATCCATGTCAAAAGTGACTTGATAATGAAAAAGTGTGACCAAAAAGTGATCAAAAAGTGGCAAAAATGAAAAAAGGTGACCAAACAGTGACTTAATAAAGAAAAAGTAACCACAATGTGACTAAATAATTAAAAAAGGGACCAAAAGTAACTTGATAATGTGAAAAGTGACCGAAAAGTAATTTTATAATGAAAAAGATGGACAAAATGTAACCCAATAAAGAAAACGTGACCAAAATGAAAAAAGGCGACCAAAAAGTGACTTCATAATGAAAAAGATGGACAAAAAGTAACTTCATAACGAAAAAGTGATAAAAATGAAAAAGTGACAAAAATGAAAATACAGTAAGGGACCAAACAGTGACTTGATAAAGAAAAAGTGACCACAAAGTGACTAAATAATGAAAGATATGGACAAAAAGTGACTAGATAAAGAAAAAGTGACCAAAATGTAATTCAATAAAGAAAAAGTGACTTGATAACAAAAAAGTGACTAAAATGTGACCCAATAAAAAAAAGTAACTAAATAATGAAAAAAGTGACCAAAAAGTGACAAAAATGATAAAAAGGGACCAAAAGTGACTCGATAAAGAAAAAGTGACTTGATAACAAAAAAGCGACTAAAATGTGACCCAATAAAAAAAAGTAACTAAATAATGAAAAAGTGACCAAAAAGTGACAAAAATGATAAAAAGGGACCAAAAAGTAACTTGATGAAAAAGTGACCACAAAGTGACTAAATAATAAAAAAAGTGACGAAAAGTGACTTGATAACAGAAAAATGTGTCCAAAAAGTGACTTAATAATGAAAAATATGGACAAACGCGACATAGTAATAAAGAAAAAGTGACCAAAATGAGGCCAAATAATGAAAAAGTGACATAATAATGAAAAAAGTTCCAAAAAGTGACCTAATAATAAAAAAAGGTGACCACTAATCTTGAATATCGAAGTTTTCCAGACCTTTTACACATCATATTTATGAGCATCGGGGAGGGGATATTTTTTCGCATGAAGTACTTACAATTCAAAATTGTGTAGAAGCATGATTTGAAATGTGTGGTGTTTACCACTTTTTTTTTTTTTCAAACCCACTACTCATTTTTTACGAGATTTTTAGATACTCTTTTTCCAGCCACAAAACAACTCAAATTCAATTCTAAAAATTTTTGACTCTCCCTCCCCCACCACAAAACAACTTGAGGAATTGAATTTATTACAGAAAAAAGGCAAAATAAAAAGGAAAAACTTTTAAAGAAAAATTATAAAGCTTTAAAAAATGAAACACATAAATGATGTCAGGATATCTGCCAAATCGTGCGAATGAAAATTCGGATTTTTCGAACTCGAAATTTTAAATTTTATTTACAATTTACTGCTCCTCTCCCTCCCCCAAAAAACACGTGCTTCAAATTTATGAATTCCACGTAATTGAAATAAATATTAATGTGTTAGGCTCAAGCGAAGAGAAAGCGAAAATTTTTGTGAAAAAACCTTCAATTGAGGTTTTCCAAACGTAGCCAAAAATCTCAAGTTGTCTTCCATTCCCTCCATCTTTTTTTTAAACATCACATCATGGTCAAAAGCATCATGGTATTCTTTTCCCATCACAGCTTACGTTTCCAAAGAACAAAAAAAATATTTCAAACGAAGTCTGCATAAAGATAAGAATGTAAGTTACCCCTGAGTGTAGCAAGGAAAATTTTTTGTTGAAAAATTCATAATTCGGTGGACAAAGAAGTCGAATTTTTAGATATCAATTATTTGTACATCACGTTGAACAGAAGTGACAAACAAAAAAATCATTCAAGAGAAGCAATATTTGAAAAATTTATAATAAAATAAGCAAAACAATATTTTTTTAAATTATTCATCATTTTTTTTAATTATTAAAAAATGTTAGAGAAAATTCTAAAATTCTTCGACTTTTCCAGACCTTTTTCTTTCAAGGAAAAAATATCAATTTTTGTGTTTTTTTTCAATTTAAAAAAAAAAAAATTAAAAAAGTGACTTCGGGTGAAAAATTTACCAAAAGTGACCTTTTGATGATAAAACCACTAAAAAAATACGTCATTTCATGAAAAATGTTATGGGACACTTGTCATTTTATAGATGTAATGCCTAAATCAGGCACAGACATTCGGCAAAGGGATTGCCTGATTCACGAACTTTTTCCATTAAAACTTTATAATTTATTGTAATATTCCTCCTCAAAATGCAAGTTTGGAGTTACATTAGATTATAGCTAAGAACGTTTTTGAGTCCGAGCGAAGCGAGGGCTGAAATTTTGAAAAAATCGAGGTAAAACAGCTAAAAATCTGTCTGTTTATTCCAATATTTAAATCCTCATAAACACGTTTGAAGTAATAAAAAAAGGCCAAAAAATCACCAAAAAAGATCTCATTTTATAAAAAAATATACTTGTCATTTTACAGATATATCATTTTATGCACCTAATGTTTTTGAACCCAAGCGAAGTGGGGGCTAAAATTTTTCCAAAAATAAGGGTAAAAAAGATGAAATCTTTCTGGTTCTTCAGCATTTCAATCCTCATAAGTACATTCGAAATAAATATTAAAAAAAGGTCAAAAATCATAAAAATCTGCCGTCCTAGGCAGCTGCCTACAGTTCCTAGGCATAAATCCGACCCTGCCACCCCCCCCCCCCACTCAACATATCCACTCCTAAATATCGTGTTTATTTTCATGTGACCAATTTGTATATTAAAAATGATTGTGCCCAATTTTTAGCCGAACTTTACAACCTTTTGCGATCATCAGAAGATCTCTATCTCCATTGCTTCTTCTGTATTCTACAAAACACGCTACAATGCCAAATCTAGCACTACCTACGTATCGTTAGTAAAGTATACTCGTATTTCTTGAAGGCGCGATACGATGCGGTGCTAAATATTTCACGACGATAGCTCCTCTAGTCGTCGATTACGACCATGGTGTGCGTGTGTATTCCTCGATGCTCCGACATATACGTTGTACGTATAATTTCATTATAAGAAAAAGGGAAGCCTGTTGAAAACGTTATCGTCACGGCGATTTATTTGCCGATTAATATTTCCCGTTTGATAATTCGATTATACCGCCGTATATACGTGCGTGTGTGTGAGGATTGTGGATATAAGCAGTATAAGCATCGGATTCGGTCTTGAGAGATGAGGGAACGCACGTGTGTGCAGATTTTTCCCTCCAGCTTCGCCAACGTTTTTGTTATTCTAATGGAAAAATTCTCTATGGTTGGATTCTTTTGGGTTAGTTTACCCATCAAAACTGAGGCACGACAAATTCTAAAGACTATTCGAGCTAAATAGGCTACGTCCCTCCATTGCGGTTCTATCTCCCTCGTACGTGCGTACAGTTTTAATAAATACAAGCCGAGTCGAATGGAGCTGGTCATACGCACGCTTCCGACGTCATTAGAGTCATAAACGACCAAGACCGAAGCTCTGCGTTGAGATATTCGTTAAAATGATGCAGCAATTAAGAAGTGATTCGTTTTATCATCGTTGGAAAATACGAATAGGCGTTGAAATTTTGATAATTACGCGAAATCGCTGCGTGAACGACTCGAGTAAATAGAATTGCCTATTTCGATGTTAAGGCGTTTTGAATTGACTATTTTAGTGCCTGAGAAAAGCCTAAGAGCATGGACAAGCATCAGCTACGAATACGCGTACGATCGGATTAATTCGTTAATAGTGTCTCATTTGTATCGCGTTCAGCTTTACTTTTTATCAGCGATTCGCATTCGGTTAAATGGTGCCTTTGCACGAGTCAGATTTTGAAGCTCGATCGAATCGTTATGAGATTTCACAGCATGCGACGTGAATCGTAGGCTTAGCGGAGGTATGAATGCATTTAATGGTAAAATTTTATTCGATGAGAATATTATGTGTGCCGGATAAGAAGTTAAGATTTCGGACTAAATGAAGTTACTAAGACCTAAAGGGTATGCGAAGAAAAGGTTATAACGATCTAATTTGAATTTGCAAAATTACAGAAAATTCTGAGTTGTTAGGGGGGATTTCCTCTGTATCAATTCAAATATGTTCTTGGATGATTTCGAAAAAAAAATACCAGGGAAAGCAATCCTTAAGAAAAAAAGAAAAAAGAAACAGAAAACGAGAAAAAATCGTTTTCACCTGATATTTTTTAATTTTAACATTGTTCGAACCATTAAGTAATCAAAAAAAAATCAAAATCAGTCATTCAAATGATATGAAAATTGTTTGAAATACTCCAAAACTGACCGTAGCATGATCGAAGAGAGGGGAGCAAAAAAATATGGCTCCTTTCATAACACAAAAAAACGCAATCATAAAAATTTTCATCTTTGGTTCGCTCTCGGGAAAAAGTTACCTCAAATTTTCTATAAAATATTCTTGCATTTTGGAAAATTCTTTGAAAAATTAATTTATTCTTTTTTTCATTTTCTGGAATTTCCAGCATAAAGAGTCTTGGCCAGCCCCCTGAAAATAGGCTAAAAATGGTGTAAAAGTTGTTTGAAGACAGACTGAATTAATTTTAAACGACACAAAAATTACATCAAATATAAATAAAAAAACTGTTAAAAAGATGTTTAGATTTTTCAAAAAGTATGTGGTGGAAACGATTCGAAACGAGTTGAAAATTCAAAACAACAGGCAAAAGAGGTACTAAAATGGCACGAAAGTTATTAAAATATTAATTAGAATTCTCAACGTAAAACAAAAATGAAAAAAACAAATTGGTAAAAATTGTTCGAATTGTCAAAAGAGGTGTCTAAACTGGGGCTGGTGGAACAGAACAGTACTCAATATGAACAAATATAACCACTTAAATTTCTGTTTTGACTGAACAATAAACAAAACTGAACAAAATAATGCCCTGAGCAAATAAAGAATAGAGCAGAACAGATCGTTTAAAAAAAGTAGGTATTTTGTTCTGTTCTGGACAGGACAAAACCATTTTTTTGTTCACGATTTTCTTTTTTCGTTCCAGCATTGTACTTAATTTTGCAATTTCCCATTTTCATGCTTAATAATGGTATTGATGGTATATATTAATGTTTTGACATTTTTGGAACTGATCGTTTGAATGGATGAGTTGATTTTTGATAGATTTCATGGTTCAACTTTACTGTGTGAGATCATTTCATAAAAATAGACTCTTCAATAGAAAAAAATTAATATTGAAAAACAATAGTGAAATTCGATGCTTACATAAGGAATCCCTAGAGTCCACTCAGTTCATGGGATAGAAGATGGACATACCAAATTTTCCTCATGAAGTCGTCAAATTTGTTGACTTTTTTGAACAACTGAACTGACTAGCTCCTAAATCATTCTTTCTGACTCAGTTGGGATTTTGACGATCCAAGTCCACATTTTTCGAAGTTCAAATTTTTTTCATTTGTACTGTATCGAAAGTACGTTTTTTCATTGCTAATTTGCGGATCGGAAGTTGGTCTTTTCATTGTTGAGCTGTTAGCACGGTTTTTAGTGTTTTTCGTGTTTACTTCCGCGTCCTAGTACGCGGAAGTAAACTTCCGTGACCCGGTATACGAACCACACGAACGCGCACGCTTTACATAAAATTACTAATTGATGATTTTGAGAAGTACAAATGAAAAATATCTTACAATATATGCATCGGTAGTGAGCATTTTCATGACTCGCGTATTTTCTCACTCGCCTTCGGCTCGTTTCGCAAACTTACGCTCGTCATGAAAAGGCTCACTTCCGCTGCTTGTATAGTAATATACTATTTAAACTCTTGACTTTTTCTAATTTCTTCAATTCAAAATAACATTTTGAAATTATTGGAAAAAATTATTTTTGGGTTGAAAGACATTTAAAAAAATTAAAAGTAAAAAAAAACTTCAAAAATCGAAGTTGAAAAAATATTAAGAAGATTCAAATTGAAAAAATGTAAAATTGAAAATAATTTAAAGTTGAAAATAATTTTAGTAAGTATTTTTGAATTTTTCTTCAATTTTTTTTCAATTATAGATAATATTAAATTTTCTCAATATTGAAAATTTATTAAAATATATTCCAATTTTGAATGTTCAAAGCACTTTTCTATTTCACGTTTTTCAAGATTTCATCCAACTTGATAAGTAAGTATTTGTAATTCTAAGAAATTTTAAAAAGTAATAAAAATATGAAATTAAAAAAAAAATTGAAAAAAGGATTTTGAGAAAATTTAAACTGAAAAAATGTTATCAATGGAAAAATTTTAAAACTGGATATAAGTAGCTTTGTAAAAAATATAGTTGGAGAAATTGAAAAAATTTAAACCTAGCCTAAATTTGAACTTGGATCGTCGAAATCCCTCGTGTGTCAAAATGTTTTAGAAGCTAGTTTGAACTTAATGGAAAAGAAGGAATTGGAACTGAAACCTGAATTCTCGATACCTCGATACCTGGAAACCAGGAAACTGAAAATCGAAGCAGAACAAATCAACTTGAGCAAAGCCAGAACAGAACAATAAAAATCATCTTCCCTTGAACAAAACATTAGAGCGATTCATTCATTTATGTAAAAAATGATTTGTTCCCGAATGAAACAGAACAAATCGACCCGAAAAATTATCAAGCAGCTTGAAATATCACTAAAATTTTGCAAATAAATTTTGAAAAAAATTTGAAATTTCTATAAACAATTATTAAAAATGTTTCAAAATTGATAAAGTTACCCAAAATAGATAACAAATTTTCATCACGATTTTTGGCAGAACTTTCTGTGAGATATTTCTACTCTCTCTTTCTCCTGAATCACTCATCTAAAAAAACGAAATAGGAACCGATCAAAGAGAAAAATTCTAAATAAAAAAAATAGGAATATAAAAAAATGGAATTTTTTCAGCATTTTTTTCATTTTCAATACAATTTTGTCAATTATAGGATCAGATAGACACCTTGTCATAACATTTCTGCTATGCATAATTTAGAACGATATTCGAGCAGAAGGCTGATTTTTATTGGTGGCAAAAAATTTTAAAAGTTCAAATTGGCATCTTTTCAACAAAAAAATTCGACAAGGGGACCTTAGCCGAAATTTAGCTCACTGAACAAATATGTCACCGAAATCTGAGAGCTAAATTTTGAGCTGATGAAATTTGATTACAGCGTCTTCTATTCGATAAAAATAAACTTTTATGGAGGTTCCACATGGACTTGAAAATGGACCAATCGATTTTAGGGGATCGATTTTAGTTACTTCGCGATAAACTATTTTCATAAAATATCAACTTGTCAGTAGGAAATTTCAGCAATTTTCAAAAATTCACCAAAATTTGAAAAGTCAACTTTGATAGCTCAGAATTTTATTCTGAAGTGTGGGTGGCATTATTTTTCAGTTGGCCAAATTTAGGCTCATATTAAAATGACGTGTGGCATATTTATTCTCACTAATTTGAGTGCGTAGAATTCGAATATCGACTTACTTTTTGATTTGAGCCCATTCCTCGTGATCTAACCGACTACTTCCCCTCAAATTCTTATTTTTTCATTAGGTTAAAGCGCGAGGAATGGGGTCAAATCAAAAAGTAAGTCGATATTCGAATTCTACGCACTCAAATTAGTGAGAATCAATATGCCACACACCATTTTAATATCTTGACCACCTTTCTCCAGAATTGGGGGCTAGGGGGGCACTCAGGGATCAAATCCAAAAAATCATCAAATATTCGAACTCAGCGCCCTCAAAAACCTAACAAACGACTGGTCGCACGTTATTTTTCATTTTTTCAAATTTTGGCCCTATTGAGGGGGCTAATAGGGGGGTTCAGTGGGGTCGGGTGAAAAAACTGAGTACATATTTGAACTCAGCGCCTTCGAATTAGTAGCCATCGATGTGTTACTCGACTTTATCGATTTTTTTGAATTTCGGTCAAAATTGTGGACCCCTGTACCCCCCAGGGGTCTGGAGATCCCATCTTGAAAATTTGTTGGTTAAAAAAAGGATAAAAAGGGCTACTCACTGTAATTTTTTCAGATTTTTAAATGGTAGCTTTCATATTTTTTGCATATCATGAAAGTTAAGCTTTCGCCAAAAAAGTTCAACTTTAAGCTTTCCAAAATGTGATTATCATTTTTGAATCTACTTTCAATTCTCTTTCAGGCCCCGCAAACGGTTTCTCCCAAAGTACAGCCTATTTTAAGATATAAGCCTTCAAAGTTGGGTAGTTTGGCGAAAAATCGCAATTGCATGAAAATTACGAGCCCCCTCCCCCCGCCCCCTTGAGGGTTAGAAAAAAAATAATCGTGGTTTCGTGAATAGACCACCAAGGAGAACTCATAAAAAAAATCTGAGCGAAATCGGAAGACCCGACTTCACTTTTGGTCTGTTTTAGCATGGAATAGCCCTTCTTGATTATTCAAAAAAAACATTTTTTTTATCATGTATAATCAACTTTTTTCAGTAATTTTGTACGTTTCAAATTACAATTTTCAATAAAATTCATTAATTTTTATAGATTTTCATATATTTTGAGCATTTTTTTAATCCATTGTTACAAAATTTCAAAAATATTTTTAGCATTTTTCAAATCGTTTTCAAACATTTGTCAAATTATCTCAAAAACACTTAGGTACCTAGATAAATACCTACTTATTTAAATTATGATTTCAGAATTTTTTAAATATTTTCTATGTTTCATAAGCTCCATGAACGCAATGACCAGAATAAAATTTTCTCGAGAAAGGAGACAGAGGGAGCTTATAAACGACTTCCATAATGCACAACATTCGACAAAAAAATACAAAACAAAATCCCTTTCGCGCTCGCAAAAAACAATACTGCTTTACATTAAATTCGCTCATTAAAAATTCACTCAAAGCAGATAATTTTCACCCCTCCTCATTCTAACGAACTTCCCACAACGTTACGTTTCTTGCGAAAATTATGATCTTATAATCCTACTTTGAAGAGTCCCCTTGCCTATCACCGGGGCACGTAATCTGATACTTTTTCTCATCCATAACTTGACCAAATTCGTACACAGTAATTCGACCCTTTTAAAATTTACACATTAGAGAGGTAGGGCAGCCGGGGAAAAGGATCTCGGAGGGAGATATACTATCGCTGTATGCGAAATACACTTTCAAATTCGCGCTACATGCTACAGACGAGGACGGTGTTTTGCTTCGTTAAAACCGCAACCCGAACCCGAACCCGAACTCGAGGCACGACTACTTGGGTATTATTGTTTCAGATTAAAGTCCTTCTTCATTAGGCCACTTACCACGTCCGATTGGCCTGCTACCTTCTCTCTGCTGCGCTGTTATTTCAGATGCTTATACTCTACTCCGGCGGTGTGTACGCGACTTTATACAAATAAGTAAGCATACGCTGGTAATACACTACAGTGTCTCTGAGTGTATCGCTACCTACCGAATACGGCAGCCAGCGTCAAAATTTCGCCTTTCCATCGTAGCTCCGTTCTACGTATACGTAATTTCATTTGCATCGTCGAATAGATGGCCCATTCTGTTCGAGTTCAATGCTGTATATGCGTCGGTATACCTAATTTCGTTACGCCATTTCCACTCTACTCGACTCGGAATACTGATTAGAATGGTAAACATTATACCAGCCATCGTACGTAAACCGAACCCGCCATCGTCGTCCTGCGGGCCCAAGTGATCAGCCTTTTACCTCCTCAAGGGGTTCACTCACGCGCTTTTTCTCTCAACGTGGCGCAGCGTGTATTAAATATCCTCCTTTATGCGCTATTGTTGTACATCCAGCATACCTATACTGATTAACACTCGTATATTCTGGAGTGCATGTGTATACTTACATTAGCAAACAAAAACCCACGTGCTTTTATCTTTCGGATCATTCTGTTTCGGATCTCTGGTTTTTCCACCTCTCTCAAAATAATTGGTACTCGTTTTCATTTTTTTCCCATAATTTTAATTATAGGTAGTCCAAGAGCTGAACCTACAGAAATTTACCTGAAATGACTGAGAGCTGGGACCGGTCCCAAAAATTAATGTAGGTACCCTTGTTTTGAAAACCACCAGTTTTCCGATCCGGAGCTGCTGGTTTTAAGCACAGTGAAAGCTCGAAAGATCATAATTTTCATGAACTGATCATCACAGGCGGCTCATTCTATGGCAACTCCAGGGGTGCCGAGAAACCTGAATTCTTGAGGAAGCTTCCTCAAATAGATTTTTTTTTGGGGGACCTCAAATCGATTTTTGAGGGGAAATCACTCCCTCTTCGGAAATCAAGATTACCTCCCAAGTATTAATCCATAATCCTTCACTGTTTACTGAATACCTTCCAAATGCCAGTCGCTCAAGGTCAATTTTCATGATAATCCTTGGTAGGATTATAGACGTCTGAGTTACTTACTAAAATGTTAATTTTCAAATAAATTTCAAATTGCTTTGCTTCATTTCATAGTTAGTTACTTACTCAACTACAGACAGTGACTTACCGATAGGGGGAGGGGGGAGCTTCCCCCTGAGGAAATTTTTTACTTGTGAGTTGGGAAAATGGAACATTTCAACACATCAGTTGGGAAAATTGGACGGTTGGGATTAATTTTTTTGATGAAAAATAATAAATAAAGTGGTTATTTTAAAAGTTGGAAATCAACAAAATTTTCATTTCCAAGTTGGAAAAATTAGTCATTTTCCCAACCGTTTCCAACTGAAAATTAATCATTTTCCCAGCGAAGAATTAAACTGTTGTAATAAATGTTTTTTTAAGAAAAAAATTATTAATTACCTTGCATTTTGAAAATTTTCACTCGTCAACCAAAAAAATTTTTATATGTTGTACTTGTAATTTAAAATAGATTTTTTCGCATTTCTCTTCAAAATTATTAAAATAATGTTCTTGTTTTCCTTAAAACTCATTTTTGATATTTGAAAATTGAATTTTTCAAAAACTTCAGCCTTGCTACGCTCGGCCATGGTATATATTTTGCTTCAATCATTTCAAAGTAGAAGCAGTCGATTTTTCATTAAAGTTTATTCTTCCAAAACACTATTTTATTGCACACTCAATTTGAGGTTTTCTAAAATTTTCCTAATCCATCTCCCTATTCTTTGCATTGAAATTACAAAATTTTATTAATGTGAAATTATAATTTTTTTTCGAAACTCCACCCTTTCTTCGCTCAAGGCAAATAAACTATTTCGTATATATTTTCAACTACAATGATATTGCTTATAGGTTTGAAAAAAAAAAATTGGAGTAACCAATGAAAAATTTATTCAGATTTTTTATCTCAAAAGGGGTCTTATAGTAACGGGTTTTGAAAATTTCAAAAGTTCACAAAAATGATGAAAACGAGTAAAATCAAAAAACCTGACGTGCTTGGGGAAAGATTAGTACCTACATGTAAATTTTAAGAAATCAGCCGGAAAAGTTTGAAAAAAATTGGTTTGCAAATTTGAATCTCACCCCCCTCCCCCATAATTCTGATATCGCCTATATGTAGTTGGGAATTTTGAAAATTTGAGTTGGGATTTTCACCTCTCCACCCCCCCCCCCTCCCCCTGGGAAATACCTTCGGTACATCACTGACTACAGATGTTGATTTTTATACTATTTTAGATCGGTTTGCTTGTAATTACGTATGTAAGTACTTCTAAGCTAATAAAGCTATTATGTAAAAAATGTTTTGATTTTTAAAATTTGAAAAAATTTCATATTTGTTGGTTTAAGAAATTTATATTTCAAAGTTTAGTGTCAAGGGAAGTAACATTTAAAAAAAAGTATTTTTGATAGTAATTGAGAGCCGCAAAAAAAACAAGGAAAGATGCAAAGAAAAGGGAAGGTAGCTGGAAAAATGGGGGGAGGGGGTTGACTGAGAAAATTGGGGGGGTATTCCTCAAACGCTCGGGGGGATCTCGGCACCCCTGGGCAACTCGACCAAGTTTTGACCTTTGGTTTTCCAATTTCGCTCAAATTTTTTTACGAGTCCCCTCGATGATCTAATGAAGGAACCACCGTCATTCCAATCCTAATCCTTCGGGGGGGGGGGAGACCCTTGTAATTTTCGTATAATTGGGATTTTTTGCGAAATGGCTCAACTTTGAAGGCGCATATCTCAAGATCGGTCAAGTCCAAGATGAATCTGTTCATGCAGTTCTGTAGAGAATTGAAAGAAGATTCAAAATTGATAATCAAATTTTGAAAAGTTCAAAGTTGAACTTTCGTGGTAAAAGTTCAACTTTCATGATAAGTACAAAACACGATGGGCCCCATTTAAAAATCTGAAAAAATTACTATGAAGAGAACTTTTTATGTATTTTTCAACCAACTACTTTTGAAGATGGGATCTCAATACCCCTGGGGGGTACAGTGCTCCTCAATTTTGGCCAAAATTCAAAAAAATGTAAAAAGTGAATTAATACATCGATTTCTACTAATTTGAAGGCGCAGAGTTCGAATATATGCTCACTTTTTTCATTCGACCCCTCTGAACCCCCTATCAGCCCCCCTGATGGGGTCAAAATTCAAAAAAATGAAAAATTACATGTGACGTGTCGTTTGTTGGGTTTTTGAGGGCACTGAGTTCGAATATTTGCTTATTTTGGGGATTCGACCCTTGGGTGCACCCCTAGCCGCCATTTTTGAAAAAAACATAAATTTAAAAAAAAAATTTGGGAATTTGGGAGTCAGTGTGGGGCATGGGGGTGGCGGATCGAGAAAGTAAGTTGATAATCAAGCTCAGCACTCTCGAGTTAGTAGAAATCGATATGACACATGCTATTTCAATTTTTTTTGCATGTGTTTTCCCAAAATTGGGAGCTACGGGGGCACTAACAGGAATCACGCGCGGAAGTTTTTTTTTGTACAATTGAGACCTGACTATATGTTTCATTCTCCAAAATTTTGAAGTTTTTTGAGATTTTGAATTTAAATAGTCATCAGCAAAGGAACAGATACGTATGTTCTAAAAAACGCAAAATATGTGCATATTTCATGCGCTAAAAAAGGTTGAAATACGTAAAAATATGTGCTAAAAATTCAAAATGTGTGAAAATATGTGAAAACGATATGGAGTTATCAAAAAACAGTTTTTTTCAATCCGGTCATTTAAATACCACTCAAAGTTCCAAAATATGATTTATTTTGGTAGATTTTGGCTAGTTTCAGTAATATTTTGCGGATAAAAATTGATTTTTGATTCAAAATCAGAATAATATTTTCATTTTTTAAACAGAAAAAAATTTTAAAAATTGAATTTTACGTGGTAAAGATGGGAAAAAAGTGAAAAAAAGACAAAATGGGTAAAATATGCCCGAAAACGAGCAGAATGGTCGAAATATGGTCGATTATGCGTGAAAAATTGAAAAATATGTAAAAATATCCGTTTATACCAAAAATATGCAAAAATATGTGCTAACATAATATGGGGGGCTCAATCAGAATTTTCTGAATCGCGAAGAAACCGCGGATATGTGCGAAGGGAATGTTCATATGAAAATATGTTTTACGTAGTACTTACATGTCCGGTTCTTGGTAATAATTGTTGTTCATCATTTCTTAGAACTGGGAACCGCCTGAAACAGAGCCGGAAAAATAAATTTTTCTTATGTGTAGTATACGAAAAAGTACAGAAATAGAGAAATTCTAATGCACCTGCCCAGGAATGGTTGCAAGAAGGTGGGGGGGGGGGGGAGGTGACAACCCTCAGACTTTTTTTAAAGTCGGCAAGTCGGCAAATAATCGGTGAAAATGATGTTCAGATGTTCAGTCGGCACACTCCGGTGTTCAGTTGGAAAATTATTTTTTTTGCTTGTACATTTTTAGCTGGCAATTTTATAGTTTCACCCCCCCCCCAAAAAAAAAAAATTATGCTGAAACCACCCTCGCTCCTTCTTTCCCCAACGTTGCAACTGTGTTTTTTCAATTTTTTAAAAATAATTTTTACTTCAGTTAATAGGTGAAGCTGATTCTAAATTTTTTGAAAATGACGACCTTTCTGTGAAAAATTTTTGTTTTGAGTTGAAAAAAAATTAGGAAAAAACGTACGTCTTTTTTAATCAAAGGTGGAAATTTTTTCCCCCTCCTCCCACCCATAAGCTAAATATGGTTCTTCCATAAGAATATTTATTTTTTGTTTTAAAGTAAGAGAACAAAAAAAAAAATTAGAGAGCATATTCGAAATTTTGAGTACGTTATTTTAATGGTCTATAAATGATGAGAGAAAAATCAAGTTTTGAAAATTTTACTTTTTCCACTTATTTTCTAGAGTTTCGATTGGTTTGACGAAATTTTTGGAGCTAGATTGAGCGGTAGAGGGCAGAGGGGGTAGCTTGCCGCACATTAATGGAAAAATTAAATTTTCAGACAAAAAATTAGACGGGTCGAAAATTTTTTGAAAGTGGTGACCAGGTGACCTTTTTTTGAGAAATTTCCGTTTCAAGTTAGAGAAAAATTGGAAAAAATCATACTTTGATTCGAAACAGTCAATCTCGTTTGGAAATTTTCACTTTTGTGCCTTTGTTGCCCCTTTCATAAGGCGATTTTAGTTTGTCCACGCGAATGCTATCTTTTTGTGGTACGAAAATGGAAGAAACTTTGGAAAATTTGAATATGAAATTTTGAAGAAAATTTATCTAGGATAAAAAATTACGTGTTTAAAAATTTGCTTAATTTTCAAACGAGGGGGCGGAAGACGGAAGTGGCAACTTGTCTTCCTTCAATGACGGTAAAATTGCATTTAAATTAAAAAAAATTAGGTACAATGAAATTTTTTAAAAATGACGATCTTAATTTTCGTAACGAGGTGAAATTGGGAAAAACCGTATGTAGGTACTTACTTTTTAATTGAAAAGGGAAAACCATAAAAAAAAGTCTACTCCTGGTGAAAATTTTAAATTTTCTCCTTCCTCTCTCCCATAGGCTAAATACGGTTCTTCCATGAGAATATTTATTTGTTGTTTTAAAAAAAGTGAAGAGCTTATTCAAAAATTTGAGAATGTAATTTTAATGTTCCTAAATGATACCTGAAAAACGAAGTTCTGAATATTTTACGATTTCTAATTATTTTTTAAGGTTTTGTTTGGTTTTGATTAATTATTTGGGGCCAGATTAAGCGGGGGAGGGGCAGAGGGAGTAGCCTATTTCTCATTAATGAAAAAATTGAATTTTCAGCCAAAAAAAATGGATTTGAGTAGAGAATGTTTTTGGAAGTGGTGATCTTTTTTTGAAAAATTTTTGTTGTAGGTTGGAAACAAATTGAGAAAAATTATACTTTGAGTCGAAACAATCCATCTCAATTGGAAATTTTTAATTTATTGCTTTTGTTGCCCATTCAATAAGGTGAGTTTCATCTTTTTGTAGCACGAAAATGGAAGAAACTTTGGAAAATTTGAATATGAAATTTTGAAGAAAATTGATTATTGATGAAAAAATAAATTTTAAAAATTTTACTGGATTTTTCAGCGTTTGGACAGAGTATTTTTAGAGCCAGATCGAACAGAGAGGAGGCGGAAGAGGCAACTTGGCTTTCTTCAATGATGGAAAAATTGCTTTCAAAGCCAAAAAATCAAGTTCAAGTTGAAATTTTTTCGAAAATGATGACCATATTTTCGTAATGAGGTAAAAAACTGGGAAAAATTGTGCTTCTAGTAGAAAAAATCAAGAAAAATTCATTTTAAGTTGAGAATTTACGATTTTCTGGTCCCAGAGAATATTATCTTTGTATTGAAGGAAGGTAATGAATAATTGAAATTTAAAAAAAATTATTTATTTCTCTTTTTCACATATACCGCAGTTCGTTCAGCTCTCGGACTAAAATATGGCACAGATGCTAATCCGCGAATTATCATACGGCGATTATGAATTATTGCATGGCTTCTCATCACGTACTTACGCATACGTTACCTGTCGTCGTAGCAATAAGGCCCGATTACCTGTTAACAGATGATGCCGCGGTTTTACTAAACCTATGGTTTTTTCCACCCTGCCTCATTACCACATAGTATATCGAAGTACTCTATTTCTTCAGGTACTACTCGTATATGTGCTCGTATAGTACCTACTAATACGAATATGAACGGTAATGACGGTCTTCTCGCATTCTATCTCTGTCTCTTTATAAGCTTGTTGCACCGCGATCGTACTTCGTAGGTACGTGGTATGCAGGCAGCTAGGCACATACTACACTATACCTAGCGAACGAAGTGTGCGTGGAAACCTTGTAATTTGATTCGAGAAGCCGTACATCGGCTACTTATTTCCTTTGTTGCTTGTGTTTTTTTTATCCATAAATACGAGCGCCTATATACGAGCGAGTTGTACGTATTATGCGTAGATGGATACCTTTTAAATAAATGTGCGTCGTCGTACCATTATGATTTATCGCCGGTGTATGCAGAGGAAGTTCTCGATAATATTTGGCGAAAATATCCAGATGAAGTTGGCTTTGATGAACCAAATAACTATACTTTTTCTTTCTCCTTATTAATTTACTTTTAAGAGGAGTGAGCAAAGGCAGAGAAGGGGAAATATCTTCAAATTTGGAAAAAAAATCTTAAATTCAGACATATTTTTGAATATTTGAAAATTTTCAGTGATTTTTAAAATTATTATTAATCAGTTGAACTTGGAAATTGAAAGAAATATCCCCAAATAAGGTGCTTTTATAATGAAATTTTCATTTACTTTTTAAAAAATATCAATCCATACTTTGCAAAAAAAAAAAAAAAAACGTAAAAAATGTATACCTACATTTTTTTGCTGAAGTGTTGAAATACTGCAATTGTTCGAAATTTTGGTTCTTACTTCGCTTACGATGGAGGTTTCCCAACTCGAAGTAACATTTTGAGTCGAGACAAAAATAAATCAAAAGTACATCATAAATGAACTCTACATTCCGAATTTCAAGTGCTTAAGTTCACTTACCGAATTTTAGAGGATTTTTAAAATTTAAAAAAAATGACCTCATCGCTTCGTAAAGTATAAAAACTTGATCTAATCAACGAAAAAAGTTCAACTTTGTTATATACCTATCCTATTTTCGACCTCTCAAATCGATTGAAAATGGTTTCGAGGCGTTTTAAAGCCTCCAAAAATTTTTGGAATTTTCTACCACTGGAGAAAAGCTCATAAAAATGGTCCATAAAAAATTTAATACCTATAGTCGTGGATTACCCATATTAGTGACCTATTTGATTGATTAAAGTACAATTTTACGAAATTCGCAACTTCGAGTTGAAATTTTAATTTTTTAGCAGGAACTTTTTCTAGAAAAAATTGGAAAATTTCAAAAAATTTTGGAGGCTTCGAAACATCTTGGAGGCTTCGAAACATCTTGAAACCGTTTCCAATCGATTTCGGAGGTCAAAAATAGGGTATACGCCAAATTTCAGGTTTTTTCGTTGATAAGTTCAAATTTTCATATTTTGCAGGGAGATGATCAGGTAATTTTGAAATTTCAGAAATTCACCAAAAGTCGAGAAATGAACTTCATCACCTGAACTTCTGGATAGGGGATTATTTTACATAGGTATAATGCATACTTTCGAAATATTTTTGTTTCGGCTCAAAATTTCATTTTAATTTGAGATACCTTACTTCTTAGACAGAATTTATCATTCGTTTTAATTTTTTTTTTTTTTTGAAAAATTCAGTGCAGGAAAAAAGTTATACTTCAATTTTTGAAGGCGATGATTTGAAAAACTCAATTTTTCAAAATGCCAGTTTACCTACTCTCATTTATATCTTTCAAAATAACAGGCTTAAAATAAACGTGCTGAAGATATCTGTCTAATCTTTTTTAACGGATACCCAAAGCAAAAAAATTCAACCTCTCCCCCCCTCCCGCGATGAATATGAAATTAGCTAAAATTCAGGTTTTTCATATAAAAACTAAATTGACGTGTCATTTGTTTCTCTTCAAGGGAGGGGGCTATAAATCTTTCAGTTATTTCTTATCAAAAAATGCACTATACAGGCTGTCCAGTGAGTGGTCTGCTATACTTTTTTTTGGATATAACCAGGTACCCGTATAAACTACCTTTAGATAAACATATTGCCTATCTTAAAAATTGAAGGAGCTAATCCTGTTTCCAAAGAAATCACGAAAAAAAATCTCAACCGTGAGAATGGATAGCACTTTGAAAACTGAACAAATTTGCTTTTCATAACTTTTTGTCTTATTTTTAAATTGAAAGAGATACAAAAAATTTGTTCAGAAAAAATTCTAAAAAAATAAAGTAATTGAGAGAATAGATAGTAGGTACATATGTTGAAAACTGAACAAAAATTCTGAAGACTTTTTACCTAACATCAAAAATTAAGGGGTTACGAATCATTAAAAATAAATGAGGTTCAAAAAATTTTCAAATTTTCTCAATTTTGAATGACTCGTAGCCCCTTAATTTTTGATTTCAGGCAAAAAGTTTTCAGAACAAAATTTTTTCGGTTCATCCATTCTCTTGATTAGTATATTTTTAAAGATATTTTTTGAACAAATTTTTTTGTCGCCCCTTCAATTTTAAAGTTAGGCAAAAAGTCTTGAGAAATAAATTTGTTTAATTTTCAAAGAACTACCCATTCCCATGAATGAAAAAAAATACGTAAATTTTTTTGGAAACATTTCCCCTTTATTTTTCAAGATAGGCAACATGTTCATCTAAAGCGTTTTTTTTTTATTGGTACCGTAATATGGGACTACTTTAAACGGTCGTTAATTCATCTTTGGCTTAGCATCGCCCGATGTCAGAAAATTTTTTTCCCGAGAAAACCAGTTCTATCAAGTAGAAGAACTTTAATTGAGTTATTTTCATTATCCCCCCGATTTCAAAAATCATGCCTGATTCTTAAAATCGAGACATATTTTTAAATAATAGTCTGGACAATTCTCTATCAAATCCTCAAAATTTTCAAGTTTTCATGAAATGGCAACCCTGCTACAGACGTTTTTTTAAAAAATGGGGCTACTTACGAGCGTCTAGTTTCATTGAAGAGTTGTCGAAAATGATGCGGCATGATTTTTTTTCCAAATATTATCTGACGTTGAGTCCTTGGTTCAAAATATTTTCATTTTCTCAAAAACAGTTTAAAATTTTCTGAACGTTTTTTCCAAGTCCAATTTTTTTTATATTTTTCTCAACTCAAGTTTATTTTCGGACGTAATTTTTTCAACTCAAATTTTTTTCTTCCAATTTTCTCACCTTAATTTTTTTTCGTTCAATTTTCTTAATTCAAATTTTTTTCTTCCAGTTTTCTTGACTCGATTTTTTTATCAATTTTCTCAGCTCCATTTTTTTCCAATTTTCTCAACTCAAATTTTTTCAGACCTAATTTTCTCAACTCAAAATTATTTGTTTCAGTTTTTTCAACTCAAAATTGTTTCTTTCAATTTTCTCAGCTCTATTTTTTTAAAAATTTTCTCAACTCAAGTTTATTTAGACTTAATTTTCTCAACTCAAAATTTTTTCTTTCAATTTTATCAATTCAAAATTGTTTCTTTCAATTTTCTCAACTTGAACTTTTTTTCCAATTTTCTCAACTCAAATTTTTTTCTTCTGATTTTCCCAACTCAATTTTTTTCTTTCAATTTTCTCAAGGGCTATTCCATACTAAAACGGACCAAAAATGAAGTCGGGTCTTCCGATTTCGCTCCAATTTTTTTTACGAGTTCCCCTTGGTGGTCTATTCACAAAACCACGATCATTTTTTTTCTAACCCTCAAGGGGGCGGGGGGGCAGGCCTCGAAAATTTTATGCAATTTCGATTTTAGCAAAACGGCTCAACTTTGAAGGCTCATATCTCGAGATAGGTGGTACTTGGGAGAACACTGTTTGCAGGGTCGGAAAGAGAATTGATGGGAGATTCAAACGCGATAATAACATTTTGAAAAGCTCAAAGTTGAACTTTGGCAGTGAAAGCTCAACTTTCATGACGAAAACAAAGTATGAAAGCTACCATTTAAAAATCTGAAAAAATTACTGTAAGTAGTGCTTTTCACCCTCTCTTCAACCAAAAAATTTTCAAGATGGAGTCTCTGAACCCCTGGGGGGTAGAGGGGTCCACAATTTTGACCAAAATTCAAAAAAATCGAAAAAGTGGAGTAACCCATCGATTACCACTAATTCGAGGGCGCTGATTTCGAATATGTACTTAGTTTTTTGATTCGACCCCTCTGAACCCCCTTCAGCCCCCTTGATGGGGTCAAAATTCAAAAAAATGAAAAATAACGTGTGGCATATCGTTTGATAGGTTTTTGAGGGCCCTGAGTTCGAATATTTACTTATTTTTTGGATTTGACCCTCCAGTGTCCCCCTAGCCCCCCCCCAATCCCAATTTCGGGAAAAAGTATGTTAAGGAATGAAAATATTGTGTGACGTATCGATTCCAACTAATGTGAGGGTGTAGAATTCGAATATCGACTTACTTTTGTGATCTGAGGACTTCCTCCCCCGTGCGCTGACCCACCCTCCTCCAGTAATAGCAACAACACTCCTAAAAACTCGATTTTGTATTCCCTAATAGTGTAGCATTTAAGTTCACTTCATCGAATATGTTTATACCACTTAACTTTTGAAATTTTATTAAATAATAGTTCGTTACTAGAATTCCAGGCTTTATTTCTATATTGCATACATATACGAGACTATATTTAAACAGCAAATGAGTAAAAAAATACGGTGGAGGGGGGTGGGTCAGCGCACGGGGGAGGAAGTCCTCAGATCACAAAAGTAAGTCGATATATTCGAATTCTACGCCCTCACATTAGTTGGAATCGATACGTCACACAATATTTTCATTCCTTAACATACTTTTTCCCGAAATTGGGATGGGGGGGCTAGGGGGACACTGGAGGGTCAAATCCAAAAAATAAGTAAATATTCGAACTCAGGGCCCTCAAAAACCTATCAAACGATATGCCACACGTTATTTTTCATTTTTTTGAATTTTGACCCCATCAAGGGGGCTGAAGGGGGGTTCAGAGGGGTCGAATCAAAAAACTAAGTACATATTCGAAATCAGCGCCCTCGAATTAGTGGTAATCGATGGGTTACTCCACTTTTTCGATTTTTTTGAATTTTGGTCAAAATTGTGGACCCCTCTACCCCCCAGGGGTTCAGAGACTCCATCTTGAAAATTTTTTGGTTGAAGAGAGGGTGAAAAGCACTACTTACAGTAATTTTTTCAGATTTTTAAATGGTAGCTTTCATACTTTGTTTTCGTCATGAAAGTTGAGCTTTCACTGCCAAAGTTCAACTTTGAGCCTTTCAAAATGTTATTATCGCGTTTGAATCTCCCATCAATTCTCTTTCCGACCCTGCAAACAGTGCTCTCCCAAGTACCACCTATCTCGAGATATGAGCCTTCAAAGTTGAGCCGTTTTGCTAAAAATCGAAATTGCATAAAATTTTTGAGGCCTGCTCCCCGCCCCTTGAGGGTTAGAAAAAAAATGATCGTGGTTTTGTGAATAGACCACCAAGGGGAACTCGTAAAAAAAATTTGAGCGAAATCGGAAGACCCGACTTCATTTTTGGTCCGTTTTAGTATGGAATAGCCCTCAACTTAAATTTTTTTGATTCTGATTTTCTCAACTCAAACTTTTTCAGACGTAATTTTTCCAACTCAAATTTTTTCTTCCAATTTTCTTGCCTCGAATTTTTTTCAATTTTCTCAACTCAATTTTTTTTCTTCAAATTTTCTCAACTAATTTTTTCTCTTCTCATAACCTGTGTCATTACGTGATAAGAACTCGGGAAAGAAATTGTGTTATTTTTTAGAATTCATCCCGATGCTAAAATGGTCACACACATTCGCATCCTCTCCATCCACACACACACACACACACACTTCTCAAACGAAAAATTACACCTCCACGCTAGATAAATTCACATATCGGTTATCCCAGTAAAATATCATTTAAATACTCACACCTACAAGACTCAGACATGTAACTCGAACACCTCCGCATCTTCTGCACCATACCTACCATTTCGGCATTGTATAAATAAAACGTTACAAGCAATATCTAAACTTTTAATTACATTCGATGAAGTTTCACCAAAATACCCGGCCTGCTTTCGGATTCCGAATACCAAACATTCTCGCATTTAAGTGGATCTTCGTCGTCGAAGGTGGTTGGAGCACCGAGACGGGACTCGAACGGGTCGAGTTGCGTAAATTTATTATCGTTTGAGCCCGAATACCGAATATTTTCCGTAATTAGAACATATTTCCGGGGTAATTCGTACGTACACCTAAACCTTCCATCGTAATATGCGGTTTGGTCGCACGTATAAGTAAATGTGTCACGACGACGTAGGCACCAATTGTTCGCCGTCTCTGCGAATCCTCCGAATCTGGTCGTATGTCAAGACTGACAAGTCATATCTCTATTTTTAGATACCAGAGTCGAAATATTTGTGTATCATACCGGGAATAATTTGCGAGTACGTGGCCCATACCTAGAAATACTCGGTTGTCTGCAATTGTCGCTAATTATACCGCAAAAGGGCGAATACCTTCACCTCTGCGCCGATTCCAGCCTCTGGTACGGAGGTAATTTACCTCAATACGTCGTACAAATGATTTTTTCTAAAATTAGACCATACAGAAGCACCCACCGGGCAGGGCACCCTCGGCACAGATTGGCCAAGCACCTTCGCTCTGTACGGCCGGCGATTAGCATTGTACGTCGAGTAGCAGTCGCCTCCGTCTCGTGTACCAACTGCCTTGCAGCGTGCTTTAAAAGGCCAGACACGTTGTAGCGAAAAACCCAAACAAAAACACAGGGCCCGCGTGTACGTGCAGTCATCTGGCGACCCTTTTTAAATGTTTTTCATTATTTATAAATAGTATACGTATGTAGCCGGGGTCTTGCACTCTGTACAACGCGCCAAATCAGTTTAAGGGTGAAAATAAACAAAAGTAAACGCATCCTCGAGGTGACGGCAGCTGACATAAAAACCCCTCCGCCGTCTGCGCTAATAACAATTGTTGCAACTTGCCGGCAATCTGCAAAAATACGACTACATACGTTCGTCATCGTCTCGATCCCCGACTAAGTATGCCTTTGCCATAGGTGCCCATTATAACGGGTCGACGTATGTATTTAATGCGGCTCGGATATAAAAAATCGCTCTCGCGCCAGGTCTACTTGTTGATATACGATACGATACCACCCCGAAATAATACCCGAATGGTGTACTTTTTTCCATATATTTTTTCCTTTTTTTTTCCCGATGTACCGTTATAATACAGAGACGTGTTCGGAGAGAAAAAAGAAGCCCGAGGGTGGATAACAATTTGCTAAAAATCGAATCGTCGTTTTGCCAGATACCGCCACCTAGGTCGTTTCGGGTCGACTTTCGTTTAATATCCGCAAGTACCCGAGGAGAAAATAAACATTCGATATCTCCTTCCCTTTCCTCACCTAAATTATAGAATATTTTTCCCATTATTTGTTGCTCGCTTGAAAAATTTGGGAATGAAGGGGTTTCAATTTCGTTTGATGAAGACTGATAAGAGAATGCAGGATCTTTAGTCATTTAATTTTTCCCAATCAAATCGAGCAATTGTCATGAAATGGTCTGGCCAAATAAAGGACGAATTAGGCTCTTGGTACGATTTTCGATCCAAACCGCCCCGCCGATAATGACCCTTGATGTGAAAAAATTCTGGAAAATTTTTTGACCCCCTGGCCCGGTGGCAGAATCGAAAATTGGAGAAGGGGGCACAAAAGGGGCCAAGTGTTGGACAACTTTTTTTACTTTTTTGAAGTGGAAAAGAGAGATTACCTTTTTTCACCTGCTAACAGGGGTGCTGCGAAGGGGTATTCTAAACTTTGGGGGGAGGGCGAAAAAAAATGCAAAAAAATTACAAATTTAAATTTTAAAAATAAAAAAATAAATTAACAATAAATATTAGAAAATAATTAAAAACGAACCCCCTATAATTACAGGACCCTCTATCAATAGACGACCCCCTTCCCATCAATGGACGGACCCCCTCCCAAAAGTTCATCAATTTGACGCAAATTTCGCTCATTTTTAACTCAATAATGGTAAACATTTTCTTGGGAACGTAAAAACGTGTACTAGTAAGCAGGTAAATTTTCATTTTTTTTTCAGCAACGACCCCCCCCCCCCTCAAATCAATATAATAGACACCCCAATCGATAGACTGGACCATCCCCCCTAAAAAAATCAATTTCACCCAAATTTCGCTCATTTTTAAACTCAATAAAAATTGCCATAAAAAAAAGGTCCATATTATGCACTTCAGCACTTTCATTTTAGTGACCCAATTGATCGATTAAAACATAATTTTCCAAAACTCCAAACTTCGTTTTTGGCAGAAAATTAATTTTTTCCGAAAAAATTAATAGTCAAAAAATATGTCACTTAATGAAAATACCCTAAAAACGTGTTTTTTCAACGAAGATTCACCTCACGTATTCATTTTTGTAAATTTCTATTTCGCAAGGGCCGAAAATCGCGAAAACCCGTACAAAAATGTTATTTTAGCAGATTTTTGAAATTTTGTGCGTTTTTTTTGGAAACGAAATGACCGAATGAAAAAACCAACTCCGAATTCGTGTTCAGGGGGTTAAAATACCCCGATAAACACCCTAAGGTTTTTTGACCCCCTGAACACGAACCCGACGTCAAATTTTTCATTTGGTCATTTCTTTCCGTAAAAAAAAACAAGAGTCTGCCAAAATTGATGAAAAAATTATCGTAAATACATCTCTAAGACATTTAAACTTTGTGCCCAAGAATAGAAAATTGCCTTCGCTTTCGTTGAAATTATCATTTTTTTTGAAAATAATGCCTAAAATGGCCATAGATCCGAAAGAGAGGGGGTCGTGTGGTCAAAAATTTTCCCAGCATTTTTTTACATCAAGGGACATTATCGTAGGGAGGGGGATAAAAAATCGGAGCGAGGGCCAAATTCATCCCTTATCCGGCCAGACCCTTTAATCGGATCACCAATTTTTCAAACTGTTTCATAGAATCAAAATGAATTCATAAATTATTTGATTTTTTCATCGATTCGGCACCCATTTTTCATTTTTACAGATTGAGTCCAAAAAAATATCAATTTTTTCAAGTTATTCAAGTGGCTAATTCGAAAAATAATCAAAAATATTTTTTTATTTTTTTCCTGCATTTTACCTCATTTTGAAAAGTAATCTGGATGAAGCCAAATGATGAAAAATCGCCAAAGATGATTTTTGTGGATTAAGACATTTATATTAATTTACTTACATCATTTTAGGGGGAATTTTTTCAATTTTAACATGGATATATGTTTTAAACCTGGGGATAAATTTTTGAAAACTACAACGATTTCGTGTAACGTTCTTGCTCAACTTTTTTTCATTGTTGCGAAATATTATTCCAAAAAAGTTATGCATTTGGTGTTTATTTTTCAATTGACATTGTACTTTAAAAAAAAAAATCAATTAGAAAAAAAGTATTTCAAATGTAAAAAGTTCACAATTTTCTTGTTGAATCAATCAATTTTATTAAAACTAATTATTACCTAGATATTTATGATATATAATTAAAAATTATCGCGGTATCTATTAAGTTTCGCATCACATGGGTGAATTTCTTTAATATCTATCATTTTCTTCACTTATTAAAGCCTCAAAAACGACAAAAAACTGTCAGTATTGTCAAAACTGATAAAATGTTTAGCAATTATTATTTGAAATCAATAAATATCACCAAAGCAGATCAAAAATCAATTTTCGCAGTGAATTGGACAGGATCATTTTTAATCAATATTTTCAAATTGATGAATATCAATAATTTTCCAATCAATATTTTCGAATTAGTCGAAATCAATCACATTAAATTATGAAAGTGAAAATTCGTAATAATACTTTCAAATCTTTTTCGGACAGAAAATTCTAAATTTTTCTCACAATTCACTGTCCTCCTCCCCCCTCAATAAAATTCACATGCTTCAAATTTATAAATTTCATGCACACTCCTGCAGTTTTTCTGGCTTGCCCTACTAAATAAAGAATTAATACTGAGGAATGGGGGGGGGGGGCGAAGAGAAAAATTATTTTTCTGAAATTCTCATTATTATCGGGCTTTGACTGGAATTTTTAAACTAACTTATGGTAGTTGGTCCCAAGCTCTAAAAATTCGCTGGAAAAAATTTCAGCCCCCTCACCTCACCACTAACCCTCAAAAATTGCCTTAAATTTGTTCAAAATCGTGGCTTGGTTATACATTTTTATATTTTACAATTCTCCAAAGGATTTCAAACTTGGAAGGAAAATGAAAAACACCAAGGACCATCCTTGGAATTTTTTTGATTTAAAAAAAAATTCTTCTAGCAAAAATCTGAGTTTCGAGATTTCATTCAGAATTTTTCATGTGTTGAAAGACTTCCAAAAATGCGAAGAACTCAATTTTTCACCAATTTTCTTCAATATATCCTACAAACTACGTACTTACACAATAATCATGCAATGTTTACTCGCATTCATACATTTTTCGTGATTTTTTTAATTTTAAGTACACAGTGCCTCGATACATGGTTTCAAAATTGAAAATTTCACTTTCTTCGCATACAAAATTTTTTCTGGAAAAAATAAATAGCAGATTTGTATTCAACAAGTCAAATCCCCCCAATAAATACAGTTGCACAATTGACGTACTCAAATTCTAAAAATTCACAATTTTTATACAAATTGTTTCATCATTTTTTCCCCTTGTGGACCAGATCATGAAAATTTCTCTTCAAAAATAACCAACCACTCACACAATTGACTAACTACTTATGAGAGGGAAAAGGGGTAAAACGTATTTTCAATTTTAGTTGGACAATTTTTGGGAGTTACAGGTGTGGTGGAGGACTGAAATTTTTTCCAGCGAGTTTTTAGACCTTAGGGACCAACTTCCACTAGTTGGTTAAAAAATCCTAGCCAGAGGCAGATTCATCATTCTTAATTGGCTATGCTTTTTTACAAAAAAGGCAATCGAAAGCTGAAATTTTACCATTTTTTTCAACCATTTTATCATCGAAGAGAATAATTTGAGATTCGTCGATTGGAAATTTGGAAATACAAGGGAAACAGAAACAAAAAAGGAAACATTTTTAGCTTTCACACAACGCTGATAAAAATTTGATATAAAAGTTGGAAGTATTCACAATTTGAACAGATGAAAAGTTGAGAGAAAACTGTCTCATTCTGATTTAAAAATTTGGGCTCATTTACTATGAACATTTTTAAGAGTGCCCAGTTTTCTAGAATATAAACAAATTGAGCAAAAATTGAAAAAATCATAATTCAGGGTGTCTCACAAGTATTGTAAAGCAAAAAGCTTGATTTAACTTGATCTTTTGGAAAGACTTTGGCATGACTTCTTGAGGGCCACCCCCTCCCTCCAAAAAAATCTATGTGTCTGTGTGCCTGAGGATGTCTGAGATGGAAATCATAATTTTGAAGAAGAATTGTGTAAAATCACTGAGCCCAAGCGAAGCGAGGGCGCAAATTTTTGAAGAAAGAGCACCCAGAATCTGAAATTATTTTACTAAAATTCGTTGTTTTTTTCATGTTATGTTTTGACATCCAAAAAAACGATATCTATGGACTCACCTCCAGATCTCCTACCAAAAAAATCGAAACATTTTTGAAAATTCCAATCGAGATCGTAACCGAGTCCTTTTATAAATGAAAAGGGTAATTTTTTTCACTTGAAAATATTAAAAATTTTCAAATTTCGATTTGAAAATGAGAAAAAATACAATTTCCTCGCTAAAACACCTAGATTGGGATAGATTTGTTCCGATTTCGAGGGAAAATGATGTAATTCAATTAATCCTACATGCTCAATCACTCGAGCGTTTTTTCTGCGCCATTCATTCGGAAGAAAAAACCGAGAACCCATAATACCCTACATCGACCCCACATTCGAAAACAGGTTCCTGCGGCTCTTCGAGTAACAGATCCCGGGGCAAGGGAGGTTTTAAATTAAAAAGCTACCGCTCCGCTGCGGTCTCTTCGAGGACAGGGTGGATGGGGCGATACACACGGCCACGTGCCTCTTGCATCTATTAAAAAGCAACACCTGGTGTCTTGGCCGGGCTACCTAATCCGAAACGGTAACTTGAAAGGATTTCATGTCGATATTTGCATTTTACCCTTCGTCATCGTCCTTCATCGTCACCGACAAGACCAGCCAACAAGTACCAGGCAGCAACAGCGGATTGGTAACGCGAAGAGGGAATTGTACCGTGTGCTGTACACAGACACTCTCGTAAGCAGATCAACAGACCAGACAACAAGTACGGTAAACCGAACAGTTGGGCAAAGGTGAGGGGGGCCGGAGCGCGGGAAAAAAGGTACTACGGTTGGCGAGGCGGCCTCGGTGGGTTATAAAATTACGAGAATAAAATGAAGGTAAGTGTTTTATGGGCTTTTTATAATGTGGTAAAAGTTAAAATCTCGCTGAGATTTTTTGCAGCACGCGTTTTTTTTCCACCCTCGACCCGTTCCCTGCGCTCGTATGACTGTAAACTACCAATTGGTAGGATTGCGATGAAAAAGAGTGATTTATATTGGACGAGGAGTCGGAACGGCCGCGGCCGTCGTCGCCATCCTATTGCTAAACGGTTCGAAAGTATTTGTTGCTTTTGCATTTAATTAGCGTGAATTATGGCTCGCTCTCTACCCTTGCTTCCCACGACGCGAATTCGTTGCCAGAATGTATATTACATCCTTTTTTACCGCCCTACCCCGCCGGTGTACAGCGGCGTGCTGTGTAGAGAGCCGGATTATTTTTTTATGAGGTATTGCACCCCCTACTCTAGTCACGATGAAAAGTTCAGGCGACAGGGGGCGGTACGATAAAATATACAGCTCGTACATGTACGAAGCACGCGAGCACAATTTGTATGGTCGTACATTTTTCGCGGTAAATAATAATTGCAACGAAGCGACGACATCAGCTGCAGTCATTAATTCTTTTGTGCGATTCCAAGTACGAATTACAAAAGGCGTTTGTCATCTTATGTATCTATTTGGTCGGAAATTTTAATTCGATTTTAATTCCGGTTTAATGCATCTTTGGGTTACAGATCGTGAAAGATTCTTGACGTGTGATCGGAGATGGGGTCGTGAAAGGTGATGAATCGATTGATTTGATTAATGACATGGGCTGATGACAACTAGGAGTGGTATGAGTTTTAGGGGAATTGAAAAAATGTGTTTGGTGATTTAAAAAAAAAAAGTAGAATCTTTAAAAAACTTACGCTTGAAGCTCAAAGCCAACTTTTTTAAAGCCTAAACTTAAATTTACAGCTGAACGGCCAAAAATCATTGGCTTCTAGCTTAAAGCCTAAGGCTTAAAGCTTAAATCCATTTTTATACCTTTTTCTTGGGGGGGGGGGGAAGTGTTGAGGAAAGTTCGAAACGAGATCGATTTTTCAATTTTTTTTGTGATCAGAAAGTTGATTGTATTTGAATTAAAAACGAAGAAAAAAACAGAAATTCAAGTTTTTTTCCTCTAAATTTTTTCAAGCTGGTAAATTTTCTTCTCGAAATGTTTTCAAACCAAATTTTTCCCCTAAAATATTTTTAAACCGAAAATTTCTTCTGAATTTTAAAACTTTTTCAAACACGATTTCTTTCCTCAAAATTTTTTCAAACCAAAACATCAAAGTTTTAAACATTTTTTCAACTCAATTTTTGTATCCAATCCTAATATTTTTTCATCCTCTGATTTCTGGAATTTAAAAGTATTCTGTAAAATAATTTCTCCTGTCGTACATCTACCCTAGTCACATCATGAAATTGTTTCTCATTTATTGAATTTTTTTTGGAAAATGAAAAAATGATAAGTATATGTGAAAAAATCAGATTTATAAAAAATGTCAACAAATTGTAAACTGGAAAAAATTTTGAGTTGAAAAGCGATTGGAAAACAAGTTGATAAAATATCTAAAAAAAATGTTTCATTTCGAGATGAGAAAAAAATTCTAAAATTTGAAATATTTTTATGTTGGAAAGAAATTGAAAAAAAATTTTAAGAAAAATTGATGAATAATTTTGAAGCGGTAGCTTTAATACCTACCTAAATTGCGCCATTGGACATCGTATTTGCGTAGACGAATACATACCCTTTTGTCGGCAACGGCAAATAGGTACCTATTCGTATACGTATACGAGAATTATTTCTGTGTCCATTGTATTAGTCGATGGATATTTTCAAATTATGGTACCGGTTATCGCGTTGGCGACGTACGGTACAATAGGCCCAACGTAGCTTCGGCTACGTTGAGTTGCCTATCTAAAATGCTTATCGTGAACAACTTGCTTTGTCGGCGAGTTGTTTACAACTTTCGAACTTTCGACCGAGGGGAAAAGCTTCATCTCGTATGCCGTCATTTCTGACGAATACGAGTTAACTTTCTCCTATCTCCATCGACTTTAACCAATGACAGACCTACCAAAGTTCATCCCTTCCTGTTTTGCAACCGGTGCTTACGGAGTACGAGGCACTCGAGCTTCGTAAGCTCGGTCTAGTATTCTTCGGAACTTTTACTAGCCTATACGTATATCGCGAGCGAAAGCTTATCGTATCGCTATTATTACTCACGTGTACGAGTTCATTCGTTTGCACTTTGTGCTTTTTTCGTGTGCTCTTTGAGCTTTTATATTTGTTCTATTCGTGTGTGTAATTGGAAGTTTAATTACACGTATTTGATCGCGAATTGGTGTTTTTATTTCTACGAGAAAAGTCCAAACAAAGTGTCAGGTACACGGACATGCGTTGAGTGATCTCAGGCTTCGAGGTATTGAGTCGGAGACCCGTCCACCTATCTTCGACGAAATCATCGAAGCAACCCAAAGGGTACAAAGATTTTCACCCAACTCAATTTCAATTTGAAAAAATTTCAAGGTTAGGAAGAGATTTAAAAAGTTGATAGTTCGAAAAAAAAATGAAAAAAATAAATGAAAATCGAAAGATTGAGCAAAAAATTTCAAGTTTTAAGCTGAAAAAAAATAAAGCTTAGGCTTATTTCTGAAAAAAACATCGGCTTAACGGCTTAAAGCCTAAAGCTTAAGGCTGACTTACCAGCTCTGGAATTTTGACCACTCTGTTTAGGAACAAACGGTCAGATGAAAAAATCAACACCAGATTCGTATTCAATACATCAAAATACCTCGATGAACACTATTTTCCCAATTATTTTGATCAAATTTTCAAAATTTACATTTGTGCCTACATTTTTTCAACGATATAAAATTAATAAAAACGTGAATTTAGAGACTTTGAGTAAAATTGCCGGTCAAACGGTGAAGAAAAAGTTGGTTTGACATGCTGAACACGAAGTTAGGACTGACTTTTTCATCCATTTTTTTTATTTCTTCAATTTTGGTAAAAATTGAAACAAAAAACTGTTTTTGGGGTGAGAGGGAAAGCTAATACTCCAAAATACCACAAAAAGGTTCAAGTTGATGTGCAACACATTCAAACACATTATGACATTTTTTCTGGTTCTTTTACATTCATTGCCATTTTTATAAGGTTTTGAAGTTTTCAAAATCCGTTTCAAGATAATTTTTGGAGCCAAAAAAAAATTGAAAAAATTGGTATTCATATTCAATATCTTTCACCACCCAAATCACATTTTTCACGGTGATTCCTCCCCGAGAGAAGAGGGAAATTATTCCAGGACAAAAAATTATCTTTCACTTCGCCAAAAAAAATGTAGAAAAAAATCAGGAAACCCAGTTTCTTGCATCAATTCATCTATTTCGCTAGATCCTTCACAACAAATAATTCCAATCTCACGAGAATCCCAAATGAAAAAATTAACCCAGGAATTGCACCCTGCTGTAATTCAATCCCAATCCAAACAAAACATCAAAAAGGAAAATCCGACTATTACGCCACGGCCCGCTCTAACGTTGTTTTTTTTCCTCTTCCAGATGATTAATAAGGTTACATAACCTAAGGATAAAGTGGCGTAAAAGCTCTCTTCGTGTCGGCATAGGCGACGGATAGAACAGCGGGGTGCATGTAACAGCTAAAACGAAAGTGTACGTGAACAAACTGGTCGTCGTGTAACACGTAAAAAAAAACCTAACGCGAGTAATTCTCTCTCGAAATGGAGTATTTTTCCACTATCCTACCGCTTTGTCCCTCAGCACCGATGCAGCGAGAAGGAAAAAAAACAAACGAGTCAAAAAAATATAAGGGATCGTAATAGGTATTTTTTCGTTTGTTTTTAAAAGAGAAAGCATCGCATTGAGCACGTCCAACGCATCGTAAAGTGCACCCCAGCATCATGAATGGAATTTCGCAACAAGATCATAGCTACAGATGGGAGTCTGCGATGCTGATGGCATCGTGTACGAAAGGGGGATCACGCAGAGAGAGCGAAAGTAGTGTTTGAAAAATGCGAAATTATATAGTTTGGCGTATTTAATTATAAAACAGGGCTGAACGATGAGGAGACGTGGTGTATGTTTTGAGAATAAATATCGCTGGAAAGCTGCTCGTAAAGGAGGGTCCAAGATATTTTTGCATGTTTTTATTAGTTTGTTGTTGTTGGCGGATGATGATGGGGATGGTGGAGTAATTATCGAAATATTTATATCGAAATGAGAATATTTACGAAAAGGGACTTGGCCAGGGATCCGGAGGGAGGAGGGAGGAAGGAGAAGGGCCCTCCTCCGGGCAATTTTTTCTGAGCCGGAACCGATTTGAAAAAATCTCGAAGCTGGAGGCATTTTTTAAAAGTCCTGGAGCCGGAGCCGGAGGCCGAAGAATTTCAATCAAAAATCTCGGAGCCGGAGCCGGAGCCAGAGGAACCACCCCGCCTGAGCCCTGCTGGCTTATTCCATGTCAACTCGGCCAGATTTTGACCTTGGGTCTTCCAATTTCACTCAAAAATTTTTTACGAGTTTCCCTCGATGGTCTAATGAAGGAATCACAGTCATACCGATCCCAATCCTTCGGGGGGGAGGGGTGGCCCTTGTAATTTTTAAATAATTGGGATTTTTTGCGAAATATCTCGAAATTAGTCAAGTCCAGAATGAATCTGTTCATTGGGTTTTGTAGAGAATTGAAAGGAGATTCGAAATTGATAATCACATTTTGAAAAGTTCAAAGTTGAACTTTTGTGATGAAAGTTCAACTTTCATGATGAGTACAAAACAGGAGGGACCCCATTTAAAAATCTAAAAAAATTACTATGAAGAGAAGTTGCTATGTATTTTTCAACTAATTACTTTTCAACAGGGCTGGTAAGGCAGCCTTAAGCTTTAAGCCGTCAAGCCGATGATTTTTTCAGAAATAAGCCAAAGTTCCATTTTTAAAATTTCAAGTTTTAAGTTTAAGTTTAGGTTATATTTTTAAAAACTTAAAATTTTTTGCTCCATCTTTCCATTTCCATTCAATTTTTTCAATTTTTTCAATTTTTTCAATTTTTTCAATTTTTTTCTTCTTAACCTTGAAATTTTTTCAAATTAAAATTATTCATCAATTGTTCTTAAAAAAATTTTTCAATTTCTTCCCAACATGAAATTATTTCAAATTTTCGAATTTTTTCCTATTTTTTTCTCACCTTAAAATGAAACATTTTTTTTCAAACTCAAATTATTTTCAGCCCTGAAATTTTTCTTGAAACATTTTTCTACATTCTTAAAATTTTTTCAATCTGAAATTTCCTCAGATATGTTATCAGGTTGTTTTTCAAACGCTTTTCAACTCAAAATTTTTTCCAATTTACAATTTGTTGACATTTTTTATAAATCTGATTTTTTCACATACTTATCATTTTTTCATTCTCCAAAAAAATGTCAATAAATGAGACACAATTTCATGATGTGACTAGAGTAGGTGTGCAACAGGAGACATTATTTTACATAATATAATGTGAAATCCAGAATTCAAATTATGAAAAAATATTAGGATTGGATATAAAATTGAGTTGAAAAAATGTTGAAAAGAAGTTTAAAACTTTGAAGTTTTGTTGAAACAATTTTTAAGATAGAAATCGAGTTTGAAAAAGTTTTAGAATTCAGAAGCAATTTTGGGTTTAAAAATATTTTAAGGGGAAAATTTGGTTTGAAAACATTTCGAGAAGAAAATTTAGCAGTTTGAAAAAATTTAGAGAAAAAAACTTGAATTTCTTTTTTTTCTTCGTTTTTAATTCAAATACAACGAATTTTCTGATCACAAAAAAAATGTGAAAAATCGATCTCGTTTCGAATTTCTCTCACCACCCCCCTCCCCCGCCACCCACAAGAAAAATTATAAAAAATGGATTTAAGCTCTAGGCCTTAAGCTTTAAGCTGTAAGTCAATGATTTTTGGCCGTTCAGCTTTAAGTTTAAGTTGAAGCTTTAAAAAATTTGCCTTTAAGCTTTAAGCGTAAGTTTAAAAAATTCATTTTAATTTTTAAGCTTAAGTTTAAGTTTTATTGATTGGGTTATCAGCCCTGCTTTTCAAGGTGGGATCTCAATACTCCTTCGGGGCACAGGGGTCCTTAATTTTGGTCAAAATTTAAAAAAGTGGAAAATGTGAAGTGATACATCGATTTCTGCTAATTCGAAGGCGCTGAGTTCGAATATGTGCTCAGGTTTTTTTCATTTGACCACTTTGAACCCCCCTATCAGCCTCCCTGATGAGGTCAAAATTCAAAAAAATGAAAAATAACGTGTGACGTGTCGTTTGCTGGGGTTTTGGGGGGAGGAAGCTGAGTTCGAATATTTTCTTGTTTTTGGGATTCGGCCCTTTAGTGCGCCCCTAGCCTCCCCCCCCCCCCAATATAGCATGTGTCATATCGATTTCTACTAATTCGAGGGTGCTGAGCTTGATTATTAACTTATTTTCTCAATCCGCCATCGCCACCCCCAAGCCCCACACTGACTCCCAAATTACTAAAAAAAAAAAATTAAAAAATCAATGTTTTTTTCAAAAATGGGGGGGGGGAGTAAAGGTGCACCCAAAGATCAAATCCCAAAAACAAGCAAAAATTCGAACTCAGCGATCTCAAAACCCCAACAAACGACACGTCACACGTTATTTTTCATTTTTTTCGAATTTTGACCTCATCAGGGGAGCTGTTAGGGGGAGGGGTCAGAGGGGTCGGATGAAAAAACTGAGCACATATTCGAACTCAGCGCCTTTGAATCAGTAGAAATCGATGTATTACTTCACATTACCCATTTTTTTGAACTTTGACCAAAAGGGTACCCCCGGTTAAGATAGGTGAATCGGCCTAAGAGCTACTTTTTGAAACTAACCATCAGACATTATTAGGGACCCCAAAAAATAATTTTAGGCCGTATTTTCAACCCCCCACCTCACTCCCCTTCACCCCCACCCCCCAAAATGTCGAATTTTCGTCAAAAAATCCTATCTCGGAACCTAATGAACCAAAAATTCTGAAATTTATGTGGTGTATACGGGAAGTGGTGACCAACTTTTGAGAATTTTTTCAGATTTTTTTTGCACCGCCTTCTAGCCAAAATCCCACTTTGAAAACTTAAAATCGCTCTAATTTCGAAACTAAAAGACATACATTTTTTCTTTTTGGCACAAATATAGTCCTACATTGGTACAATATAATGATATTTTTTTCAGATTTTTAGCGTTGGGAGAACAGACGAAAAAATGCGGTTTTATATTCAAAAATGCTCATTTCGTCATTCACGCAACCAAGAAATTTTGAAAATATTTTTATGGTATGAATGAGGAGAGGTAAAAAATTTTTGAGAATTTTTTATGAATTTTTTTGCAATGCATTCCAGCCAAAGCCCCACCCTCAAAATTTTAAAATTGCTCCAATTCCAAAACTATAAGGCAAACATTCGTTCTACTTTTTGAAACTAACCACCACACATAATTAAGGACTCCAAAAAAATTTTAGGATGCATATTCCACCTCCCATCTCACTCCGTTTCACCCCCATCCTCCCAATATTTAGTTTTGTCAAAAAATCCCATGTTGGTACTTTGATGAACCAAAATTTTGAAATTCATTGGTATTGTATATAGAGAATGGTAATTGGTTACCAACTTTGAAAAATTTTCAGATTTTCCTGCACCCCGTTGTAGTCAAACCCCCACTCAATAAATTTAAAGTCGTTGAAATTTATATGGTAAAGTATGAGCAGCGTGAGGAACAAACTTTTGAGAATTTTTCAGAATTTTTTTTGCAATGTATTCTAGTCCAAAACTCACCCTTCAACTATTACACAGAAAGAATAATTATATAGGTATCTTTTAGTTTTGAAACTGGAACAATCCAAAGTTTGAGGGTGGGTTTTGGCTAGAATGCACTGCAAAAAAAATCGAATTTTTTAAAAAATTGTAGTTTGTATGAATGGCGAAATGGGTATTTTTGAATAGAAAAAAGTATTTTTTCGCCTTTTCTTCCCAAGCTACAATTCTGAAAAAATTAACAGTAGGTATATTTGACCGTGTCGGGAAAAATCGACCTTACATGCAAAAACAAGTTTTCAAAATACGAACTTTTAAAATTAGCGATGCGATACGGCCAGGAAGTGTTTCTTCGCTTGTATAGCCTATCAACTACCTATATTTTTCTGCTGAAATAAGCTACAAATTACCCTAAACAGTTAAACACCATTCCTAGGTACCTACTACCTAGCTACCTAGTACCTACCTACGAGCTCTCAGTTATAGTACATATAACTGATTTACGATGATTTTTAAATATTTCTTGTATTTTTTTTGTTTGATTTTTTTCATAGTCAACTTCACATTCTTGCTCCTTATAAATTTAATTCAAACTTTGGGACTTCGGGTGGATTTCTACTCAATTTCGAGGCATCAGAGTATAAAATTCTGGAACAAGTGAAAATTGAAATTTTGACAACTAAAGTCGGTTCTGCCTGCCACGGTCACATATTGTACCAAAGAAGGACCATATTTGCACCAAAAAGAAAAAATGTATTCTCTCTCATTCTGAATCAGTGAAAAGTCACTGATAAACAGTTGGAATTGCAGCACAGAAAAAATCAGCGAAATTCACTGGTTTTTCAGTTAATTTTCACTGATTTTTCAGCAAATTTTATGAATTTCACTGATTTGTCAGTGAATTATCACTGATTTTCTCCTGTGCTGCAATTCTGACGATTTCTCAGTGATTTTCGATAATTTTCACTGATCTATAAATGAGAGGGTATTTTTACTTTTAAAAGTAGAGCAATTTTAAAGTTTCTAAGTGGGTGTTTCGCTAAAACGCGGTGCAAAAAATCTAAAAAAGTTCTCAATGTTGATTATCATAAATTTCAAAATTTTGGTTCATCAAAGTACCAAAATGGGATTTTTTGACAAAACTAAATATTGGGAGGATGGGGGTGAAACGGAGTGAGATGGGAGGTGGAATATGCATCCTAAAATTTTTTTGGAGTCCTTAATTATGTGTGGTGCAGGTGGTTAGTTTCAAAAAGTAGAACGAATGTTTGCCTTATAGTTTTGGAATTGGAGCAATTTTAAAATTTTGAGGGTGGGGCTTTGGCTGGAATGCATTGCAAAAAAATTCATAAAAAATTCTCAAAAATTTTTTACCTCTCCTCATTCATACCATAAAAATATTTTCAAAATTTCTTGGTTGCGTGAATGACGAAATGAGCATTTTTGAATATAAAACCGCATTTTTTCGTCTGTTCTCCCAACGCTAAAAATCTGAAAAAAATATCATTATATTGTACCAATGTAGGACTATATTTGTGCCAAAAAGAAAAAATGTATGTCTTTTAGTTTCGAAATTAGAGCGATTTTAAGTTTTCAAAGTGGGATTTTGGCTAGAAGGCGGTGCAAAAAAAATCTGAAAAAATTCTCAAAAGTTGGTCACCACTTCCCGTATACACCACATAAATTTCAGAATTTTTGGTTCATTAGGTTCCGAGATAGGATTTTTTGACGAAAATTCGACATTTTGGGGGGTGGGGGTGAAGGGGAGTGAGGTGGGGGGTTGAAAATACGGCCTAAAATTATTTTTTGGGGTCCCTAATAATATCTGATGGTTAGTTTCAAAAAGTAGCTCTTAGGCCGATTCACCTATCTTAACCGGGGGTACTCTTTAGGACCCCTGTGCCCCTCAGGGGTATTGAGATCCCATCTTGAAAAGTAATTAGTTAAAAAATACATAAAAACTTCTCTCCATAGTAATTTTTTCAGATTTTTAAATGGGGTCCCTCATGTTTTGTACTCATCATGAAAGTTGAGCTTTCAACACAAAATTTCAACTTTAAACTTTTCAAAATGTGATTATCAATTTCGAATCTTCTTTCAATTCTCTACAAAACACAATGAACAGATTCATTCTGGACTTGACTGATTTCGAGATATGCGCCTTTGAAGTTGAGCCATTTCGCAAAAAATCCCAATTATACGAAAATTACAAGGGCCTCCCCCCCGTCCCTGAGGGATTGGGATCGAAATGGCGGTGATTCCTTCATTAGACCATTGAGGGAAACTCGTAAAAAAAATTTGAGCGAAATCGGAAGACCCAAGGTCTAAACCTGGTCGAGTTGACATGGAATGAGCCTGCTATGAATATATCAATTTAAATATCCCGGTTTTTTCCATTTTGAAAAAAATACTTCTTTTTTTGAATTTTTTGAATTTTTTGAATTTTTTGAATTTATTGAAAAATATTTATGGAACTCTGACCCCTGACATCCCTGAGAAGCTGAGACCCTAAAAGGCTGACAGAAAATTTTACCAGAAATTTATGGTTTTAAGTTTTTTTTAAAAAAATTTGGAGCTAAAAAATCACCAAAAAAAAAAACAAATGCCAAATTCGTGTTCAGTAAATCAAAATACCTTCGGAGGCACCGCTCCTGAAGGAGGCTCCGGAGGCCCCTCCCGGAGCCTTTTTAAACTTCTTGAAAACGAAGCCGGAGGGTCTTTAATCAAAAATCTCAGAGCCGGAGCCGGAAAGACCAGACCCCCTCCGGATCCCTGGACCTGGCAAAGTTATCCGGCACGAAGATGGTAAAAAGTTACGGTGCGATTGGCAATACACGACGGCGATGTTTAAAAATTCAAGCGAATTTAATGAATTAGCTGCATCGAACGATGGCACGATGACGAAGACGACGATGCAACAACCGTACTCGCTTCCTCATGCACATTCGATGCGTTCATGAAATATGCATCCAACTCGGCAGCGTCTCTATTGTGTAGATACACGTTCCGGATACGAGAACTTGTACGGTCATACACACAGCAAGCTAACGATGAGCGAGAGGGCACCCGAAGGGAAATTGTTACTGAATTTTTCATCGAGTATTACACATTTGAAATAAGGGGAGGAGACGCAGACGGCACTAAGTGGAATTTTTCAAAAGCGCACGAGTTCAGGAAGTACGTACTGTACATTGATATACTACGTACAAAAGGGGCAAATGCGCGAAGGGAATTAAAAATTAAATAATTTACCGAGCGAGTTAATGAAATGTAACGTTGAAATTTATATATTTATTTAGTTATTTAGTTTTTCCATAATGCGCTGCGAGAGAAGTTCCGTGCTGTATCGTTTGCGATTACACAGCAGATGCATTTTTCTGACTGGCAAAAATTACCATGTTAAATTTTGGCTTTGACTGATGCCAGGCGGAAGGTTGATGTTGAACGAGGGCGAATTGCGGATATAAATTATGACGAAATTCCCAAAAGGGAAGCTCGATTTGGAGTTACGTTTAAAGCGCGGTAATTTCATTGCGAAATTAATTATATGGAGGTGCCAAGTTTTGCAGTCTGGTAAGGGTAGCAATGACGGGTCTTAATCCGCGATTTTGCTTTTAATTGGTAATAAGGTGAGTTATTCTCGAAAAAAGCAGTTATTGATGCGGAAATGTGCTTGAAAATAGCTAAAAATCTTTGAAAAAATATCGAAATTTTGAAAAAACATGAAATAACTCAAAATTAAAAGAAGTGTGGTAGATTGAGAAATTTTTTTGTCTTTTGTTTGAAATTCAATCGAGTTTTTTTTTAGAAAACTTGCAATATGAGTAAGAATAATTTGGAAAAACTAAATTTAGGTACATACATATAAGTCAAAGAAATCATTAAAAAAGTTTTGAGATACCCATGCAATTTTTAGAAATAGTATGGTCTACAGCATGATCCAATTCCCCCTGATAAAAATTTCAGTGCCCAAGTTGACCTTTCGATTTTTTTAAAATTTAAAATTAGACAATGGTAATTTTTCAGCTGATTTTTATTTTTTTAATAAAATAATTTTTTAGGAAAGAAATATGAAAACGAGAGCTCTTGTTAATTCGAGCTTTTGAAGGTGGGGATGGTTATTGGGATGAATTATCACCCAGAAAATCATCCTATGTTTTTCTGATTTTTTCAATCTGGGATGGTTACTGGGACAAATTTTCATCCCAAAAATCATCCCATATTTTTTCAGATTTTTTGGGTTGAGATAAATACTGGGATGACTTTTCATCCCAAAAATCATCCCACATTTTTTCAGATTTTTTGTGTTGAGATGGTTATTGGGATGAATTTTCAAAATCATCCCACTTTTTCCCGATTTTTTAGGCTCCGATGATTATTGGGATGGATTTTCATTCCAAAAATCATCCCACGATTTTTCCGAGTTTTTGAGTGTGGGATTATATTTTTAGAATGGGATAGTTATTGGGATGAATTTTCATCCCGAAAATCATCTCGTTTTTTTCGGCCAGGATAGTTATTTAACCCAAGTATATTTTCAATTTCTCCAGAAAACGCAAGAAATCGTTTGAACAGCTGAAAATCGAGTTCTTGCCCTTTTCCGACTAGTTTATCTAAATTATTTTCCATTGCGGTGATTCGCGGCAGACTCCTTCAATTTGTTTTTCAAACCAGATTCTTAAGTAGGAAGGGAAAAATGAGAAAACGAAAGATTGAAAATGAGCCTGGAGAGGATTTCTCATTTTCTGAAGTACTTCTGATCCCCCTCTAAGTCGAGTGTGTACTTAAATCATATTTTCAAGAGGTAGGGGAGGAGTAAGGAGGGAGAAAACTAAATATCGGAAATGGATTTAAATTTTATCGTCTTCAACTATTCTGAATCTAATTTTTACTATTTTTACTGCAAAAATATTTCGTATTTTCGTTGAAAAATCACTTTTTTAAATGTTCAAAAATTCGTCAAAAAACGAAAAATCTACCTTGGCTGCTGAAATTTTGACTAGAAGTGTTAAAAAATACGTTTTTTCTAAAAATTTCATTTTCGTTCAAATCGAAGGCGGATTCATCAAAAGATTTCCTTGTCAGCAGAAATTTTTCAATTTTTGTTCCTTTTAAAATAATGCCAACTTCAGTTCGTTCCTAATAACTGGTGATCAATCCAATTCAATTCAAGTCGTTCGTGAACGATTTCATTAAAAACGAATCATAAACGCATAATCATCGAGGCTGGGACACTTCTTTGTCAAATTCTTTGGAAATCACTTATTTCTGGTCAAATCACTCGTGAATGTGTCATTTCCAGTCAAATTGTTCACCAACGACTTATACAAAATGAAAGCGTTCGTGAACGATTCATTCAAGGGAGAATTTTTTGTAAACGATTCAGTCAATAAAAAGTCGTTCAAAAATGATTTGGTAGAAAATAAATCGTTCGCGAATGATTTCATTAAAAAAAAAATTATTCATGAATAATCGCCAAAGCAAATATTTCTTAACAGACTCAAATTAGATAAAATCGTTCGCAAATGATTCATTCAAGACCGAATCGTTTGTTCGTTCGCGAACGATTCACTCAAGGAAGAATTTTTTGTGAACGACTCCGTTACTAAAAAGTCATTCAAAAATTATTCGGTTGAAAATGAATCGTTCACGAACGATTTCATTGGAAAAGAATCTTCTTAACAGACTCAAATTAGATAAAATCGTTCGCAAATGATTCATTTACATTCGATGAAATTGTCAATTGTCATTCACAAACGATTCATTCAAGAACGAATCGTTCGCGAACGATTCACTCAAGGAAGAATTTTTTGTGAACGATTCAGTTACTAAAAATTTGTTCAAAAATGATTTGGTTGAAAATTAATCGTTCACGAACGATTTCATTGGAAAAGAAAAAAGAATCTTCTTGACAGACTCAAATTAGATAAAATCGTTCGCGAATGATTCATTCACATTCGGTGACATTTTTATTCACAAACGATTACTTCAAGAACGAATCGTTCGCGAACGATTCACTCAAGGAAGAATTTTTCGAGAACGATTCCGTTACTAAAAAGTCGTTCAAAAATGATTTGGTTGAAAATGAATCGTTCACGAACGATTTCATTGAAAAAGAATCTTTTTGACACACTCAAATTATATAAAATCGTTCGCGAATGATTCATTCATATTCGATGAAATTGTCATTCACAACTGATTCATTCAAGAACGAATCGTTCGCGAACGATTCACTCAAAGAAGCATTTTTCTGAGAACGACTCAGTTACTAAAAAGTCGTTCAAAAATTGATTTGGTTAAAAATGAATCGTTCACGAACGATTTCAATGGAAAAGAAAAAAAAATCTTGACAGATTCAAATTAGTTGAGAATAATTTAATTTACCCTAAAATGAGTCGTTCGCGAACGATTTGATTACACATTCAAAAGATCGATTATGAAAGATTTGAAAAATATTTGTAAATCGTTCGCGAACGATTGAACTATTTTGCCAATTTTCTCTAATAATTAACAATTTTTTGGATAAAAAGTAGTAAAGAATATTCCTTAAGCGGACTGTCGGGGAATTTTTCAATATGATTATTCGAGATCAGGTGATTCAGATCCATTCATCAATAAAATCATTTATATTTTTTTATAACTAAATTACCTATAAATATTACGATTATGGCGCACTTACCAAAGGCAGTTGGAGAACTGATTGAGCGAAGATATGCATCACACGATTAATCACGAATCCAAAAAATAAGGTACCTATTCGATCCTTTCATCAAACTGCAACTGAAAAATTCCACAAAAATATTCATTAGAATCGCTTACAGTTAACCAATAAGGAATTTCGCCACATGCAACAAATATTTCACGAATGACTCATAGTGGCCATCATTATAACACCGGACCCCATATTTTCACACCCCCTCCTCCTTTCCCACCGAGACATTTATTTTTCATCAGGCCTTCAACTTGCATCAACTCAAAATCATAAATGCAAATTAATGGGGGAAGAGTAAAATCTCAAAAACAAAAAATTATTGAGGGGGAGGGGAAGGGGTGGGAGAAAGTTCCTACTGTCTCTTTCGCATTTTGGCCCTGGTTACACTGAATTTTTCATTATTTTCCAAAATCCACAAATTTTGTGATAAAATTAATTGAGTCTCGTAATTTCTATGAAAATGAAACTTTTCACTCATTCGACTCTTGGTAATCACACATTTACTCGATGCTGTATTTGTATAATCAACAAAATGGCATATGCAGGCAGTTTTAACCTGATTTCATCTTACATGCAAATGTCTGAATATTCGAATTGCATTAACATAACGCTCGTGAGAAGATTCGCCAGCTGCATAAAGCAACATTCGCGTGCACGTATGTAGGATATTTTTATATGAAAATTTCACTTACTTATCCTGTATTCGCTTCATTGTACGAGCACGTACGATGTACTCGCATTAAAGCCACTATCTAATCTTTTTTAGTAGGTCCAGGTACCCATAGAACTATTTTCCGTTCATGAAATATCTTCAAAGCTTCTCTTTACCTCTTTTTACTGCGGTTCTCAACCACCTCCATAGGTCTTTCCACAGGTGCCCAATTACATGGGCGAAAAATATAAAACCGAACAAACGAAGACGACACCTCCGCTCGCAGCAGAAGAAAAAAAACAACCCTCTCGTTAACGAATTGATTCGTCGACTTTTTTTCCTCATTTATTTCCTTAATGGGGTTTTAACGACATCATAATTTTAACGTCTTTAGCGTAATTCGCGTTTTTGCCTTATCCCCACGTACCCTGATCTCGCTGCTTTCTCAAGCGACAATTCTGTTCGAGCAGTCTGAAAAATACGACTCGGCGCGTACTCGTATTTCCAATTTTGGAAACTCTACCCGTGAAACTTGCCCGAACGCCCGTATTTTCGTATTTGATTTGTTTTCGAAGCTTATTAAACGACGAGATACGAATTTAATTTTAAAAGCTCCTCACCTTGGTATTCGAATGACCGAGGAGGCGACGAGGTTACGTATATTTTCGTATTTTCTTCCCCTGGCTGTGTATTTTTCACACAAATTTAATGGTTCGTGTTTTGACTCTTCTACTCGTACCTATCCATCGTTTGCGTTATGGCGAGCTCTCTTTTTTTACGTAATTATCTCTCGAAGCGAAATACTACGTTGCTGATTAATATATTATTATAAATTCGACTTTTCAGAATTGTAAATGGGTCTGGAATTACCTTCGTATTGCGTACGATATCGCCCCAATGTAATTCGAAAGAGAACCCCATAAGGTCATTGTCGTTTGTCAACAACGATTTCATTGTTGGCGGTGTTTTTCCACAACGAAACGATTCCGTTTTGAAATATAAATAGAAATGTTTGCGGAATAGGTAAAAATGCCGTGAAAATCGTTTGCAGTGTTTTGAAATGAGGTCAAAGTTGAATAAAAGTAATTGGAAGAGCAATTACTGCTTTCAAAATATCGAAAAAATTGCAAGTGTTTGAAACTGGTCGAAAAGGCAACTGAATTTTTCAAAATGTGAAAATAAATTCGAATGTGGGTAAATTGGGTAATTCGCAGAAAATTTGGTTAAAATTACATAAAAGTTGTAGAAAAAGATCATCCAATTTTACAAACAAAAAAGTTGTAAAAATCGTTAAAATCGTGTCAGATTTGCTCTAAACATTGTAGAATTTGTGCAAAATTAATAAAAACTGATAAAATTGAGTAAAAGTTGTCGAAATTTCATTAGAATTGCTTTAAAGGAATGAAAAATTGTTTGAAAAGTTGCAAAAATTATTGAAATTACATTAAAAATTACATAAAAATTGAGGAATTTGTTCAAATTTTTTAAAAACGAATTAAAACTTTTTTAAGGGTTATTTTGTGTTGAAATTGTTTATGCAGTATGTTCATAAAATTTTATTGATTTTCTAACGATTTTTCCAACAGTTTATGCACGTTTGGCATGAATTTGAGCGATTTTCATTAATTTGAGTAACTTTTGTTCGATTTCGCCACATGTTATTTATATTTTTTCAATTTTTACTTTTCTAGAGTTTTGAAAAATTTTTATGACATTTCCTAGAAAGACCCTTTGGAATATTTTTACAAAATTTTGTTTATGTTTTGAAAACTTTAATGTTACTTTTACCAAATTTTTACCGATCTATCCACTGGGTGCGAAAATTCCAAAAATACGAAACAAATACAAAATATTGCGAGTCCAAAAGTACGAAAAGAGTACGAAATTTGGCTAAACATGAGGGAAAAGTCCGAGGGAGTCATTTGGCCTCTGGTAGAACTTGATCAAAATTTTTATGTCATTCGATTTGTCTTGGTAGAAGATGATTTTAGAGCACATAAGCGAATTTTCATTTTACACCTTTGTGAGGGGGAGGGAGGGGCTTGGACACTAAAATTCATAATTTCCAAGCTAAAAATTCTATCTCCGTAAGTTTTCATCCAATTTTTTCAAACTTGGCACGTAGGTAGAGGTACTAGAGGGGAGTACCCTACAATTTTAAAAGATTTTTCCAACCAATTTACTGACCTTGAATTCGATTTTTATCACCTTGAGGGACGCAATTTTGGAATGGGGATGAAAAATGTTTTTTCGAAAAAAAATTCAATGTATTTTTACACTTCTCAGAAATTTTTCAGATTTTTCGAGTGATAAAAGTAGGTTAAATATTGAAAAAACCATGAAAAATTGATGGAAAGCAGTAATTTTAAGGAACAAAAATGATTAATTACCTCGATTTATGAATATTTGACCAAATTCCATTCCTTGAAAAAAAATGAAAAAATTCTGAGAGGCGTTCAATTCATTAAAAACGTTAGAAAAAACAATTATTTTTTGCCCATCCAAAAATTGTATCCCCAGAGCAATTTTAAATTTTCAAAGTCAAATTCAAGTCATTAAAGTGGTTGGAAAAATTGTTGAAAATTTCAGGGTACTCTCCTCTTAGTCAGGTCTCATACGTACATCCGCGCGCTATTCCTGTTAAAATTGATTTTATTATTGATTCTTGTTTTGGACACTAAAACAAAGAAATTAAGCCCGTATGCCCTTTTTATCCCCTCCCCCTTTCCCCAGGGTCCAGCTCCAACATTTCAAACGTGTGTATCGCCTTATCTATGGGTCGTAATGACAAAATGTCCAAGCAAAAGTTGTTCCTCAGCACCTAATGTACATTTTCATTTCTTATCAAAATCCATTTTAGAGCAACTCCTGCCCCCCAAATTTGGAAACAAAAAATGTTTTTGATAAAACCTCAAAATCACGTTTTCTTCATTTTAAACGAATAGTTTCGGAGATACGACAAAATTTATAATCACAAAAAGTATTCAGAATTGAATTTCCTTTCCAATGAGCCCTACCACGACCATTTTCACCAATTTTTCCCGACAAAGTGGACCTCTCCCCTTCCTCGTTTTCACAAAAGTTGAACCCACGAACAAAATTTGCTCCAAAATGAATTCCGATAGAAAATGAAATTAAGCATTAAATATCGAAGAACAAAAATCGTTTAATTTTTTTTTGTGGGTCCAACTTTTGAGATACGGGGGGGAGGGGGAGGGGGACCCCCTGTCGAGTTAAGTTAGTGAAAATAGTCGTGATAGAGTTCTTTAGAAAGGAAATTCAATTCTGAATACTTTTTGTGGTTACAAATTTTGCCGTATCTCTAAAACTTTTCGCTTAAAATAAAGAAAACGTGATTTTAAAGTTTTCTGAAAACTGTTTTATTTTCAAATTTCGGGGGCAGGAGTTTCTCCAAAATGGATTTTGCTAAGAAATGAAAATGTACGTTAGGTGCTGAGGAACAACTTTTGCTTGGGCATTTTTTCATTACAACCCATATATAAAGCAATACAAGCGTTTGAAATGTGGGGAGGGGGTGGACCATGGGGAAAAGAGAGGGGGAAAAGAGCATACGGGCTTAATTTCTTTGTTTTAGTGTCCAGAACAAGAATCAATCATGAAATCAATTTTAATAGGAATTTTGCGCGGAAACCTTTTTTTTGTACGATTGAGACCTGACATCTAGTGCTTCTACCTTTGAAAAAAATCTGTTGAAAAGTTGCGGAGATAGAATTTTTAGCTTGGAAATCACGTATTTTGGAGCCTCATCCCCCCAGGGGTGAGATAAAAATTCGCTCATGCACTCTAAAATCATCTTCTGCCAAGACAAATCGAATGGCATAAAAATTTCTCATTTTGAAAAAAATGATAGAATTTTAGCTTTTGATTATCTTTTTTTCGCAAAAATTTTAAATCTGAAAGATTATCTTTTTTTCGCAAAAATTTTGAATCTGAAAAAGTCCAAAAATAGTATGAATGTATGAATTTTCATTCTTGGTAGGTATTTAGTAGGCACTCTGATTTTATCAAAAGTTTGAAAAATTTGTAGTATTAAAAAAATAGTCCATGTTATGAAAACCTTGACATTAATTTTGAGTAGAGATTTTTTGGCATAAATTTGAGAAATTTTTCTGAATTTTGAATCATTTTAATATTTTGCCCATTTTATTAATATTCTTTAGCTTTCACATAATTTTCAGTGATTTTTATGAAATTTCGACAGTTTTGAGGTTTTTACCTGTTGGTAATAATTCAATCATATTTTTGGAATATTTTTCAATTTTCATTTTTTTAGAGTTTTAGTACAGTCATTTTAGGTTTCTACCCAAAAAAAATTAGCAGAAAAGGGAAGTTTCGTATATAAGCTCAGTTAAGTATGTACTTTAATATTCCCGAACTTCCCTAAAATTGGTGCATATTTAGACCCCCTTTAGGGGGGCGAGGGGGTTCAAATTTTGGTTTTTCAGCTATAACTTTCGAAATTATGCACTTACGAAAAAAAAGTTGAAACAAAAGTTGTAGAGCATAAAAAAACAAACAACTTTGTTATTTACAGTATTTCCCTAGGATTCCATGGGAAGGAGCTGGAGCTTTGTGAAAAAAATCAATTTTGAAAATTTTCCAATAATACAAATAATCACCAAAAATTGGGTCCATTGACTTTTAGAAGCGGTTCTTTTGCATAGTACATCCCATTACTATGTAGAATAAGTAAAATGTATAACCGACCCCTCATCTCAAAGTAGGGGGGTGGACCCTCTGTAGAAAAAGCCGCATTTTCCCCCGAGCGCAGCTCAGCTACAGTGAGAAATTCGAAAAATTGGTTCAAACAAACGTTGTAGAGCGTCAAAAGACGAACATTTTACTTTTTTTACTTTTTTTCTACGTGATCTTGGGACTGAGCTATTGCAAAAATAAAAAAAAACGGGGGTTCGAAAATTTTTCAATAATTCAATACATAAATTACGCCAGGTATAAAATTTAGCGAACCGATAGTCTAACAAGTTGGTTTCTGGGGTTTTCATGGTTGCTGAACTCGATTTTTATAATAATTCAACCTCTGGACCCAAATTAGGCCCCAAAAGAAGGGGTTCAAAATTCGTGAAAAAGTTTTGAACGCTCCTCCGCTTTTTTTTATTTTTACACTAGCTCACTTCCAAGACCACGTAGAAAAAAAGTAAAAAAAGTAAAACGTTCGTCTTTTGACGCTCTACAACGTTTATTTGAACCAATTTTTCGAATTTCTCACTGTAGCTGAGCTACGGTCGGGGGAAAATGCGGCTTTTTCTACAGAGGGTCCACCCCCCTACTTTGAGATGAGGGGTCGGTTATACATTTTACTTATTCTACATAGTAATGGGATGTACTATGCAAAAGAACCGCTTCTAAAAGTCAATGGACCCAATTTTTGGTGATTATTTGTATTATTGGAAAATTTTCAAAATTGATTTTTTTCACAAAGCTCCAGCTCCTTCCCATGGAATCCTAGGGAAATACTGTAAATAACAAAGTTGTTTGTTTTTTTATGTTCTACAACTTTTGTTTCAACTTTTTTTTCGTAAGTGCATAATTTCGAAAGTTATAGCTGAAAAACCGAAATTTGAACCCCCTCGCCCCCTAAAGGGGGTCTAAATATGCACCAATTTTAGGGAAGTTCGGGAATATTAAAGTACATACTTTACTGAGCTTATATACGAAACTTCCCCTTCCTGCTAATTTTTTTGGGGTTAGGGCCTTTTTTTAGCTAAAATGACTGTACTATTTATTTTATCAATTTTTTTCTTAAATTTCGTTTCTCAAACACTTTTTGAAAATTTTTAGCATGTTTTTTGCACAAATTTTCTCCCATTTTTTCAAATTTTTATTGATTTTTATCAATTTTTGTCATTACATTGCCCATGGGTGCTCTGGACCACCAGTCATGTTACTAAATCACTTCATGCAGGTGTCGAAACTGCACCAGAATTTTAAATCAACGTGATTTCGAGGCACCAATTTTATTATTTCTCCATTTAAAGCACACGGCAGCCATTGAAGAGATTAGGGTGATTTTCTTTTCAAGGAGACCACCAGTTCCACCCGTTCGCCATACGACGACCAAACGCCCAATATCTCGTAATTCGCCATAAATTAAAACCACGTCCTTCAATAGTTTCTTTTTCCTCTGCCCTCGTACACCACAGCACCGGCCACATTCGCTCGATTTCTCCCCCACACAGAGTAATTTTGCAACATCCTACTTCGCCCGGAGATCTCTACAAGAGCATAATAAAAGAACCTGCCCGAGATGTACCGCTGGCAAATAATTCGCGAGGCTATTCATTTAAGCACATCGAAAAGGCGGGTACCCGGAGGGATGGTGAATTTGCAGCGAAAAAATTCGTTATATTTACGCCAGTCGAGGGAGAAAAGTCGGTAGAGGTGTACGAGTAGGTGAAATTGTCCGTGGCCGGAACGATAGGGTTATTGCTGCGGTCTGGTAGCAGATGTTTGGTAGTGTACTGGCGGCCACCAGTGGTCCGGAACAGTAATCAGAAACGGTGCTACAGCAGTCTAAGGGTGAACGAAGACAGCAGTACAGGGCGCAAGCCCGCGTCGTCGTACTGGTATTTGCCAACGAAAACCATACCTAACGAGCTAATCCTATTAGCGAAGTAATAATTTAACTTATCGCGCCAATTATTAGCGACCAAGTCCGCATCGCAGGGAGGTGGCGGTAGGGATCGCCAATAATCACAGATCGGAATTAATTATCGAGCAAATAAATTTTAATTTTGTTGTGTTTTGGGCCCGGATCGACGACATCTGGTTTATTTTTATACTTAATATAGAAAGACTTACGTTTTGGTTGGTGGTTTCGTTGGTGTAGGGTTGTTGGCCCAAGAGATCTGGATTCGGGTGGTGGAAAATTCACGATGACGAATTAAAACACTCGATTGGGAGGTTTTTCCCAGAGATAGATTTGAAAATTTCAGAAATGTAAAAAATCCGAGTAAAATAGGCCAGGCATCCCACGCAAAATTTGAAAAAAAGTAACTTTAGGGACTTCTGATAGTTGAAAAAGTAACCAAAAAAGTTCAAAAAAGTAATCTTTTTTTTTATTTCAATTCATTATTCAGCCCAGAAAATGTAAAAAAATTCAAAAAATATTTATTTGTGTACGTAATAAATATACCTAGTATTATAAGGAACACCGAAACTATTTATTCTCATAATGAACATAACCAAAATAAAAAAAAACTAAAAGGTATACCCGGATAAGGGGTGGTTTTGGCCCCAGCCCCGAATTTTTAATCTAATGCTCCCAGACTGTGTACCTTGATGAAAAAAAATTCTGGAAAAAATTTTGGCCCCCAAACCCTCCCTTTCGGAGCTATGGCCGTTTTATTGCGCCATTTTCAAGAATTTTTAATTCCAATGGAAGTGAATAAAATTTTCTGTTCTTTGGCACAAAGTTACATCTCGTAAAGGTCTATTCAAGATAATTTTTTCATCAATTTTGGTGCACTCCTTCATGAGGTTTTGGCCATTTGAAATTTTCAACTGTAAAAAAGATCTTAAAAGCGAAGTTCGACTAATTTTTGAAAATATCCTAAAAACGTTTTTTTTGGCGTAGATTCACGTCACGTACTCAGTTTTAGCGATTGAGGTGGCGCAAGGGCCAAAAATTGCGAAAAACCGTAAAAAATGTAGTTATTTTAGCAGATTTTTCAAATTTTGAGCGTTCTATATGGAAAGAAATGGCCAAATGAAAAAACTAATGTCGGATTCGTGTTAAGCAGGTCAAAATACCCCGATAAACACCCTTTTCGCGATCATTTTACTTTAAATGTCGAAATTCACCTTTTTTCATTGATTTTTCATGACAATAAAATTAAATTTCGAGATTTAAAGTAAAATGATCGCGAAAAGGATGTTTATCGGGGTATTTTGACCTGCTTAACACGAATATACGGGATTGGTTTTTTCATTTGATCATTTCTTTCCGTATTAAATGCTCAAAATTTGAAAAAATCTCCCAAAATAACAACATTTTTTACGGTTTTTCGCAATTTTCGGCCCTTGCGCCACCTCAATCATACCAAGAGGGTTCGTAATACTAAAATGCGTCTGGTGTACGAGGTTTTTTTCAACTTTTTTTTTATCCAAAAAATACCAAAATTTAATTTTTTAGTGAAATTTTTGAAAAAAGTAACTTTTTTGAGAGAAAAGTAACAAATAGTAACTTTTGAGTGCAAAAAGTAACAAATAGTGACTGCTTGAAAAAAGTAACATGGTTACTATAAAAGTAACCCCGTGGGATGCCTGCGAGAGATAGCTTTGAAAATTTCAGAAATGTAAAAAATCCGAGTAAAATAGGCACGTAGGATGTTGAAATTGGCCAGCAGGGGAAGGGAGGGGATAACTACAGCGAAATGCATTCATTAAGGTTATTTTTGATTTAGCCAATAATCGTTATAAGCGCCACTGCGACCACCTCCTCGTCCGGTCCATGTTCCGGGCCTAACGGGCATGTACGGCACCTTTAAAAGTTTAATTGTCGTTGTTATCATTATGAAGGCGACGCACCATGGCGATACTCTCAGTTCGGCGATGGCAAATTATAATCCATAAATTTAGTATCAACAGTAAAACGGTTTTGTTCGCAAGCTGTTGTAACCCCGTTAATGAGGTATTTTAGTTTTAATAGAGGGTTAATACGGTCCTCGTCTATACACAGAGTTATGTTACACGACGTACCAGGTGTTGTCACCCTTATGTCAGGGGTTCGCAGATCGCGTAGATATTGCGAATAGCGCACCGAAGGGGTCGATTTTGACAAATCGCCGGGTACGTGTAGTTTGTGACGATGCACGAAGAAATAAAGGACGTGTCTGATTAGTGGTTCTTGAGGCATATCCGGTTGGGGGGGAGGGGTTGAGAATTGACGATGGTAAAAGTAAAGAGCAAGGTGCTAGATTGCTAGCTAACGAGGTTCTTCTTCTCTAAATTTGATGATTGATTTGCCATGTAAAGGCTGCTTGGTGTATGGAAATTTCCGTAAAATAACTCAAAGTTTTAGAAAATTAGTAAAAGTTTAAATTTTGCATTTAAAAAAAGTAAAGGTGGAAAAATTGCATTTGAGATTTAAAAATCATGTTCAAATTTTTTTTGATTTTTTGTCATCTCCCTAAAAATTCTAATTTTGGTTATTTCCTGAAAGTGGTGCATAGAGCCCGGAAAAATTTGCGCTCTAGAGTAGTGAAATATGCAGGGACGCACACAAGGGGAGGGCTCAGGGAGCTCGAGCCTCCCCTTAAGCTTGATAAGGAAATTTTTTTGTCATGAAAATGTCAAAGAAGAGTATGATTTTTAAAAAAAATTCGAAAACTATTTCTTAAATAAACAAACTACTCTTTAAATTTGAATCAGTTGAATATGCAAAAATTCTGTCTTTTTCAACCAGTAAAATATATTTCATTGAAGGTCAAAAATTGCTAATTTCTCAGTCAATGCCCCATTTATCAGAAAAAATCAGTAATTTTGACTAGAAAAATTATTAAATATCGCCATTTTTCAATTTTTTTTCGTTCAAATCTGTAGGTAAATTAAGTATATCATTTGCCTACTAAAAATACCCCAAATACTCCAACCCCACTGAAATAATAGGTTACTTAATTTTTTCATTGAATTTTGACCCCCCTCCCGAATTTTTCCTCAAAATCTGAACCCCTCCCTTACACAATTTCTAAGTGCACCTATGGAAATAGGCACTATAGACGTCTGAAATATGCAAAAATATGCACTTTTAGACCCCAAATATGCGAAATATGCAAAATCGATATGGGCATAATTGAAAAGGATTTTTTTACATTTACAACGCTGTAAAATTTTTAATATTGTTGAATGCTGTGTTACTCCACCATTTGGCTGAAAAAAATTTTTTACAAATTTTTTTCCCAGGAATTTTTACAATTGTGTAATTTTAACAAAAAAAAAATCTAAAAATGGAAATTTTTATGAAATTGTTGAAAAAATACTCGAAATATGCAAAAGAAGAGAAAAATTGTCAAAATACGCTGAAATACATGCGCTCTATTGATGTCTGAAATGTGCAAAAATATGCATTTTTGTCCGAAATATACAAAACGAAATTTAGTTTCCCCATCTCAGAATTTCATGAATCGTAAGGATATGTTCAATATGCATGCATTTAATATTTTTCCGGGCTCTAGACTGATGCATGATCAATGTCCATGTTTAAAATCAAAGTTATACGCTAGGTGCAGCTTTTTCCAAAAAGTTGATGGAAAGAAGAAAGGCTTCTACAAAGTTTGCTTGAAGGTCGAAACCATTAGGAGAAATTTTACCCTGTCTGACTCGAATCGCAACCTTCCCCTCAACGTTTGACGATAAATATCCAACAAATTTTGAAAAATTGCCAAAAAGGTTTTACTAAAAATGGTCATACGTAATGGTAAAGTGGAGGATTTTTTTTTTACAAAAATACTTCACAATTGTCCTAATTTTTGGAGATACTTAGAAAAAAAAATCATCGATGTATATTTTCCCATGTTATTCAACTTTTCGAAAAAATTGACTTCTGAGAAATTGATTGATTGATTGATTGATTGATTGTAATAAATATTTTTGGCAAAAAAAAACCATCGACAAAGATTTTTCACCAGTAGGTATACAAATTTTTAAAATTAAAAATCAACGATGAATTTTTCATTTCTAAAAATTTTTCAAAATGGGATTGGGTGGAAGTAATGATGGGGATCTGAGATTTTTTTGAAACAAATATCATTATTAAAATGATTGTAATGGAAATTTACCCAAAATAAATTTTTTCGATTGTTTTTTGAAAATTGAAAATTTGTGGGAAAATAAGTTGTTTTTTCTTAAAAACTTGACTTAGGTACCCCAAAAAATGAAGTACTTAAACACCTAGAGGTGAAAAATTAGTTTAAAAGGTGTTTTTGCGTAAAAAATCTATTGTACATTTTTTGTTCAATTTTCAGGACATCTTGATTTATAGTCAGACAGCCATTGGAAGATGGACAGTAAGAGGTGAGCAAGGAGAGGGAACTTTCCCCTGGTCGTTTTATGATTTGAGTAGGTACAATGAATGATGCCATCTTTCAATTCAACATTCGAAAAAAATCACAATGAACAGGTAAAAAATGTACATAAAATAACTTGAAAATCGTTTCTGATTGGCTACTGCCAAGTTATGATAGGAAAATACGAAAGGTGACACAATATAATGACTCGAAAAAACATTTTAAAACTCCAAAATAATAACAAAATGTATTTTTAATTTCTGTTCTGTGTTTTGGGCAGGGCTGGTGGAATAGAACGTTGATTTGTTCTGTTCGGTTCAGGAACACATCATTTTTAAAATGAATGAATCGTTCTGGTGTTTTATGCAATCGATAATGATTTTTTTTTTGTTCTATTCTGGTTTCGTTCAAGTTAATTTGTTCTGTTCCAATTTTCAGTTTTCAGGTATTGAGGTATCGAGGTTTCAGGGTCCAATTCCGGTTTGAGTTGTTCAAAAAAGTCAACAAAATTGACGACTAATTGAGGAAAATATTGACTCTAGGGATTCCTTATTGAAGAATCCAATTTCACAACTATTTTTCAATAAAAAATATTCTTTAAAAAAATTGGAGAGTTGATGAAATGATCCCATACAGTAAATTTAAACCATGATATAAATCTATTCATCCTTCAAAACGATCAGTTCCAAAAATTTCAGGACATTAATACCACCATAAAGCATGAAAATGAGAAATTTTGACACTACAATGCTGAAAAAAAGAAAGAAAATCGAAAACAAAAAAATGGTTTTGTTCTAATCAGAACAAAATGATCCATTTTATTATATCAGGTGCGTCACTACGGTGAAAACTGACTCATAAAATGTTGAAAAAATCACTATAGCTTTGCTTTCCAAAAGTAATTTTTCAGAAAAATTTACTATCTTGCTTCGCTTGGGAATTATTTTTACCTTAATTTTCATAATAATTTATGTTTTTTGAGAACCCTTCAAAAACCTCACAATTTTTTAATTTTTTTATTAGGTACACAAATGTCGTTCTTTATCTTTACCCTTCCCCATCAGCTCTTTCAAATATAAATAAGTTTGAAAATTAAAAAAAAAATAAAAAAAAGTTTTAAATATAGTTTTAATTTTTACAATGTTTTTATCAAAAATACCATTGGCACTCATTTTTCATTCTGAACCGATTTTCCAGGGTTCGTGAAAAATTTCACTTTTTTCGTGTGTTTCGGGAAAAAATTATTTTTCACCAATTTTTGGGTAAACATGAACAATCTGTTGTTTAATTTTTAAAATAGGCTGGGACGAAGGGCAAGGTTCATGAATTTTATGGTTTAAAAAATTTTTATCAACATCATTTCAGGAAGTTTCTTCTGATTTTTTATTGAATATTTGAAAAACTTTTAGAAAGTGGTATTATTCAAGGGCTCCTAAAAAAAGGAGTAAAAATATGAAATGAATGTCAATTATATTTTTGGGTGAAAACACCCATAGGAAGGAACTAGAAGCATTTTTTTAAAAAAAATCAACTCCTTGAATTTTCTAATATTTAAAAATTTTTATTTAAAAATTTCTTCAATTTTTCAATTTTTTCAGATTTTAAGAGAGGGTAAGGAAGTTGAAATGTAGAATCAGAGAGTAAAATTTTTACTTGATCGTTTTGAAATTTAAACGCAATTTCTTGGCTATGCCTTCAGGGGCGCACCCAAGGGGGGCAAAGGGGACTCGAGTCCCCCCCTCCTAAACTCAGCAAGGAGATTTTTTTATCAACTCTTTAAATTTGAATCAGCTGAATTTGCAAAAATTCTGTCTTTTTTAATCAGTAAAATAATTTTCATTGAAAATTAGTGATTTTTCGGTCAAAAATTACTAACTTCTCAGTCAATGTTCCATTTATCAGAAAAAATCAGTAATTTTGATTTTAAAAAAATCAATAAATGTCGTCATTTTTCAATTTTTCTTCGCTCAAGTTTATGGGTATATATTATTTGCCTACTGAAAACACCCCAACTACTCCAGTCTCACTGAAATAACAGGTTACTTCATTTTTTCATTGAATTTTGACCCCTCCATTCTTTCTCAAAATCTGAACCCCTCCCCCTACACACTTTCTGAGTCCGCATATAATTCCTTCAACTTTCTCTTCTGTTTACACACCCGAATAATGAATATTTATTTTCCTGCAATCATTTCAATCTGTTTTTAAATTAACCACGTCCCTCGAAAAGATGTTATTGAACTTAAATTTTATTCATTTTTTTATGGAAAGCTAAACTCTGTACGATCTAGTATTAAGATAACTTGAAAAAAATTTACTTTTTTGAAATTCGTGATCCTTCGAATAATTAAAACAGATTCAAACAACTCGAAGAGATTTTGCGAATAAATTTTCAAATTTTTTCTACTCAATCCCATTTTCCATAAAAAAACTGGGTACTTTCGACCTCTCTTCTCACGTCTAAAAGGAAAATATTTCCCAGGCCTATGACCACGTTTTTTCATCTTTTCAACTGTTTTCATCGCGAATCGACTCGCTCCAAATGAAAATTCACATTTCTCAGATATTTTACGTCGTCTGGTCGTCAATTCATTGACCTTTCCATTCCTTCTGCGTAGCACTTAAAGGACCAACGACCTCCGGGTAAAAATACCCATTAGCGAATAAATCCGCAAAAATGGTCTATTAGCGGATTTCCATTCGACGTCGTCGTGGGTCACCCTGCACCCACGCATCGGCCGATTCTAATTTACGCGACACAATAGACCAGCGTTTGAATTTGAATAGGACAAAACATGTCTACCGGATAGCATGTGTTTACCCCACATCGACACACGACCACTCTCGCACCGCAACTCTCTTATAGAGATTGTTGAAAGAACACAACGTTATAGTATACTACAGCACGTGAATAGGTCTCTAAACGTAAGCCTGTTGCCGTAATCAGTCAGCTGTTGGGCGAATTATACGTATAAAAGTTTTACGAAAACAACAGCTTCGTCGCACCGCTGCCATCGTGGACAAATCCGTTGAGAATTGACCTTTATAAAATATTTAGTTAAAGGCCAACCCTCCTTTAAAAGCTGCCAAATGAATATGAGGAGCATAATGAACGAATGAATAAGTGAAAATATAACAGAAAAACCTTTTTATATCGACATTTTACTTCGAGAATGTCAACGAGTAAATTTTTAATAGCCTATAAGGCGAAGTGCACACCCTGCTATACCTACCACATCGAAAGCGAGAGCAACCACCGAGCTGGTCGTGTTTTCAAAATGCAACTCGTATGGTGCCCCCTTAAGACCCTTCCTCCAAGTCCAAACACACCGTATAAAGTTGTAATTTAACGTTCGCTTCCTTCTTCGTGCGGCTTTAATTACGAACAGGTGATGTGAAAAAAATTTCTCACGTGATGTACCTGCCTGTATCATCCTTTTACGCGTCCATCTCTTTCATCCTCGTGCCTCCTTCCGCCTATGTAATTTTAATTGTACCGTATTAATTTTTTTCCAACTCCGTTCCCTTAGTTTTTCTCATTTCCCAACCCTCTCTGTACCTTGGATTAAAAAAAAAAGAAGGAAATAATGTATCGCACATGTGCCTTATGGCAAAAGCTCGTCGTATAATTGCGCTACATACCGCTCCTGGTGCTCTTCGCGTTTTATATTATATTCGCCGGTGTATACCTACACTTACTTCGACAGTTCCGACAGTGAAAACAGATGCTCGAAATATATATTTTATTCGAGAGTGTCTATAGTCACCAACGTTTGCAGAATACGAGTGAACGAACGATCGAATCAACTTTTCGATGCTTCGGACGATAGCAAATGATTGTCCAAGTTCAAAATTTTTTCAACTCTGAATTTTTTGCTCAAAATTTTTTTCAGCATTAAATTTTTCTCTCTAAATTCTTTCAAATCTTGGAATTTTTCCACAAAATTATTTTCAATTTTTTTTTTCACATTTTTATCTATAGTTTTTACAGCATTAAAATTTTCCTTACCTACCTAATATTTTCTCAAATTTCTTTTGATTTTTTTTGAAATTTCTTTTAAAAATTTTCAACTTGCAATTTTTTTCTCGAATTTTTCCATTTTTTTCAACCGTGAAATTTTTTCCAACTTCGAAATTATCTCCCAAATTCTGGGAGGTTCTAACAAAATGTGAAAAAGTTTTAACCCTGTCACAGTTACGAGAGAGGTATCCCAATTCAAAGTAAAATTTAAAGCCTAAACAAAAATAAATCGAAATTACGTCAAAAAAGAACCCCATACTTATCCAAAAGGCTCTGGTGTGATTTGGGGTCATTTGGCCCTTGGTGGAACTTTGACAAAATTTGTATGCCATTCGACTTGCCTCTGTGGAAGATGATTTTAGAGCGCAAAAACGAATTTTTACCCCCCCCTCCCCAAGGGGCGGGGCTTCAAAACACGTGATTTTCAAGCTAAAAATTCTATCTCCGCGAGTTTTCAACCGATTTTTTTCAAACTTGGTACGTAGGTAGAAGTACTCGAGTGGAGTGCCCTGAAATTTTTTCAGATTTTTTCGACCACTATAATGACCTTAAAATTGACCTTGAAAGTTTCAAATCGCCCTGGGGGCACCGTTTTGGCAAGTGGTATAAAAAAAAATTATTTTTATGTTTCTCACTCTATTTTACATCATTCAGAATTTTTTCAGATTTTTTCGATTGGTGGCCTATACGTGACGTTCGAAAAACCGATAAATCGGTTGTTTTCCATAGTATTACTTGAAGAATACACTTTGAAAAAAGACAAATATGTTAATCACAATTTTATTCAGAATCTGTGATAAATTCGCACCGCCCAAGCCCCTATTGCTTTCGAAGGGCGGGGGGGGGCTAAAGAAAGAAAAAATTATTTTGCACCAATTTCACTCAAATTCACGTAAAGGGTTCTATAGGTGTAGGAGTTCTCCCCAAAAAATTTTTAGCCCCTCTCGACCTCAGGAGGCTCAGCCATCGCTTCCCAAAGTTCGACATTTTTGGTTAAAATGACAAAAAAAAACGAGTTTTTCGATTGTAAAACCGCCCCAAAATTCTAATTTTGAAAAACTTGGTATTTTCTGTGTACATTTTGAGATGACTATTTCGACTAGCCCATCAGATTTTTCATTCGAAGTGTTCATCCCCTCCCTTTCGGATACTTTTGAAAGTGTACAAATCGTGTTTTTTTCAGCAAAAAATGACCTCTTGACATAGGTGACCCAAAAATGGCATTTCGCGAGAAACTGAAAATTTTTTGATTTAAAATGTTCAATATGATGTCACTGCCCCTAACCCTCATGCTTTCTGCTGGAGAAGGTGCATCGATTTCGCTCAAATTCACATGGAAACTTATTAAGGTACAGTAATATTTTTTTTACAAGTTTCAGCTCCCGACGCACCATAATTATATAAAAATTTTGTCAAAGTTCCACCAAGGGCCAAATGACCCCCCCCCCCCCCCACCACACCAGAGCCTTTCAGGTGGTGAAGTTCCAAAAAATATGAATTTGAACTCAAAGTTGCGAATTTTGGGAAATTCTTCTTTAATCGATGAAATAGGTCACCAATATTTGTTATTCGCGATTATAGGTGCTGAAGTTCATATGGACCATTCTTATGGGCTTTTTTCCAGCGCTGAAAAATTCCAAAATTTTCTAGAGGCTCCGAAAGGTCTCGAAACTGCTTTAAATCGATTTGGAAGGTCAAAAATAGTGTATATACCAAATTTCAGCCTTTTTCATTTATTAGATCAATTTTTCATATTTTGCAGGGCGATGAGGTAATTTTGAAAATTCAAAACTTTGCAAAATTCTAAAAATGAACGTAGCACCTGAAATTTTGGATTTGGGGTTCTTTTATGGTCTACTTCCAATTTTTTACTTTTTAAAATTTCCACTAATTACTTATTGAGTTGGAAGAAATTTTGAAAAATATGAAGTTGAAAATTTCGTTGAAAATTCAGTGTTGGAAAAACTGTTTAAATCAATTATTAGAACAATGAAAAATTTCATATCTACAGTGGGGAAAAAAATCGAAAACAATTTTAAAATTATTCGAAACAGTTTTAGAGTTGGCCAAACATTTTTTTAATATTAGAAATTTGAAAAATGAAGAAATTGAGGTTGGAAAAATTTTCAATACTTGAATTTTTTCCTACCTATTGTAAAATTTTTGGAAATTCAAATTTTTCTCAACATTATTTCAACTTTGATTTTTTAAAGTTTTAACCAACTTCTTATTTTTTAAAATTTATTTCACTCTAAAATTTTTGCCTATAATTTCAAAATTTTTCATCAATTTTAAATCCTAAAAAATTTCAACTTCATGTTTTTAAAATTTTCTTTCTCAATAATTGGAAGAAATCTTTAAAATTATGAAATTGAAAAAATTTGAACTTTGAATAAATATGGACTGGGATCGTCGAAATTCCCTTTTGCGTCAAAATGATTTAAGAGCTAGTTTCAAATATTGGATCACTTGAACATTTTAAAATCGATTCAATTTTTTTTTTTGTCAAACTAAGAATACAATTTCATGACATTTTTCAAAAAATATTCACAGCAATGCTGCCAACCTATAACTCACGCAATCATTATAAAATTCAGATTCATCGTTCAAATTACGTTTATCTGAAAAGTGCATCAAAAAAGTTTTTAACGAGCTGCCGATTTCATGAGGTAATTTTGAAATTTCAAAAATTCGCCAAAATTAGAGAAATGAACTTCAGCACCTGAAATTTGGGATATGGGGTTCTTTTATGAAGTAATTTCGATTTATTTTTGTTTAGGCTCAAAATTTCACTTTGAGTTGGGATACCTCTCTTGCAAGTGTGACATATGGTTACAAACACTTGTGTGACACAGCAAAATTTTCGAGATTAAAAATCTTGGAAAATTTTAGGTAGGAAAAAATTTTAGCATCGAATAACGTTTTGAGGGAAAAACAGTTGAAATAAATTTTAACACCTTGAAAAAAGTTTTAGAGTTGCAACCGCAAGCCAAAACAAACCTAACAATTTCTTACGTTGAAACAGATTTTGAGAAAAAATTCACTAAATTTTTTTAGAAAAAACTAGAGAAAAAATTTATTGGAAAAAAATTGAAAAATTGTAGGAAAAATTTATAGAGAAAATTTTGAGCAAAAAATTTAAAGTTAAAAAATTATAAACTGTTTTTAGACTCTGAAACCCCTAAAAAAATATTTTTAGAGTTGAGAAAATTCACAGAGTCGAAAAAAATTTGAAAAAAAATCTCGAAGTGAAAAAAATTGAGAAAATTTGCACTTGGAGTAAACATACAAAAATGAACGAATTTCATCTAATTTTTCGTTCACATATTCCGAAAACGTTGTCCATAGATTCGTTTCATTCGCCCATTGCTCAGTTCTCTCCAAATCTTTCCGATTTTCCTTACGTACGTGGCAATTTATTGTACCACACCTGACCCCCTTCCCTTGCTACGTCCACTTTACCCAGGTGCGTTCAATTTAAACAAACCTGTTAACGTAAAAAATATAAAAACTCGACTCGACTCGCCTTGAAATTAAATCATTACAACACTTCGCTTATTTTCCCTTTTCCACTCGTCCCTTCGCCCCTTTCCCTTGCAGCTATCTCGCTCATCTGTTTTCCAGCTTATTTCATCGTGCTCGTCGTACTAGGACCAAAAATTTACCCGTAGCACGCGAACACTCGATGAAATTACTACACCCTCGCTCGCGTCTTCGGGGGTATCGCGATTTGTTCGAATTAATTTTTCTCTTTTACCCATTTCCACTAAACGAATTTCACCATTTATTCGGTCGACTGGCGGGCAACAGGGTGCAGGGTGGCGTTATCTAACGCGGCGAATTCGTTTTCTCGCCTTCATTACTCGCGCCCTCTGCTGCCAGCCTGGCTGCCTGTTACATTTTCGTGTATAGGGACCTGTTGTTGTTGTTGCTGCTATACTCGTCAACTCGGCTGCTGATGCTGTACCCTTTAATAGCTTTTTCTCTGCTTTTACGTAGTACACAGATCCTCGTATACAGATTAACAGCGTCGGCACTTGTCTCGGTGCGTGATCACTTTTCTCCTTCAGCTCGAGCTTTCTTCGCCCCGTACACTGAACAACTCGCTTTTATAAACAAGTTGTTTGCCTTGTTTTAAAGCCAACAAAAACGTAGCAAAAAATTCCACTTTCTCTGAAAAGAGGTCTATTACTGTAGTACACACAAAGCTACGTATTGTCGTCCTCTACGATAATGCACCGGTACAGCATAAGTACAAGTAATAGAAAGGGCGATACTGGTGCATATTGCGAGAGGAAGGTTGCTGCCGATGTTGTTGTTGCTGCGGCAATATTGTAGCTGTCTGAAAAATACGCGCTCATTACGTCCCCTAGAGAATACGTGACTCACTGAATAATGGCGTAACCGCGCGCGCCAACCTTCTATTTAAATTAGCCCAAGTCGTGATACGTTATTAGTGCCATCGTTCAGTTTATACCCAATCTAGATTAATCCGTGCTATTAGGGATGGTAATAATATTAGGAAAAAAAAAAAAATGTCCCCCTTCGACGAAAAACTAAAACTGCTGCGTACATAGATCCTTGCACGTAATGGAAGCTCTGCAATAATCAGAGAGTGTTTTTCGGGTAAAAGTGTAAATAAAATGTGGTTAGGTTTGTCAAATGTATCAATTTTTTTTTGAATTTTGATTTCTCTGGATTGGGATTTTTCAGAGTTGATTGCCATCTATAACTTGGAATGGAAATTTTCATTATTTTTATTCTCAGAAATCGAAATAAATTCATTTCAATTCAAACAGAAACTAGGTTTTGAGAAAGTTCATCAAATTTAAGTTTTCATTTCTAAAAAAAATCACAATTTTTTTTGGTAGGAAAAGCTTATATTTCGGTTAATTTCGTAGTTTTGGTTTTAACGGGGCTAACTTTTGAAGTTATCGTCCCATTTAGGCACTATCGTCGTTTTTTTTTACAATCACCGTCCAATTCTTTTAACCGTTGTCTAGTTATCGTGTAGTTTTTGCAGCTATCATTCGATGTCTAGTAAGTAGGGTGGGCCGAAAAACCAAACATTTTGATTTTTGAAAAGTTACCCCCGGCAAAAGTTGTTGACTGGATAGACTAGAAAAATAAAATAAAAAATTTCAAAATCGATTCATATCTTCAGATCGCGCAAGAGCCTTCAATTCGTCAAAAATTGTCAAAAATTCAACATTTTCAGAAATTTTAAGAAATTTCAAAAAAATCAAAATTCATTAAAATCAATTTTAGAGCTTATTTAGGGCCTATTTAAAGTAAAAAGAACAACTTTTTTGAAAAAATCCATGTTTTATAGTTTTTTTTAATTTCTCATATTTCTTCACCTCTGAAAAAAATTGAAAAAAGTTATAAAACACTGATTTTTTCAAAAAAAATGCATTTTGGTCTAGATAGTCGCTATAGAAGCTCTAAAATTAACTTAAGTCAATTTTAAATTTTTTCGAAATTTTTGAAATTTTGAATTTTTGGCAATTTTTGAAGAATTGAAGGCTCTTGCGCGACCGGAAGATATGAATCGATTTTGAAATTTTTTAATTGTACAAAAAACGGTTTCAACGCGGGATTCCTGTTAAAATTTGATTTTATGATTGATTCTTATTCTAGACACTAAAACAAATCAATTTAGCATAGATCCCTATTTTTCCTCTCTCTCCTTTTCACGAGGTTTCACCCCCCAACATTTCAAACGTGTGTACCGCCTAATCCATGGGTCATAACGAAAAAAATGTTCAAACAAAATTTATTCCTCAACACCTAATGTACATTTTCATTCCTCATAAAAATCCAGTTTGGAGCAATTCCTGCCGCCCAAATTTGGAAATGAAAAGTTTCTTGAGAAAACTTCAAAATCACGTTTTCTTCATTTTCAACGAAAAGTTTCAGAGATACGGAAAAATTTGTAACTACCAAAAGTATTTAGAATAGAACTTCCTTTCCGATGAACTGTTTCACGACCATTTTCCTCAACTTTTCCTGACAGAGTGGACCTCTCCCCCTTCCTCTTATCTCAAAAGTTGGACACTTGAAAAAAAAACTTGAACGGTTTTTTCTTCAATATGTGGTGTACAATTTTACTTGGTATCTGAATTCATTTTGGGGCAATTTTTTTTTGGTGGATCCAACTTTTGAGATCGTGATTCTGAAGTTTTCTCTAAAAACTTTCATTTCCAAAGTTGGGCGACAGGAGTTGCTCCAAAATGGATTTTTATGATGAATGAAAATATACATTAGATGTTGAGGAACAACTTTTGTTTGAACATTTTTTCATTATGATCCACAGATTGGACGGACCATACGTTTGAAATGTTGGGGGTGGTTCCTGGGAAAGGGGGGAGAGGAAAAATAGGCATCCAAGCGAAATTTATTTGTTTTAAAATCAATCATTAAATCAATTTTAACAGGTATCCCGCGTGGATGTACAATTGAGACCTGACTAGTATGCATTTACGTCCAATTTTGGCAGTTATTGCCGAATTCTGTATACTTCATTATTTTTTAATTTTGATAAGATGGTTATGTCTAATTTTTGCAATTTTTGGCCAATTTTTTGCAACTCGTCATAGGTCAACATAGAAATTCTATTCGAAATTTAATGGATGATTTCTATAGTATTTTTCGCGATAATAACGAGAAAAATAATGAAAAATTACATAAAAGGTTTTTCAGAATTTGAATTTTTTGTTGAACATTTTTTTACAATTTTTGTTAACTTTTGACACTTGAAATCAATTTTCTGAGCAAAGAAAGCGTTCAATGAAAAAAAAATAACAGAACGTAAACTGTAGAGCGTAAAATTTCCTTTCTGTAGAGTCCAATTAGTTTTTTCCTAAAAGGCTTGGCTTTTGAGGTATTTTCAATAAAAAAAAAAGTTGATCTTTGAAATTTCAACTAAAATATCTCGAAAGCTATATCTCGTGAGAAAAAACCAAGGTGAATTTTACAGAAAGGAAATTTTACGCTCTAAAATTTAAGTTCTCTTCATATTTTTTTGTTGAACCCATCCTTTGCTCAGAAAGTTTACTCCAAATGTCAAAAGTGATCAAAAAGTGCAAAAAAAGTTCAACTAAAAATTCAAATTCTGAAAAATCTTTGGGCGATGTAATTTTTCCACTGCTTTTTTCGTAATCAACGTGAAAAATACTATGAAAATCATCCATTCAACTTCAAACAGCATTTCAAAAGGTTAAAAATTTCAACCTGTATTATATTTTAATCACCTATTAATCACCATTGTATAAATTTTAAAAATTTTGTCCATTTTTCCACTGTAAATGTCCAATTATTTTACATTTTTATCGTGTAATTTTTGAAATTATGACATGAATGTCTTCTGGTGAGAAGGGAGGGGAGGAGAAGGTCAAATAATTTCTATGAAAATAGGTCACCAAAGTTGCGAATCAAAAACGTAGACACCATCTGGCTATGACATATTGAATTTTTTTGAAAAGTACAAAAAAAAAAGGAAACAATTTCATTTTTTTATCAGACTTGTTTTAGCGAATTTTTGAAAATATGTAACTGAAATGGCTTATTGATATGCGTTGATTTTTTATGAAAATATTAGGTCATTGGAGAAAAATTTAAAATTGGTTTACATGCTAAAGAAAGATCTCCTGAATCGATTGATGCCATTTTCGAGTCCATTTGAAGGTCTTCAGCCAAATCTGACTTTTTTCTAATGCAGTGGAATTACTCTAGAAAGGCACCATAATTAATTTACGTAGCTGAAAATTTAGTTCAGAGGTTTCTGTGACAATTATGTGCTCTTTTAGTGAGCCAAATTGATTTAACTAAATTCATTTCAATTCAAATGGAAGCTGATTTCAATGAAAGCTACTTAGGTAAGGAAAAATTGCCTCAAATAAAAATAAAAATGTGAAAATATTCAATCTCAGAGTCAATAAGAATAATTTAGACATAATGTCCCAGAGACATTCACAATTTGGACATATGTCCCAAGAAGCCAATTTAGACATGATATGCTAGAAACTTCCGCAATTTGATCATTGGGTCCAAAAAAAAACCAGTTTTGATAATTTAATTTTAATTTTGACATGGTGTCCTAGAAACGCCCGAAATTTGTACAGTGCCTCCTCCCCTCCAAAAAAAATCAATTCGGATAATTCAACTTGATATCCCGAAAAATATAAATTTCAGTGTCCCAGAAACGTCCATAATTTAATCATTGCGTTCCAAAAGAAGTCAGTTTTGATAATTTGGACGCAGTGTTTCAGATACACCCACAATTTGGACATAGTGTCCTAGAAACACCTGTAATTTGCAGTGTCCCAAAAAACAATTTGGATAATTTAAATTGATGTTCATATCCCAAAAAAACTCAATTTCAGTATCCAGAAACATATATAATTTGAACATCGTGTCCCCAAAAAAGTCAGTTTTGATAATTTGGATCTAGAGTCCCAAACACCCAAAATTTGGACATACACTGAGAGAACAGTGTGGTGATATTGACTACAAATTGTGGAAAAACTTATCCAGTCCGAGTTTGTGATGCTTTTTACCACAGTTGTGGTACTTTTTTTGCCATAACTGTGGTACTTTTCACCACAAATGTGGTAGGTACCTAGGTACTTCCTTTTTACCACAGTTGTGGCAAAAAAAGTACCACAACTGTGGTAAAAAGCATCATAAACTCGGACTGGATAAGTTTTTCCACAATTTGTAGTCAATATCGCCACAATTTTTTCTCTCAGTGTAGTGTCGTAAAAACACCAGCAATTTGCACCGTATCCCCAAAAAACCAATTTGGATAATTTAACTTATTGATATCCCAAAAAATATTTACTTTCTATGTCCCCGAGACACCTGTAATTTGGACATGGTGTCCCGAGAAAAACCTATATTTTCAACATATATTCCGAAAAGCAAAATTTGGGATAATTTGCGTTCTTATTGTTTGATTATGAATGTTCCAATCATTTCAGAATTAGCTACAGAGCCAGGTTATTGAGAACTACCTTAAGAAATTAGATATTTCTTTAGATCGTTCAAATATCCAAAAATATTAATAACAAAATATCGATTTCTTTAAACATGAAATTGTAAAAAATATCATCAATGAATTTATTTTTTCAATTTTACTCCATATTTCAACATTTTTTTCATTTATCAGATTTTTTGCAAAAAATAGAAAAAAATTATTTTAGAAAAAATGTTTATGGCATGGTGCTGAATTAGAAATTTAAACCAAAAAATATCATAAGCATAAAAAAGTATTTTTTCAACGAAAAAAAGAAATAATCTTCCCAATTTCTAAAAATTTTTTTTAATGAAAACGACATTTTTTCTGCATGTGAGTAAGTGCACTTACTTTTCACAGGAGTGAAAATCTGCTATTGATGACCTCCTTTGATAAAAATACACCCATTTTAGTACCTATTACATATTTTCATAAAGTTTTTCTTGAAATTCCAAGTACAATTTGGCCTTAGTGATCTTAAATTCTTCTCATTTCCATTTTTATAATCACAAATCGAACTCGATAGTTGATTTTTGTAATTTCGTATACAACGATACACGATAAAACATCCCCACAAATCTCATAATTCACACCCATCAGCACTTAAAAAAAAATTCAACTCTATTCCAAACCCACCGCATTTCTCACCTTTCCCACTCCAGATCAGAAAAACATCTACATTTGATTAATACCCATAAATCGACAAAATATACATTTCAAATCACGCAAATCTCGTAATATAATTTCCATCTACCGAAGAAAAAAACCCAGGATACTAAAAAAAAAACGCTCCACAAGTACGCCCAAGTCAAACTCAACCCTCTCAAGTCTCAAACGCGACACTGCAAAAAAAAATCGAAAAAAATAAATTATACGTATCAAGAAATATCACAAAGCGCGCACCAAAATCAAACACAGGAAACTGAAAAACATCGTTTCACCCCCGCACCTCTCCAGCCCCATCGTATCTATTCGAATTTGCCTTTTTCACCCTCGCCACCTCACTTCGCCATCCTTCTCGAATGCTACACATCGTACCGAGTAGGTTCAAGACCATTATTCAAATCTTGTTTCATTTGGAAACTATACCGAGAATAGATATTTGAATATTTTAATATCAACGTCGACATCTGTTGCAGAAGAGATGCCTCTTACCATACCGCCGCCATCGCTGACGTCGCTTCGACAGAGACTCGCTGTCGTCATTCGAAGACGACGACGAATAATTATACACAAACCCAAATATCGATTACATTTTATTCCAAAAAAAAAAAGGAAAAAGGAAAAAAAGAAAAAAAATAATAAAATAATAAACTTTTTCTCTCTCTAACGTTAAAATTGTAGTACCATATTTTTTTTCTATACAATAAACTGAAAAAAATCTTATCAAATAAGACATATTACTTAAAATGTATATTCTCATTATCTTTTTCTCTACATCATGACCATCGCGTCTCGCGCAATACGTAAAATTTTCAAAAAAATAGTCGAATATTATACCCGTTTAGTATCTTCAATAGGTATCATTAATTTTAAAAAAACGAAATTAACAAAAAAATACATTCGATTCTAACGATAAACAATAATGTACGAACGTATTTCGCGTGCAAATTTTTTATATAATTTCAATTTAATTGGGTAATCTTTTCACGGGGCAAACCTATCCTCTCATAACTAAGTATACCTCTATAAAAAAATTTCTTTTTAAACGAACATTTTTTACCAAAGCGTAATTGGAATCGCCTCGTTTCGAACGAATCTTAAAAATTTGGTAATTTCTCTAATTTACACGTAAGAATTAAAGAAAGGAAAAAAAAAAAACGTTCAAAAAAATACTAACAAACGATCAAAAATAATTTCCGTAACGCTATTTATATAACTTACAAAATAAGACAAAAGAAAAAAATAATAAGAATTTAATAACTTGAAATTTAATACAAAAAAGAAAAATTTTAACGAAGTAACTTGAACCGTAAAATCTCCTCAAAATTTGGTAATATCTGTTCCACATTACACATACATGTACAATTATATTATAAAACTATATCAACGTAGAAAAAAAAAAATGGCCGGCGTCGTACCCACCACTCTTCGTCGTATCTTACATTCGAATACGAGAACGAGCAAAGGCACAACAACGTGCACACACACAAAACGCTAAATAATTGGTGTTTATCTTAAAAAAATTTCTTCCATTTACACGCTTATTTTTTAAGGAATCTCGTAAAAATATTGCTATTATAGTTGCCTCGTATGATTTTTTTTTGTGTTTTATCTCAATTAAAAAACCTTACTTATTACAAGGGGAGGAAAAAAAATGTACGCGCAGAGTATACGCGTACACGTTCACTCTTAAAAATTAGTATTGCTTTTCGAATACATTGTAGGGCACAATAAGCGTCCGGAAAGTTATACCTTCTCTAAATAGGAAGCTTCTTCTTCGGAGTCCACGCCACGCGAGCTTTCAAAAAACTCGGCGCGTTCGCGTACTCGTCGTAAGAGCGAAAAAAAAAGGAAAAACACGACTGAAACATTTTAGAGAGGGCCGCTACATATGTACGCTCCTCTGGACTAGGTATAAAATACACCTAGCATATTACACACACACACGTACAAAACACATCAGACATTTTCACGCACGCACGCACACGTTCTATAAATAAAGGTACTATTTTCCGGACATTTTTCTTAAAAATACACCAAAAAAAAAGAAAAAAAAACTGCTCTCGTAAGTACTTAGGTACTCTTAAAATAGTAGTACTTAAAAGATACATTGCTGACTTTCCATTGCTTATTAATTTAATAGTACGATGAAAAAAAAACAAACGAAAACGACGAAAAAAAAACCTAAGTACGCGATAATTGATATAAAATGTGCGCGATTTTCCGCGAACGAGACCCGGATTGGTTCGTAAAAAACCGATGTCTGCTTAAAATTTCCCTATACAAATAATTCGTACACTTAAACGTATAAATGGCAGTGATATACTGTTCGACGTTTCTTCGATTATTTTCATAATTTGTAGTTTTTTTTCCCCCTCGATATTTTTAATACTTCGTTAATAAGTCGATAAACGCTCGAAAACTTGTGGTCCCATTTCAAAGCGGCCTATTCGGATTGAGATTACGCTCGGTAGGCGAAGAAAAGAATGAGTGACGCTGGAGTGATTATTTTTTATTATAATGGACTTTTAAAAAATACGAATTTTAAATCAGGTATCTGGACAGCTCAACAATCGAATAAATTTGCGGATTTTTATCAATAAATACATGTTTACTATTTTCTCTCTTGAAGTATTTCGTCTAAAGACCAATTCAAAATGAAAATCACGTAAAAAGAACCCTAAATTTGAAATCAGCGAATTTGATAACCAAGAAATCGACATGTATGACCATTTTCTATAATTTATGAAATTTCATCCCCTCTTCCCCCCCTAATTTCAACCCTTGATAAATTTATATGAAAATCACACACAGAATGCCCAAAATTCTAAATCAGCGAATTTGACAACCGAGAAATCGACGTACGTGACGATTTTTCATCATTGTTGAAATTTCACCCCTCCCTTCCCCCACCAATTTCAACCCCTCAACCCCTGACCAATTTAAAAGGAAATCGCACAAAAAAATGGCAAAATTCTAAATCAACTTCGATAACCAAGAAATCGACGAACATGACGATTTTTCATCATTGATGAAATTTCATCCCTCCTTTCCCCACCAATTTCAACCCTCGAATAATTTATGTGAAAATCGCCCAAAATGGACCTCAGATTCGGTATGAGCGACTCTGAAAACCAAGAAAACTATATACATGACGATTTTTCATCATTGATGAAATTTCACCCCTCCCTTCCCCACCAATTTCAACCCTCGATTAATTCATGTGAAAATCACCCAAATTGAACCTCAAATAATTGACTCAAATTCGATATGAGCGACTCTCACAACCAAGAAAACGATATACATGACGATTTTTTATCATTTATGAATCCCCCCCCCCTACTTAATTCAACCCTTGATCAATTTATGCAGAAATTACCCAAAATGATCCTCGAATTCGATATCAGCGACTCTCAAAACCAAGAAAACGATATACATGACGATTTTTCATCATTTATGAAATCCCCCCCCCCACTCAATTCAACCCTTGATCAATTTATAATGAAATCACTCAAAATGAACCTCGAATTCGATATAAGCGACTCTTAAAACCAAGAAAACGATATACATGACGATTTTTATCATCAATGACATTTCACCCCCCCCCCCACCCCCACCCCTCAGTCAATTTCAACCCTACGAACAAATAACACTGAGATCACACAAAATGGACTCAAAATTCAAAATCATCGACCGTACTTACAAAGAAATTGATATACATGATGATTTTTTATTACTGGTGAAATTTCATCCCCTCTCCCACCCTCCATCCAATTTCCACCCCTTAATTGATCAATTTGAAAATCTCACGAAATGAACCAAAAATTCAAAATCAGTGATTTCAATTACCTACTTAAAAATCGGTGTACATGACGATTTATTATCATTAGTAGAATTTACCCCCCCCCCCCCAACACATATTTCAATCACCGAATTTGTTGAATTTAAAATAATACAAAATGATCTCAAAATTCAAAATTCGCGACTTTGATACTTTAGAAATCGATATACGTGACGATTTTTCATCATTGATAGAATTTCACCCCCTCCCCTCCCATCACACAAATTCCAACTCCTGAATAGAATAATTTCAACCCCTGAATTTGGAAAATTACAAAAAATTGTCTCGAAATTTAAAATTAGCAGCTTTAGATAACTCGGAAATTAGATACATGACAACTTTTCAACATTGGAGGAATTTCACCCCCCTCCCTCCCTCCCGCATAGATTTCAACCCCTTTTGTACCAATATAAACATTCTCCGTTCGATTTCCCCCTTTTCTCTTTGCCAAGTACATATATTCCAAAATTTGAAAAAAATTGTCACCAAAGTTGAAATTTGGACCCCAACTTGAATTATGATTAGGGGTGGAATGGTGGGGGCAGGAATTCGAGTAAGAGCCATATCAAGTACCAAGATAACATAATATAGGATCAATTGAAAAATCAGATCTGAGAAATTTTATGTCAAAGTGAATTTTTATATTTTCTTATCATTCATTTGTAATTTTTCAGAAGGGCTGATAGGGGATGAAATCAAACAAGGGATGAAAAAATGATTAAAAGCCTTCATGGGTATCGATTTCTAGGTATTTTTTCACGCTGATCACGAATCCGAGGTTATTTTTTTGAACCAGGCAACCTTTCATTCTCATTTCCATCCTCGAATGTTTGTATGTTTTCTTATCATTCTTTTGTAATTTTTTAGACGGAGTGATAGGGGATGAAATCAAACAAGGGATGAAAAAATGATTAAAAGCCTTCATGGGTATCGATTTCTAGGTATTTTTTCACGCTGATCACGAATCCGAGGTTCTTTTTTCGACTCAGGCACCCCTTCATTCTCATTTCCACCCTCAAACGTAGCAAAATTCTTCAAATTATCACAAAACGCACCGCGAAATCCGCACTAAAGTCGTAAAACCTCGATGAAATTCCACTCGATATAAAAATTCCTCCGGTCGGTTACCCCGACGTCAAAACAACAATTACCCTCGACCCTTCGAGAAAGCACACAAATCACCACCCTCGGCCTTTACTCCAGCGGAATCATAAACGATAAAAAAAGAAAAGAAGAAAGCTTACATATAAATCGAACTTGGCTGCGCGAAAGAAGCTCGTAAAATAAAATAGTTCGGCCAAATAGTACAGGACGACGATTTGAACACGCGAATTAATCTTCGCTAAGCCGCGTTCTCGGTTACATCTGAAGGGTTAGAGCTTTACTTATCCGTCATACAAGACGAGAGAATGAGAAGATAAACGTGAAATTCTATGTTTACATGAATGGCGAGTCGCTGAAAGAATGTCGAACGACGTTCGTACGTTAAAACAAGCTCCGAGCATCGTTTTTTTTCTCTCTCCTTCGGTATCTTTTTTTTTCCCGACGCTTTTTTATTTCTTCTCAGAGAGTCCGAATGTCGTGCATAGAAAAGACGAGATAGAGTATTTATTACGACGCTGGTGCGGCGCGGCGACGTAGTTTTCGTTGTTTTTAACCTCAACATAGTAAATCTTCTCTTCATCTCGAGTAAATATTTTCGTTACTTTAATACCGAGCGGTAATTCATAATTATAAACCGTCTTTACACACAAAAGGGTACCCGAGGGTATATGCTCGGCTCGTGTTTGTCGAACGGTGCGAATACGACGTCGAGATTATAAAGACGACGATGACGACGACGCTTGTAATGCTGCCTTTATTTTCATCTTGTGTAACCAACATAAAACCATAACACAAACACACCGTATACGTCTCTTCTGGCCCTTTTCTTCCAGTCCCTCTCGAGCTTGGTTTCTTCCTTCGAAATTCCGCAGTCATCATTTCTGGGATGGCTTTCCCGCCCCCGCCCCCCCCCCCCCCACGGCCGAATAAATTCTTTACACGGCGGCTACGCGAACAAGGTACTGGGAGCTTTCGTTTCAACTTTTTGTAAACGTCGTCGTCCTCGTAGCCAACTTTTTAACCGCACCGTTCGCGTTCTCTGTCGGCCTTTTCGACTTGGCCGAAACACCGACCTCGCTTTATTAACGACTTTATTATACAATTAAACGCGTATCCTACACTTTAATCGCGATTCTGCCATGCCAACCCTTTACCGAGCAAAAATCTTGGCAAAAAATTTCTACTCTCGACGACGCTAATTTTACCCGCACACCGAATCGACTTCTCGTCATATTCTCTTCTCATAATATTTGTCTTATTCTAACCCTCCCCCTCAAATCCCCCTCTCCATAATGCCGAATTTTTTCCATCCCCAGCTTCGGCATCTCATGTGAGATTTCTTCGCTGAACCGTGCGTCTTTTTCATTTCTTGCTTTCTCGCCTACGAGTACCCTGCCCTCGCTCTATGATCCGAATGCGTTTAATTTTTCGAACGAGCTTGGCGAAAAAAAACTCAACTGAGAACGCGAAAACGATAAAAGTAATCATACGAAATTCCGCCTCAGCCGCGCTCCGGATTTTTATTCTTACGTTATATATTAAAAAAGTTCACGCAGATAAAGTTTTTATTTAAGAAAAATATATAAAGAACGACGACGACTACGACGACGACTATTTTCTTATAAAGATTTTTTAGCTTTTATAATTTTTCAATTTAACTAAATTTGCGGATAAAGAATTCTATTTCTCGGAAAAAACTTTCTCGTGTGCCAAGATTTATTCCCGAGGATATCATTTCATGTTTTATCATATGTTTCATCCGTCAACTTTTTGATATTTATTTAAGTCAAAGTTCTAAATTTTCTCGCTCGCGTCCCTCGGCAGTCTACTTCTGCGCCGGCTTCTGCTTTCGTTTGCCACAGAATTTCTCATTTTTCGTTTTCGTATTTTTTTTTGCTACCCTCGGTGCGGTACTCGATGTCTCTGGCTCGAATCGACCCCGTTCCGGATATATACGTCGTCGTTGCGGAGCATTGAGATTTTTTAAATGTATTCCGAGGCCGTTAATCTTGTTGCCTTTTTCGTGGGGTTTTTTCGAGGTTGAAGTTTCTAGTAGGTTTTTTTTCTTGGGCCAGTGTAATGTGAGATTGGTTGAGGGTTGAAGTGATTTTTCGAGTTTTTGCTCCTTCGTTTTTTTGGCAGTTTTGATTTCAAGACGAGGACAAAATATGAAGAAAATAATGGTTCAAAATTCAGGAAAAAACCTCAAAATTATATGAAAGTGCTTCAATATCAAAAATTATTCGAGTATCATGAAAATTCAAAAAAATTCCACAAAGTTTACAAAATATTCCAAGAAATGTCATGACAATTCATCAAAATTTTTCAAAGCTTTTCTAGTAAATAGTATTAAATTTTGGGACCCTAAATTCAATCTCATGTATCATATTGAAACCGGTTTTTGACACAATGCCTCCCCCTTTCCTTTCGACATTGTGTCTAAAAAAAAAAAAAACAGTTTGGACATAGTGTCCCTAAAACAGTCGTATTTTGAATACAGTTTCTCAAAAAACAAAACTTGAAAAATATTATATCATTTTGTAAATCATCAAACGATTTTCCAAGTCCAACAATTTCAATAATAATTATTAACTTATCAATTCGTCAAAATTTTCAACGTTTTTTTTTTCATATCTAACAAAACGTCACAATTATGTATCAATGTTTTGAGAATTTTTCAAACCAAAATTTGAGCCCTTATTTTACGGACTGAACCCATTTACCTACCTTCGATCCTGATTTTTTAATCAGAATTGTCATTTTTTTTTCAAAAATTGACCGTCTCTTAAATCAAAAATTGTCCATTTTTAATTGAAAGTAGGTAGAAATTTTTATCAACTATTGGCCTTTTTAATCGAGAAACCATTTTTACCAAAAATTTGCCATATTTATTCAAAACTAGACCATTTTTATCAAAGATTGTCTTTTTTAATCAAGAGTAGGCCATTTTTATCAGAAATTGACCATGGTAAATTGGTCATTATTAATCAAAAGTGGACAATTTAATCAAAACTTTACCATTTTAATCAAAATTTGACTATATTTTTTTAAATCAAAAATTTTGGCCTTTTTGATCAAACGTGGACCATTTTTATTAAAAATTGGATATTTTTAATCAAAAATTACCATTTTTATCAAAAATTTACCATTTTTATCAAAAATTTACCATTTTTATCAAAAATTACAATTTTTATCAAAAATTACAGTTTTAATCAAAAATTACAATTTTTATCAAAAATTACAATTTTTATCAAAAATTACAATTTTTATCAAACATTACCATTTTTATCAAAAATTACCAATTTTTTTTTATCAAAAATTACCTTTTTTTTAATCAAAAATTACCAATTTTTTTAAATCAAAAATTACCAATTTTTTTTATCAAAAATTACCATTTTTTCAATCAAAAATTGGCATTTTTAAATTAAAAATTACCATTTTTTAAATCAAAAATTACCATTTTTAAATCAAAAATTACAATTTTTTAAATCAAAAATTACCATTTTTTTAATCAAAAATTGGACATTTTTATCAGTTTGCTTATGTAAAAAGAAATTAGCCGCTTTTATCAAATATTGATCATTTTTAGCAAGACTTGTTAATTGCTTATTTTTATCTAAATACAACCAATTTTTTTCAAAAATCGATCATTTTATCAAACACTGATCATTTTTATCAAAAATTACAATTTTTATTTTTATCAAAATTACCATTTTTTCAATCAAAAATTACCATTTTTATCAAAAATTGGCCATTTTTATCAGTTTGCTTATTTAAAAAGAAATTACTTAGCAACTTTCATCAAATATTGATCATTTTTATCAAAAATTATTAATTGCTTATTTTTATCTAAATATGACTAATTTTTATCAAAAATTGGCCACTTTATCAAAAAATGACCATTTCATCAAAAATTTACCATTTTATCAGAAATTGACCATTTCACCAAAAAAATGACCATTTCATGAATAATTAACCATTTTATCAGACAAAATTGACCATTTTAACAAAAATTGACCGTTTCATCAAAAATTGACCATTTTATCAAACAAAAATTGACCATTTTATCAAAAATTGACTATTTTTATTAACATTGATCACTTAATCAAAAATTTACCAATTTTATTTGGTGACAATCCAAATCAATATTTACAACTATTGATGGTGATTTTTAGGTATAGACTATTTTTCAACAATTGTTTATCAAAAAATGTTTATATAATTTCGAACAATTTTCACAAATTTTCAACAATTTTGAGGCTATTCCAATAATTTTCTACATTTTTCAAATTTTCAATAATAATTTTCAAAAATTTTGAAATTTTTTCCAATTATTAATCCCTAAAAACATTTTTTCTCTCATTTTGAGCTATTTTGGCAACATTTTAGGGATTTTAGATGTATTTTAAGCAGTTGAATTCAAATATTTACAATTTCAATCGTTTTATACTTTTTTTGAACAATTTTACAAACATCCTCCCGAAAAATGTATAGCCTTTGAAATGGCTTTAGAATGACACTGTTCAGTATTCACGACTTTTGATACATTTTCTGAGTATTCTCACGGGTTTCTCTAATCTACCCGCTACTCTTTTCAGCCAAATATTAAAAAACGCCTAATTTTCGAACCCTTCCCCCTCGCCACTCGTTACAGTCATAATCATAATGGATCACACTCCATCACCCCCATCGATTCTTCAGACCATCTCACGACATCATCTCCAATTCACAGGCACCTCAACTCCACACGACGAATTCCACAAACAGGGAACGAAAAAAGATGGCAAGTAAATTGAGACAGATCTCGGTGCGAGCTTATTCTTTTTTTTCACAACGAATAAGGAAAAGTTTTAAAAGTCAAACTCGTTCTACGTTATTTTCCTGTTTCTTTCCTTCCTCGCAGATTTTTTCTTCCATTGCCATAAAATCTGTTGAACTGTTGAATGCCTCTGCGACGATGATAGAGGTCTGTACATAGCTAATGCGTCCCACAAGACTCGAATCGTATTCTTGAATACGATACTTCAACTGCTGCGTGTTTGCTATTTCAATGGGTAAATCCCGCCGGACAATTCTGACTATCGTTGCTATGCGTACGTACGACGAGTCGAAGAGATCCGCACTTTCAATGGTGGAACGATTCTTGCCTGCGATTTTACTTTCCGCATGATGGGAGAAAACTCGCTCGTTCGAGGCAATTTTTCATAATCGAACGTCGATTTTTTTCTCCTCTACAAGACGAAACCGAAACGTACAATTCTCCAAGTTCACCTAAAGGCGAATCGAAGATGGAAAAAGGGTAAAATTACCCAACGTATCGTTCTTATCGTTTGACACATCGTCGTCTGCTCGTAACGATACAGTCGGGCAAGCCGGACAGGGCAGAACGTCGCACCGGTCTCTCAATCGAATTCAATTAAAAAACCTTGGCTTTTTTTCATTCTCATCGCGACGGGGAAAAATTACACACACGTAGGCTTATAATCCTCACTGTCGCTTCGTCTCGTATCGCGAGCTCCTGTAAAAGCGATAAAAACTCCGGCAATTAACCGAGGCTCCGTAGCTCGAGGGGGCGAATAAGCTGCGAAGTTTTATAAGTTATGCGACGAATTTAAACGCGGAGAAATTTAATTCGGCTGGATGACGCGGCTCCATACACACGCTCCCCGACATCCATAAATTCTACAATTTCACCGTCGCGTCATCCTGCTGTGGTAGCCTAGCCGAAAAATTTGCGTTGCGTCGATGCTTCGGCCCAAATTAAATTTTCTCCTCTGGTAATACCGCGTCGAGCTTCGCCGCCGCAGTATCCGTGAAATTGAAAATAAATCACGTCTGCGACCCGCAGCCCATCTGGGCCAGCAACAGATTCATCACTCCGCGTACTGGCAGTCTTCGCGGTTGTAGGCGAGAAAAAATAGCTCCGAAAGAGCTGCCGAGACCGCATCGCGATATGACAAATTATAACATAATCGTAGGTTAACTTACATTGGCGAAATTTTAATTAAAACAAAGCCCATATAATCTGCTATCATTTATCAGCGTTTAAAAACGCCGCCGTTGCCGCCGCGTTACGCCGGGCCCGTTTTATATGCAAATGAAATTCGCTCGGCTCTCTTATCAGTTAATGTTATCTGGCGTTACGTTTCGAAATTACCCCCTCCGTCGAGTACTTCATCGCCCCTCCCGGAGTAAACGGGCTCGGCCAAAAAAAACTTTTTAATTTTCTGAGAATATCTTCCAGGTATCCGAGCCGTTCGTCTCTCACGTCTGGTACCCTCTTGCTGGCTTTTTTCGGCGATAAAGGTGTGTTTTTTCCCCTTTATTAAAAATTAATTGCCGTTGCGCGTTTTTTTTTCGAGCACGACGTCCCTGCCCCCGGCCAAGCGGCGTGCCGCACCGCCGGGGCTCTTTGTACGTGTTCATTAATAGCCATTGGCTTAATTACTTCGTAAGTACCGGAGAGATATTTTTAATTCCGATTCATTAGTCGGGTATTACGCGGACTTCTTTCTATCGTCTCTGCCTGGCTCGTGCGACTCTTCGGGCCCGGGCGAAGCATCGTGCCGCTAATCTTTCGCGCGCTGTACGCGACGCGACATCGCACCGAGCCCGCCGTTTTATTCGTATAATCTCGCAGCTTGATGTCGGATAATGGGCGAGCGAGAGCTGTCGGAGGTCTCAATTTCCATGCTCGATACGATGTGTATATTGCGTTTACTCTCGTTCCGGCTCGTCTCCTGCCTCCGGCCCGTAATTCATAATCTATTGTCGTTTTTGAAGTTTACCCTCTTGTTTGACTTCGTCTCGTTCGTTCGTATTTTTCGTATTATTATAATTTTCACACGACGATTTCCAAAATTAATGTTGATAATGGATGCTGAAAGCTTTTTAGGGTTTTTCGTTCGGGGCATTTGTCGTTTAAAAGATTGGAAAAAAGAATCGCGGATTTGTTTCGATCTTTTTGACTAACGAGGGTTTTAGCGGCGTTTTATTAGATTTTTTTCAACAATTTTACGATTTTTCAAATTATCGAGTGACCTTTCAACCATAAGGACCGAAATTGATTAATAATAACGAAAGTGAGAGGAGCAATTTGAACAGATAATTTTCAAACATACTAAAATTCTCATAATTTTGATCATATGGCATTCTATACCTAAGTATGAAAAAAAAAACGAATTTGATTTAGTTTTTTTAAAATGTATTTTTAAAGGTGCCCAGGTTTAGGAAATGTGCTCAATTTTTGGAGAAAATCGTTCAAGTTTTGAAAGATCATCCAATTTCTTATAACTAATCATGTTTTGAAAAAATTGTTCCATTTCCGAAAAGTCGTTCAATTTTTGGAAGAAAATCGTTCATATCTTGAAAAGTTGCCCAATTTTTGGAGAATGGTGTAAAGTTTTTACAAAATCAAAATCGCTCATTTTCCAAAAATCATCGACGTCTTGAATAAATTATCTAATGATCATAACTGTCCAAATTTGGAATAGTGATCCAATTTTTGAAAAAAAGACAGATTTAAAAAAAAAAATTGTCCGAACCAGTGGCGTAGTCAGAAATTTCTCATGGAGAGGGTCCGAAATTTCATAATTTTTTGAAGAATTCTGCGTTCGCCCCCCTCCCTCCCCCCATCAAATTTCCTTATACTATAAAAACTTTAAACTCAAACTTTTTGAAGTTCTCATGCGATTTGCATAGCACGTTTAAGGAAAAAACGGATGAAAATGTAATTTTGGAACAAACAACTTACATAGGTATACTAATTATTTTGGCCTTAAATACCAATAAAAATACCTAACAAATCCAAAAATTGGCGCCAGAAGTTTTTTTTTGAGAGGGTGCCAAGTGGGTAGGGAGACTTGGAATATCAGAAGTGAACCATTTTTTGAATAGTTGATTCAGACGGTTTATATAATTGCGATTCCTTTTATCCCCGAGCAAAGCGAGGGCGAAACTTTGATTTTTTAATGTTCCAAAAAGGCACCGTTTCACGTAAGTTCCTGTTGCCAGGGGGGGGGGGGTCGACACCCCAAAACACCCCCTAGCTACCTACGCCCCTGGCCCAAACTTTGGTCTTTTTGTGAGAATTTGGAAAAATTGTTTTTAAAAATTATTTAAGTTTTTAAAACAGGATGTCCAATTTTATGATTTTTCGTGACTTTTCCAGATTTTCCAGATTAATTTTTTGAAGTTTTCCAGACTTTTTATGTATGATATTCATGAAATATGGAAGAGATAGCAATTTTTTTGCATGACGTCTAACGAATTTTTTTTTTCAAAAATCACTTTACTTTTCACGAGATTTTTAGATGTCTTTTTTTCGGTTACGAAAGTGACTCAAATTCAATTCTGAAAATGTTTGACCCCCCCCCCCCTCTCTTACACAAAAATTTGAAAATTTGATTTTGTTACAGAAAAATTTTCAAATAAAAAGGAAAACTCGACTTTAAAACAAGCTTTTGATTAAAAATGAATTTTTCAATTATTAAGTTCTGAAAAATTAAACAAATTATGTCAAAGTCTTTACCAAATCTTGGAATGAAAAATTTTTCGGACTGAAAATTTAAAAAATTCTTTATAATTCGTTGCCCCCCCCCTCAGAAAAATAAGCCTCAAATTCATAAATTTCACTGAAAATTCATCACCTTTCTCCTCATTGAAGTTTTGCAAAACTTGGTCACAAATTTCGAATTTTCTTCCATTTCCTCCCCTTTTTTTTCAACATCGTAAGCAAGGGCATCGTGGCATTTTTTTCTTTTCACAGTTTATTAAAAAGCCCGGTTTCAAAGAAAATTAAATTTTAAATGAATTTTGTGGAAATAAAGACTGAAAATTGCCTCGGAATGTAGCAGGAGAATTTTTTTTTGAAAAATCCATAATTCAATGGACAAATACATGTATTTTCAAATATCAATTTTTTTGTACGCCACGGTCACCAAAAATGATGAATAAAAAAATCAGTCAAGAGATATACCTAATAATTTTTGGCCCGATCGTAGTGAGGGAGACATTTTTCTAAAAAGTAAAAAATAAATCATTCTGTTGGATTTTTGAAAATTTCCGGGAAAAATTCCGAAATTCCAATCACATTTCCTTGATTTTTCCTCGATTATCAAAATTCCTCGAATTTTCCGGATTATGAAAATTCTTTGAATTTGGATTAGGTGTAAAAATTCCTTCAATTTTCCAGGTTATCAAAATTCCTTCAAGTTTTCAGATTATCAAAATTTCTTTAAGTTTTCAGATTATCTGAATTCCTTAATTTTTACAAATTCTCTATTAAATTTCCCTGATTTTTCCAGATTTTCCAGCTTTCCCGAAAAATGGGCACCCCGTAAAAACTTCTTCAATTTTTCGAAAAACTGCCTAATTTTTGAAAAATCACTCAGTCTTTAAAAAATTGTCCAATTTTCAGAAAACTGCTCAATTTTTAGAAAAATTCACTAAATTTTGAAAAAAGTTGTTTGATTTTTAAAATATTGTTCAATTTTTGAAAAATTATCCAAGTTTTTAAAAAATTCTCAAATTCAAAATTTTTGTCTAGAAATCAAAATCTGTTTTCCCAAGAAATTGAAATTGATTTTCATCATAATTTTACTACAGGAACCACAATAGGATTCAAAAGAAGTCTTGAAATTCAAAATTTTACGAAACATGGACATTTCTAAAAAAATGAATTATGATTTTCTTGACTAAATTTCAAACACGTATCTTCGATCCACTCGAACCAAATACATTACATCAAATTCAACCCACGCCAGCGACCCACACACTCTCGAATTTCATCAATTTTGAAATTTAAAACAACCCAAAAGAAAAAAATCATACAATTCGACTTCACTCACCCCAACTCGGCTACGACTCCAAATTTCAATTCCGACCGCATCCTCGAATTATCCGCATTCGGTATAAAATTCAATAATATATTCTCGCCGGCATTATACATCAGACCCGGACGATTAAACACATCTCAACCCAAGAAGAAATTTTCCGATACGTAATGAAAAAAAGATGACCCCATAAAAATCCACGCATTCGTCGGTTCACTCTGCGTCCAACTTGTTTGATTTTTCTCAATCTCGTACCCCTTTCGTCCTCTTCCCTCGTGTCATTCGAGCTTTGCTTTTTCTCTCTTCGTACTACATTGTATACGTAATACCACAAAGAGAGCCAGCTTACAGTGGTATACTACACACAACGGTTATGATAAATGATATCGTATGAAATTAGTTTCCGTTTTTATAAATTCCCTCTCTCTGGTCTGTTTCGCTTTCTGTACGTTTGCGGCTCGCTCACTAGTACAAATAGATTACGTTCTTATATTCTTTTTTCAAAATCAAGACACGCTTTTGTATAAAAGTCCAACTATGATAAATTGCCATTTCGTATTCACGGATGAATACATACATACTAAATAAAAAAACCTCCTCGTAGCATATACGTACACGCTATACACGAAGAAAACCTCGCTAGAAAAAGAGTTAAAACGGGAAATGTCGAAGAAAATGGTCATTTTTTTCAGCTGTATAATAATCTACATTGCAAATTCGGTTTAGCGGGGGCGATATGCCCACAGGAGAGCGAAAAGGCGACCGACGAGAAGGAATAAGAAAACGAAATATTCTCCGCAGATATATTCGTAAAATTCGTCTCCGAAAGTTTAGGCCTCCCCTCCCTTTTTCACCTTATCGACCTTAGTTCTACGCATTCGTAATTTTTCAAATTAATTTTACAAAACGTGCGAACTTTTATGCCTGGTAATTCGATTTTAACCTAAATTAAGGCTTTTGTTGTATTCTACCAGGCCTGCTACGAAACATAAAAAACACAATTTTCCACAACCCATCCTCACCCCAGCGTCATACTTTTTCGTACCGAGCGAGCTGAACAATATCCAAGGATACAAAAAGGACACCATATTGGACACGGTTTTTTATGAACCATCCGAAGGTAAACGTATGGTACGAATATTGCTCTTTGTAATTGCTTTTAGTAAGAATATAGATGCGAGTAAGTACATACCTATGTATTGTGTAAAACGAACACAACACAATATAGTACCACGAGTCGAATAAGTATTATAGGTAATATATTGTCGAGAGAAAAAAAAACAAACCTCTTACTACGAGAAAAATTACCATTATCGATCGAACTTAATAACGAAATACGAGAAAAAAAAATCCTTATATTAATCTATAATATTTTTTCCCTATTCAAAATCCTCTTTCCTTTTTATTTCTTTTTCCTTAAAATACTAATATTGCACTTTTCTAATACGTGATAGTGAACATTTTTTCCCCGTTCGGTTCGTATAAATAATATAAAACAAGCGTTTACGCATACTTCACCCCCTCACCCCGACACCCATCCCACATATACGTACAAAATATCGAGCTTGTAACGACACGAGTACGGTATAAGGGTATGTCGTTTATAAAAAAAATATCTACACGATAGAGCTGGTGATAAGAAAATGAGCTCCTGAAGGAGAAAATTTTCCAGTTTTTAAGGTGGATATCAGGAACAGCCTGGGGAAAGGAGAGGAAGTTTCCTTCTCGAAAAGTAGAAAAATGAAAAAAAGTATCGATTTCGAGTCAGTTTTTCAAACAATTTTGACCCTCAAAAATTTAAGGAAGTTATTTAAATAATTTTTGAATATTGAATTTTTCGGGTTAGATTCCAAAAAATATCAAATCAAAATCCATTTTTAACGAACCAAAACTCATATTGACCTTTGGAAATTGCCAACGAGTGATACTCAAAATTTCAACTTTCTCGCTTCATTGTTATTAATAGGTATAATAATTCATCGAAATCAGCATCATCCCTAAATCCATCGAATTTGGAATTTCAGACTAGGCCAATTGATAATGTTCTTCCCCCATTCCAAATTTATCGTTACTCATGAATTTTTTCAAATTTCATCGGATTCTCGTGACTTTTTTCAAATTTCATGACATTATTGTGACTTTTTTTCAAATTTTATGTCATCCTCGTGGCTTTTTTTCAAATTTCATATCATTCTCATGTTTTTTTTGTAAATTTTGTGTAGATAATCCTAATGACTTATTTCAAATTTCATGACATTTTTGTAACTTTTTTTCAAATGTTAGACATTGTGACTTTTTTAGATATTTTATGTCATTCCTATGACTTTTCTTGAAATTTAACGCTATGAACATGCTTTTTCAAATTTTATGACTTTTTTATGACTTTTTCAAATTTTAGGTTATTCCCATGACTTTTATCAAATTTTATGACATTTGTGTGACTTTTTTTCCAAATTTCATGTCATTCTCCTAACTCACTTTTTCAAATTTCACGCCATTCTCATGACTTTTTACCAAATTTCATGACATTTTTGTGACTTTTTTTTTCAAATTTCGTGTCATTTTGTGACTTAATTCAAATTTTATGTCATTTACATGATTTTTTTCAAATTCATGAAATTTTTATGAGTATTCTTTTCAAATTTTATGACATTCTCATGACTTTTTTTTGCAAATTTTGTGCAATCCCAATGACTTTTTTCAAATTTTCTGTTATTTTCGTGGCTTTGGTCAAATTTCGTGACGTTTGTGTGACTTTTTTCCAAATTTCATGTCATTTTCCAAACTTACTTTTTCAAATTTCACATCATTCTCATGACTTTTTTTTTGCAAATTTTGTGTAATCCCAATGACATTTCAAATTTCAAGACATTTTTGTGACTTTTTCAAAGTTCAGACATTGTGACTTTTTTCAAAATTTTATGTCATTCCTATGCATTTTCTCAAAATTTTACGTCATGAACATGCTTTTTTCAAATTTTATGAAAATTTTATGACTTTTTCCAAAATTTATGATATTTCTATGACTTTTATCAAATTTTATGACGTTTGTGTGACTTTTTTCCAAATTTCATGTCATTATTGCGACTTTTTCAAATATCATGATATTATTGTAACTTTTTCAAATTTTATGGCATAATTGTGACTTTTTCAAATTTTATGACATAATTGTGACTTTAAACAAATTTCATGTCATTTTGTGACTTGATTCAAATTTTATGTCATTTACATGATTTTTTTCAAGTTCATGACATTTTCATGACTATTCTTTTCAAATTTTAGTATGCCATCCTCGTGGCTTTTTTTCAAATTTCATGTCATTCTCCCAACTCATTTTTTCAAATTTCACGTTATTCTCAAGACTTTTTTCCAAATTTCATGTTAGTCTTAGAACTTTTATGTGATTTTCATGACTTTTTCCAAACTTTATGACGTTTTCGTGACTTTTTCGAATTTTATGACTTTTTTGTGACTTTTATTCAAATTTTATGACATTTTTGGGACTTTTTTTTAAATTTTATACCATTTTTGCGAATTATTTTTCATCGCGTAATTTTCGTGATATTTTTCAAATTTCATGTCATTTTCATGACTTTTATTCAAATTTTATGATATTATCGTGACTTTTTTCCAAATTTCACGTCATTCTTACTGCTTTTATCAAATTTTACGTCGTTTTCATGATTTTTCTAATTTTATGACTTTTTGTGACTTTTTTCAGGGTTTATGTCATTCTCATGACTTTTATGACTTTCAGGGCCAGTATAGGGCACCTTGCTGTAAAAACCAAAATAGATTAAAAAATTTTCAATGCATGTACAAAAATTCGTCAAAATCACCATGATCCCCTCACCCCTCGGAAACCTTAAACTTCAAAAAAGGTCGAAGAATAGTGTTCTGCTTTTCTTTACTCCCTCAACAAGCCGAAATAAGTCCAAAAATTCAAAATTTACAACCCCCACCATATTATAATTTCCACCAATACTAAAATCCGTTAAAATCAACAAAATTCCCCTTCGCCCCTCTTATCACCAGCTCCTCGCAACCTGGAAGAACTACGTACGTACACAAAAACCGAAAAAAAACTCAACCCCCTTACATAAATTACTCTAAATTCATCGTCATCAGGCAGTATACAGCGGCTTTGAAAAAAATTACACAAATTAGCGCTAATCCGGCAAATGAATTGGTAACTTCTCCGGAATAGGAGATTTTGCAGGTGACACGACAAAAAAAAAGGGACAAAAATTTCATCCAATTACGTATTTACAAGAGTCCATTTTTACTCTTTTTTTTCACGTGTGGGATTTAATTGGCTCGATTATCACATCTACGTGGACCTCAGCCATGGAATTGTAATGTAAACAGGTATAAATTGGTACCTGGAGTAAGGTATATACACATTCGAACAGGGCATATTATATACTCGTGTCTATACATACTCGATAAAAATATTCGAAGGAGGAAAAAAAAAACACCCGATCGAATAAAAATTACACTATACATTAAAAATTATTAAAATTAAACCTTCGTAAATCGTAAATTACGTACAAATATAAAAGTGAGGACATTTTTTTATGCGACCTGATCCCTTCCTTCTACATTTTCAATTCAAAATTTTATCATTTTTTGAACTACTTACTGGAGAGAAAAAAATTCCAAACCCCTTAAAACGTAGGTATAAGGAAACAGATAGGTAAATTATCAAGATTACGTATAAAAAAACACCCACATGTACATTTACTTAGATTTACTATACTTATTAGCGGAATTTTGGTGTTGTATCACAGATTTTCGTTTACGTAGTTAGACATTTTATATGTATAGGATAAAAATGTCTGTTCTAGAGGAATAAAGACATAAAGAGAGACATAGACACAGACGCAGACAAAGATACAGATACAGAGAGACTATAGAGAAAAAGTTTTACCAAGTATAGTTATCCGAAGAGACGATAGGGAAATAAAGTCGAGAGAAAAAAGTATTTCTCTCAAGAATCGAGATATACATAGACATAGTACACACAATAATAACAACAGCGGAAAGCTGAGGAGAGATGGTATAGGTAGGCGGATGCTGTAGCAGCGAATCCACTACAAATACAACACAAACGTAGAGAGACAAGACAGACGACGAGAAAAAGTTACGAAACAAAAAATAAGCTGACTCGCACATAAGACTAGAATTAAATTAAAAACAGGAATGACTGAAGGAATGAATATAGTCTTAAGACTAGAGAAGACTAGATTAAAGTTTTTTTTAAAAGTACATAATAAAAAGACGAGAAAAAGAAGTAAAACGACCAAAACAAAGACAGAAAAAAAATCGAATAACCAATAAATAAAACGAAATCCATAAATACGCGTTTCGAAGTACGCGCATTATCGGTCTGGTACGATCCATTGATCCGGGATCCGGGGGTCATCGAGCAGCTTTATCGAAGATGCGTTATGGTGGGAACTTGGTTGGCGGAAATGGCAGTGGAGCACTCGTTCGTATCGCCGACGCAGGCCGACTCTAGGTGTTTATTGAGATACGACTTCAATGCGAAAGTTTTATGGCATCTGGTGCATTCGAAGTTCTTATCGGTGGAATGCGTTTGCATATGAGCTCTCAGATTAGACCGGTCGGCGAACGCTTTGCCGCAGTGGGCACATCCGTAGGGTTTCTCGCCGGTATGCGATCTAAGGTGGCCCTGCAGCAGCCAAGGCCTGGAGAATAATTTGCCGCAAATGCCGCAAGCGTGGTTGAGCTTGTGCGTCAGCAGATGCATGGCTAGGGCAGGCATACTGACGTAGGCTTTGCCGCAGGTAACGCATTTCTTGGCCGATTGCGAGTCCAGACTGCGATGCGTCTGTTTATGCCGAGATAGATTCGACGACGTCGCGTATTGTTTCCCGCATTCCGAACACGTATATTTGGGTCTCTGATCGGTGCCCACCGCTTGGGCAGTGATGGCCCCAGAAACACCGGTGACTCCGGGTGGACTCCCAATGGTCGTACTGTCCACCGACAAACTCTTCTTCTTGGATCTTCCATCGCTGACAAAGAAAGCCTCATACGTGTAAGCGATGGTTTTAGTCTGCGGTGGTTTACTCGGTATGACGGTTTTGACGGCCGGAGTTCCGGCCCCAGGCCCCGAATGGGACGACTGCTGGTGCTGCGTCGACGTGCTGCTTTGCAGCGACTGACTCGGGGCCGGAGCCGGGGGCGATGCGCTTAGATCGAGAATGGCGTGGGCTGCGGTTAGATCTTCCGGCGGCCTCCAGCGTACCGACGGTCGGTCATCCAGCGAGTACGGTCTGTAGATATCTTTCTTCTTAGGCGGTAACGATAGCGCCGCTCCGGTGCTCGTGAAACACATGGCTAAAGATCTGGTACGCGGAGTGCCGCCGCTGCTGGTACTGCTGCCGCCGGGTGATGATCCTCCGCTGGATGTAGGTGAGCTGGAGCCCCCCGGTGATACTGGTGAGGTCGGGATGGTGTTGCCGGCCAGTGCGGCTGCGGCGGCGGCTGCTGCGGCTGCTACGGCTGCCGCAGCCGCGGCTCGAGATTCGTTCGGAGATTGGAGAGTGGCGTACGAACGAGATGTGCCGGTGGTGCCGTCCGATGGTAGGAAGGCGGTGTAGTGGTTGATGTCCGATGCTGTCGAGTAACCTGTGGACAGAAGAAATTGAAAAGAATGATTAAGTATTGTGCCTGGTGGTAATTTTTTTATAAATTGTAACGATTAGTAATTATTACTACAAACTACAAGTAATTGTAGCCATCAGAATGACCATCAGTAATCACAAAGTTCAATTACCAATTATTATTATCTGAGAACCACGAATTGAGGTCTTCTATAAGAAAAAGGTCAACATCGTTACAAAAAATCATTTTTCGAAATTTTTTGTGACCATGTCAACTTTTTTCATATAGAAGACCTCAATTATTGGAGTAGTAAAATAATCGAAAAATTTATCTATAAATAAACAAAAAAATATGGAAAAAGTAAGAAATAAGTGTAGATTTTAATAAAAAAAATTAGAACCATCGAAAACATTTTAATATTTCCTTTTCAATTCAGAACAGAGGAAAACAAAGAACAATTTTTGCCTTATTCACTCGAGCTCGATAAATTCACTATTTTCACTTTTGGAAAAAAAGTTAGGTACAAATAATATGTACCTAGCTCAAAACGTTTATCTGAAATGGAAAAAAATGTTGAAAAGTGAATTATTTATTTTCTAAAATCACAATTTTTCAATTTTCAGTCCTCACTTTACCCGAAAATATGAGACTTCTGTGTCTTAAAATTATTTAGAAAGTACGTAATTTTTTTTTAAATATTGAAATTCTAAAATTCTCAAACAATTATGTGACCTTTTCTTCCTCTTACAGGGTGTCCAACAAAATTCGTTGAGCAAAAAGCTTGACAACCTGACCTTTTGAAATTAATTTTTGCATGACTTTTCCGAGCACCCCCCCTCCCCCCAGAAAAAGTTATGAGTCTGTATGCCAGTTTTCTTCGCAGCGTTGGGAAAATCAGAAATTTTCTTTAGGCTCCGAAACGTCTCGAAACCGCTTCTAATCGATTCGGAAGGTAATAAATAGGGTACATACTACATACTGAATTTCAGCTTTTTTCGTTGGGATTAGATCAAATTTCATGATTTATAGGCCGATGAAGTGATTTTGAAATTTAAAAAATTCGCCAAAATTCGAGAAATGCACTGCAGCACTTGAAATTTCGGAAATGGGCATCTTTTATGATGTACTTTCAATTTATTTTTGTTTCGGCACAAAATTTTCCATGGAGTTGAGATACCTTTCTTGTTAATTGTGAAAAGTGGTGAAAAACACGTTTTTTTGGGGTTTTGATTTTTTTTGACCATGTTGCACTCAGTTTTGGAATCTGAAAAAAATATATGTGATGCATGACCACTTAACGGAAATAATAAAACAATTTCCAGCCATGACACCCCCAAAATTTTTTTTGATTTTTTTTTTAATTTCAACATGCAAAAAAATTGAAAAAATTTAAACCGAAAATTTTCAAAAAATTCTCATGTATACTACTCGACAAGATGTATAATTTGTGAAAATTTCAAAATTTTTCATCCACCCCTTCCAGAGATATCGCGAGTTGAATTTTAAACATTGGGAGTGCGATAATTCCGGAAGGGGAGGGTGTGGGGGGGGTCAACATATTTTTGGGATGGTTTTAGGCTAGGAGTAACATTTTGGGTCAGTTTTGACCAATTTTGGGTAAAGGGCCGTTTTTGACCCTTATTCGGAAAGGCTCTTGGTCAAAAAGCTTGATTTATCAGGACAGTTTGACATGTTAGACACCCTGTCTTAGAATATTTGAATGTTTTGGAACTGGAAAAATACCACCTTACTAATCTACGTTTACTTTTTATAATGGTCTATGGTCTAGATAACTTGCAAAAAGTAGAAAATCAAAAAAATCTGGTAAATTCCACAGAAATCACGTTTGAAATAAAATACAAACACTTTTCAATTTATTGGTGGCAAAGTGGGCCACAAAAATTAGAATTGTAAATTTTCAAAAAATTTTCAAAAAATCGAGAAATTTAATTCTTGAATTTTGGTAAGTAAACAGCTTGTCGAAAATTTTTCAACTCAACCTCAATTTCTCCAGTTGAAAGATTTGTTTGACCATTTATGGTGAGTGGGGAGAGCAAGCACCTCTCTTTTATTTTTCTTGTTCATTTTGCCTTGTAATTTTCAAAAAAAAAAAATTCAAAGGTGAATCTCGAAATTGTAGATCGATGACTGTGCCACCGTAGTTCCAATGTAACAAAAAGGTTGTGATTTGATCTAGATGCTATGACGTCTTTTAAATAAAATTCTATGAAAATACATAATTTTTTCAAATCAATCATTAGTTATAAATTTCTTCATCAAGTCCAATAATTTTTAATGGTTTTGATCGCACAAGCTTGCATTTTTTTCAATTTTTTTCTGCCTAATGAAGCCCAGGTAGGTGATTCTGATCTACTTTTCAGTGCTAAGTTCGAATATGATTTTAATTTTTCTCCATCATGGCGGGAATTTTTTATTAATTTGCATTTTTATTTGTTATACCTCACTTTTTGATGACTTTTGACATTTCAAGTCAATTTTCTGGGCAAAGAAAAAGTCCTGCGAAAAAAATGAATGGAATATAAATTGTAGAGCATAAAATTGTCTTCCTGTAGAGTCTATTTTTTTTTGATAGAAATCTTAGCTTTCTAAACTTACGGCTGGCTGAAAAATCTTGAAAACTAAGCTTCGTGGGAAAAAACGAATTAAACTTTACAGAAATAAAATTTTGCATTCTACAATTTATGTTCTATTAATTTTTTTTGTAGGACCCTTCCTTTGCTTAGAAAATCCACTTCAATTGTTAAAAGTTATTAAAAAGTGTAAAATAAATTTTCAATAAAGGATTCAAAATGGGAAAAATCCTGAAGTGCTGGAATTTTTTCACTTTTTTCCCCGTGATCAGGGCGAAACCCCTCATTAAAATCACATGTTAAATTTCAAACAGCATTTTCTATTTTGACCTATGTTATTGTTGAATCAATAAAATTACATTCTTTGTTCTTTTGACTTGAATTTTTCTAAAATTCACGTGAACGAGTTTTTTTTTTTTTTTTTTTTTTTAATGATATGTGACCTATCACAACAAAAATGGGCTTAGATCCAAAAGATGATTTTTGCAGGAATGCAGTTTTAAGTTTTAAACTTAGATGGTGACCAACCAATGATATGAAAAAGGATAATTTTTGAGACATGTGTAGTAGGTAGGAAGACGAGTTGAATCAGCATATTTTTTAACCCCTTCTCTCCTCCTTGCCCCCAATATTAATGATTTTTACCGAATTTTTTTTTAGAAAAGGTACTTTTTTTGAAAAATGAGTTGATTTTTCCATCTGCAAAATCGTGAAAACTGCAATAACTCATGCAAAGATGACCGAATTGAAATAAAAATTAGTACACAGACACTACGTGACATATACTCCAATATACTAAAAATTCGAAAATTTTGGTCAATTTCTCTGCTTCCTCTAAAAATTAACCCTTCATTAACAACGAAACGAATCGTTTTCGAACGTTTTCGACATCACCACTGGATTCTACACGTCAAGAACTATCAGATTCCATCAAAATCTCGATTTTTATTTTTTGGATCTAACGTAAGTGCGCTTACCATATTTTAAAAAAATAAAATAATTTTAAAATCAATCAGATACAAGCTCAAAAAAAATTGAAAATTTCTTGAAAATGGATTCATGAGAGTAGGTAGTGGAGCAGTAATAAATTTTCATAAAAACTTGAGTAAATTTTCGACTACAGTTTGCTTTTTCCCTCAGAGTTTTACCTTCCTCCTTAAGGATGATCTTTATGCACTGTGTGAGGAGGAGGGATGGTTAAACATTGGAAAATTCCTACATCACTCAAAATAGGAATTTTTTCCAAATTTTTGAAAAAGACAAGGTCCCTCTCCTTGCCTTTTTGTTTGGTTACGTCGTGTTCTTTTTTCAGGCACCAAATCGGCCACTGGTGGCAAAACAAAAATGATGCCAGGGAGCTAATTTTCGCTATTAATTTTCGAAATAACCGAGATCTCGTTCATTTGCAAATTAAAAATTCAATACGATCTTTTGATCTTTAGAAATGAAAGCTCGAAGTTTGACCACAGCCTTCTTCAGTCTGAATTTCTAAGAAATAGCAAAATTCTAGAGCTAATGTCTGCTCAGCTCGTAAATCGCAAAACCTCGTGCGGAAATTCAGAGTCCATGGTACTTATACGGTGAAGATATTTCCGTGCATCGTAATACGACTACGTTGTTGGTATACCAAAACGTATAGTTTCGAAATTATGGGCAAACGAATTAGGCGAGTTCAGCTACGTTTCGCGTTAAAAGAGGCGATTGCTTTTGACTGTTTGAAAGCCGATACAGCCAGCGAAGGCGGGTAATATAAAGAGAGAAAGCGAATCGAGCATTTAGCGAAATAGCATCCTCGCTTCACCTCTTCGGCTATACCGCTATACTCGACGATATCGAAAATTAGACGAAGGCGTTGGAAAAGAACATTCTACATAACAGGCTGATGGGTCGATAGATACTACACTGTATACAGAAATAAGTGCCTACGTAGGTATTACTAAAAAGCCGTTCGAACGGTATAGCGTATACCAGCTCGCGGTAGATGAAACACTTTTAAACGTAATTATCGGCGGCCAAAGAGTTTCAAAGGGAGACGCAGGGGGCCGGTGTTTTGAAAAGTTTCGCGAATAAATGTTATGCCGCGCCGGTCTGCCTAGATTGCGCCTTTTGTACGTACAATAGATACGTAATAAAAGTAACTAAAGGATGTCTGACGGTGGTTTATTCGCTCACAAAGGTAGGCTGCTCCGAGCTGTAGAACGAGACGAGGTGATGTGTTTTTCACACGCGTTGGAATTCGATATCCATGTAACGCAGGCTGGCCTAAGATACAACGTTCAAAATGCCAGTTTCTGATGCCATAAGTATATATTTTTGTATAAGACTTCGGTCGACACCGGGTAAATAAAATACGAAATGATAAAAATTACGGCGATTGGCAGTAATATCACGTGTCATTTGATCCGAGCTCGAATGTTGAATGATGAGACTGACGCGATGGTGTGCTAAATCCGTTTGTCTTTGTGTACGATATTGATACCTCGAAAGGTAGCTATATAAGATGAAGAGGTGATATTTCATATAGACAAACTATAAGCCGCGGAAAGGCAAAGTTTGTTTTTTCAGTCCATTAAATCGATCTTGAAAACGGTTTATACGAAAGGCGTCCAGCCGATAATAATTTTTTTTGTGCTTTCGAAATGTGAACTGTAGCTAGTTCGAGTGCTGAGAATAGGTTAGGGCTGAGTATGTTTTATAATGAAGTGAAATTTTTTCGAATTTTGGAGATATCCCCCCATTGGGGTGGAGTCCCCCCCATATCAATTAGTAGCTATGTGTTGGTACTCTTTTTTCTAATGAGATTTAACGTATAACATAGGAGAGAACATGCTGAAAACGAGTAGACATTTTTTTTTCATGAAAATTTTCAAATATTTCTAAAAATTTTAAAAAGGCATGACCGAATTTGATTTTTAGAGGTGAATTTTGGATCTGAAGAACCATACTGGGAAGTGTTCTAAGGGGAGGCTGAAATATGTAGTATTTTTTAGGCATTTTTACTACATTTGAGAGATCTCTGGACTCTCCGAGGATGGTTCTTCGGGCCCAAAGTTCATGTCTAAAAATTGTAATTGAATCGTGGGGTTTTTCAAAATTTTCAAGAATATTTTAAAACTAGGGGGCTTTACCCCTTAGGCCGCGAAGTTCATGTCTAAAAATTGTAATTGAATTTTGGAGTTTTTCAAAATTTTCAAGAATATTTTAAAATTGTGCATGATTTTTTCCCAGTGCATAGAAACAATTTGAAACCCCAAATTATTAACATCTCTGTAACTTGCTGCTATTTTGGAGGATTTATCTATTGAAGATGATGAAAATAAATTTTGGAGACCACTGGCATAATGACATTTTATTAGATTTTTAAAAACTTGGGAAAACCTAAATTAATTCATATGATGACATTTTGTAAAATTTATTCAATATAAATACAAAATAGGAAACTATGTTTTCTAAAGTCTGACAGAATATTAAAATATTGGGGAAATGTGATGAGCGGGGAAGAGGGTCACCTCACTGACTTGCGAAAAAGTCCCACTGGCGTAGGGAAACCGCACTGACTTGAGAGTCTCATTAACTTGCGAAAAAATCCCACTAACTACGCAAAACCCCTCATTGAGTGGGGACCCCCCCCCACTTACCGTGGAAAAACTCATCGATTTCTTGGGAATGATCCCCACTGACTTGAGACCCCCCTCCCCACTTGAAAAAGTTTCACTGACTTAAGAAAGTTTCATTGACTTGGGAAAAACTCCAACTGACTTGGGACACCCCGCCCCCACTAACTTGCGAAAAAACCTCCATCGACTTGAGGAATTCTATTTAACTTGGAAAAATTCCACTGACTTGAGAAATTTTCATTGGCTGGGGATAAACTCCTACTGACTTAATAACCCCTCTTCCCCAACTGACTTGGGAAAACCCGCCATCGACTTGAGGAATTCCCACCAACTTGGAAAAGTCTTACTGTTTGGAAAAGTTCCACAGACTTGGAAAAGTACCACTGACTTGAGAAATTTTCATTTGACTTGGGATAAACTCCCACTGACTTAGGAACATCCCCCCCCCTCCATTGGCCAATTGACTTGGGAAAAACCTCACTTGACTTGAAGAATTTCCACCGACTTGGAAAAGTCCCACTGAGGGAAAACCCCACAGACTGAGAAAAGTCTCACAGACAAGGAAAAGCTCACAGAATTGGAAAAGTCTCACTGACTTGGAAAAGTTTCACAGACTTGGAAAAGTACCGCTGACTTGAGAAATTTTCATTTGACTTGGGATAAACTCCCACTGACTTAGGAACATCCCCCCCATTGGCCAATTGACTTGGGAAAACCCTCCATTGACTTGAGGAATTCCCGCAAACTTGGAAAAGTTTCACTGAGGGAAAGCCCCACAGACAAGGAAAAGTTCACAGAATTGGAATAGTCTCACTGACTTGGAAAAATTCCACAGACTTGGAAAAGTACCGCTGACTTGAGGAATTTTCATTGACTTGGGATAAACTCCCACTAACTTGAGAACAACCCCCCCCCCCCCCCCATCATTGATTTGGGAAAAACCTTCATTGACTTGAGGGATTCCCACCGACTTGAAAATGTCCCACTGAGGGAAAGTCCCACAGACTTGGAAAAGTCCACAGAATTTTAAAAGTCTCACTGACTTGGGAAAGTTTCATTTACTTGGAAAACTCCCGCTGACTTGAGAAAATCTCCATCAACTTCAGAAATTCTCACCGACTTGGAAAAGTCCCACTGACATAGGAAAGCCCCCTCCCTCCTCCACTGACTCCAAGCGAATTCAAACTCGAAAAATTAGCCGAATATTAGGAAATTTTGACAGAAAGTAGAAAATTCTGACGAAAAGTTGAAAATCTCGGGGTAAAGTTGAGAATTTAGGTTAAAACTTGATAATTATTTTTCAATCTAATTTTCCCAACTTACCTATTATATTGTGGAATATTCTGCAATAAATTAGAAAAATAAAAAAAGTTGGGGAAAATTGGGAAAAATTTCTTTAAAATCATGAGAAATCCGACCAGAGTGTTTTATTTTATGTGATTTAAAATAAAAATTTTCAAAAACTTTTGCCCTCACTTTGCTCTTGGAAAGTACTCTCTCATTCTAAATCAGTGACAATGTCACTGATAAACAATCAGAATTGCAGCGTAGGAAAAAATCAGCGAAATTCACTGATTTTCAGCGAATTTTTGCTGATTTTTCAAAGATTTTCACTGATTTTTCTGTTAATTTCGTAAAATTTACTCACTTTTCAGTGAATTTTCACTGATGTTCCAGTGATTTTTCTCACTGATTTGTTTTCATTGAAAATTTTTTCACTGATTTTCTCCTGTGCTGCAATTCTGACGGTTTTTCAGTGGTTTTCGATAATTTTCACTGATTTATAAATGAGAGAGTACATATTTATTTTAATACTTTCATTGAAAAATGGTCGGTTTCGAAATTAAAAATTCAATTTTTGAACTTTCTCAGAATGCACTTTTTAATTCAAAGTCTCGATCAAGATTGCCAGTACTTCTCGATTTTCAAAAAAAAAAAAAGCTGCCGTCTTTCATTCTTTGGTTTCTTTGAAGAATTTCAAAAGTTTACTAAATATGCAGGCATATGTTAGTTGATAATTTGTAGGAAAAATGTATGGTAGGCCCCGAAGAAAGTTTTCTCGTCTTTTAATGGATTTACATTAAGACCTCCAATTATGGCGGCATGCCACTGCTCCAAATTGCAAAATTTTGGACAAAGAGTTGGAAGATTTCTGGAAAATAAGTTGAAAAATATCAAGTGAAAAAAATAATATTTTTGACATTTTAATTTTAAAAATCATCTTTTAAACATATCTATATCTATGATTTAAAAGCTTTTGCTTTGGGGCAAAACTTGAAATTTTTCAGATTATTCAGGAATATTTAAAAATTTTACATTATTTTCTCCATTTTTTTTTTTCATTTTTAGCATGTTATCCTATGTTAAATTTTCTAAAGAAAAAAAGGGGGCCCAGAGCATGACCCCTAATTTATGCAGAAGTCTAAAATTTCGGGAATTCCATTTTTAGAGAAAATGCAATCACTCTGGTAGAGAGGTGAGACCTCCAAAATTCAAAAATTCCATCAAAGGCACACCTCAAAGTAACATGGTGAAATTTCAAAACTTCCATCAATTCCGAGAACCAGCAGCGGATGGAAACCGTACATACTCAAATGGGGATTATTTTCAAAGAACTTTTCCAACGCTGGGATCGGTGGACGAATGAAAACGTCACTTGTTGAACATGCTAGAGTGAACGAACGAATGCCGAGGAGGGCAAAGGGTCGCCCTTGTTGATAAACATGTACGCGCCGTCGGGTGTTGCGAAGAATACAGCAGCATCACCTCGATGTGGAATTTTCGCTGACGTACCTGTGAGCTGTTATGGCATCGACGATAAGGGACCCGGTGGAAGAATCAAGGAAAAAGCTACGTTACGGCAAATAAAAGCTTAAAAGGAGGCGAAAGGCGGATCAGGGTACGAAGGGAATATATAGAAGATAAAAAGAGGTTAATAACTCGGAGCAGCGCGAATAATATTTATTTGTGTTTACCAGCGGAGATGTAGCGAACGATGGCGGGAAAGAAGGGGCGAACAGACGACGACGGGTACAGAAAAACAGAGCGAGAGAGACCAGACACCGCACCAACGAGTATATAAAGTGTAACGGAAAGAGAGAGTATTTTAATTAGCGCGTCAAAAGAGACGCGCGTATAAAAGTTTTCATCGAAACGAGTAAAATTTTTGGTTACTCGTAAAGTCTTCTTCTCTCGAAAGCAAGAAAAAAGGACGGGGCGCCAAGCGGCGTTTACTTACTATACTCTTCAACGCCCGAAATTCTCCAACAGGTAGTTCGAAGTTTAGGCAAATTCGCGAGTTATATTTAAAGTTTGTCGGAGTTGGTGGATGTTTCTTTATCTTTTGAAAGTTTGATTCACACATTAAAGTACATTCCGCGGCGCGACCTTAATTTCGACAGCGAAATCGCGCAGATCGTCTTAAGTGAAAATACAAAGAGGTTGCCGAGCTGCCCCTCCTGCCCCTCGCCCCCATTCGGATGGTTTTTTGCCCTACGCCTCGAGTACTCGAATGGTGAGAATCCGTTTTAAAGTTCTCTCTTGGAACCTTTTGCATAGCGCTTTTGAGAAGATCTTCGTTCTCTACCTTTCCTCGTCGTGTTTCGTAAGTGTTCTTAAAACCGTATCTACAAGCGGCTTTTGTTTTTCGCAACGGCGCCGCTCATTTGCACCCTATGCCCTCTTCCCGCGGTCTACGTTCGAGTTGCACTAACTCTAAATCGCATCCCTTTCTTATGCCGCCGCACCGCGACTCGTATAAGAAATACCCGTATCCGAAGTCTTCATTAGCAGATTCTTTGTCTCGTCTCACCCTTTTTTTCCACCCCCAATATTCGACCCGGCTCGAGGTCATTAATCGATACGCGGTTCGCTGCGAGCCCTCGCTCGTGCCGCGTTCCTCGACGCGTAAAAAGTGCTTGTGTAAGGGTATTTAGAAGAAGGATGCCAAGGGTGGCGGTATGATATACGCCGAGATAAGCTTTGATGGAGATGTAAGGGTGCGAGCATGATAAAAGCGAAATTCAGCAATTAAGCGGTGTAATTAATCTGCTGTGAGGGAGGGGCGCCGGAGCGGTACCGACGATTCCGCTGTGTTCTTGCCAAAGATATACGTGTGCTTTCGATGGAGAAACATCGGCGTTGAACGAGTTTTTCATGATAGAAGCGAATCGAATGATGCTACGTAAGAGAAATTTTCTTTGTGGAAATATGCTATTGTAAGGGATGAAAATTAATGGTGGCAAATTTTGTAAAATCAACGTGATTGTGAGAAAATTGGTGGGTCCAGACGACTGAAACAGGTTTTCTTCAAGGGTAGGGTGATTGGACGATTTTTCAAAATTTTGGAGAATGGGTAATGTTTTAAGAAACTTGGACAATCTTCCAAACATTGGACAAATTTTCTAAAAATTGGGTAGTTTTCCATAGCTGGGACGATTCTTTTTATATATATAAAAAAGACGGTTTTCTAATAGGTACTGGTACTAGAATATTTTTTGAAAAATTATCTTGGACAGAAACATTTTTTTAAATTTGTGCAATTTTTTAAAAACTGATGAACGTTTTGAAAATTGGAGATTTACAAATTTATTGAACTATCTCCTAAAAATAGAAAAATTCTCCAAAAATTGAATAATTATTTAAACCTTCTCCTCGATGAAATACTACTTGTTACATGTCTTAACGCTACTGGAAAAAAGAATAGTGTTTCTCTAGATTCTTAGCCACAGAGGACTTTGGCCCAATGAAAAAGTCGATGAGTTAGCTAAACAAGCATCGCAGACACTAGTCCGGAAGGAAATTATACCAGCCTGCGACCTTTGAAACCACAAGAAGAATATAGTCCTACAACAATGGAGACTTCACTGGTGCCAAACAACTAACCACCTTTTTACCTCGTATGCAAAGAATTGGGAAAATGCTAGCGAATCGTCTGTGATTTGCGAGAAAAAATGCTAGCGACAAACACAGCCATATCGCCAGTGATACACTGAGAGAAAAAATTGTGGCGATGTTGACTACAAATTGTGGATAAACTCATCCACTCCGAGTTTGTGGTGCTTTTCACCACAGTTGTGGTACTTTTTTTTGCCACAACTGTGGTAAAAAGTAAGTACCTACCACATTTGCGGTGAAAAGTACCACAATTGTGGCAAAAAAAGTACCACAACTGTGATGGATGAGTTTTTCCACAATTTGTAGTCAATATCACCACACTGTTCTCTCAGTGTAAACACAGTTTGGCATGAAAAGTGGTATGCTCTACAATATACAAATCGTGGGTTTTGTGAGATGCACTATGCCAAATGCATATGTTATCTCTAATCGATGTAATTGCCTATTTTATTTAAACAAAATTACATAATTTAGGTAACATTGTATGTGTATAAATGTTCTTCACACATGTTTTGTAAGTTATCTACACCATCAAGCCAAACACAAAACTAATTGAGGGATCATTAAAACTGTGTTTCTTGCTGTGATGGGGCGATTTAGCGGTTCAAAGAATCGGATTCAGGAATACCCTCTTTATCAATTTTGAAGAATTAGATTCCTAAAATGTGATTCTTTTAAAAAATTTTTTTAAATATTATACATGATCGTATTAGTGAATGCCCATAAAATGTATAATCTTATTTTATGTTTCACATTTGTTGCTCTACCGCTAGCCGATTCTAAATTAAAACCACGATTAATTTTGTGATGAGTTTTTCAGTTTGCGTCCGTCTATTTTTAGAGATTTTGTGTTTTATGCCGTTTTTTAAAATTAATATTTCAATTAAAATTATTGAAAAAAGAAAATAAAAGTGGCCTTATATCGAAAGAATTTTTGGTATCGATATGTATCGATATTTTTGAAGCCAGTATCAATAATATCGATATTTTTTTTAGTGTGCGTCCGACCCCTCAAAATATTTGTATTTCTGATTTTCTGACGTAAATAGCGTGGTGTAGATGAAAATTTAGTTCATTTTTGATCAATCTCCAATTTTGTGTTCTAGTGTCTCCTATTTTCCTTTCACATTCACGACTTCAAATTTGACGATCAGGGGTTTGGAGCTTTCTAGTTTCCCGCTTTCACGCTCGTAATTGTAAAATGATTTCACTTTTTGGCTTTGAACTTGTGTATAGAACTTAAAACAACGGAATTATAACAAAAACAAGCCAAAATGTAATAATATCAAAAAAATTCAAAAAATATTGATACTCATTCGATACCACATTTGAGTATCAGTACTTTTCCATACTGTGAAGTATCAATATTATCGATATATATCGATACTCTTAAGGCCACTAGAAAATAAGAAGTATTCAACATTGTGTTTAAAAAGAATCACAAAAGAATCACAGATGCATGATTCAGTCACAAAATGAATCATGATTCCCAAAATTATGATTCATCAAATTGAAGAATCGAATCACGAATCCGATTCAGAATCAGATTCAGAAATTCTTTAAGATTCACACGGACGATTCTCAATCGTCCCATCTCTGGTTTCTTGTCAGCGATTTGGTGAAAAAAAAACGCTAGTGTTTGTCGCTAGCGTTTTGTGAATTCTTTGCATATCGGGTATGCTTAAAAAATACATAAAACCACTAAAAACAATCCGATTATGAGAAACCAAAGAGAACTAAACCATCAATGTGGCGATTCAACAAATTTTCATTGGACATACAAAAATTACACACAAATATACTAAAACCAGAGACGTGCCTGTTCTACTTACAAAATGAATTCGATATCAACCACCTGATTTTCAACTGTCCAAGATTCAACGAAGTAAGAAGAAAATACACTGTCAACCTTTCAGCAAAAAACATCAGAAATCTTGCGTACTTCCTTCTTGATTTTTTTTTTGAAGGGTATACCTGGGTAAGAAGTGAATTAGGTCCCTAGTCCGATTTTCTACCTCCCCTCTCACCAGATGGTTTCCATTGATCTTAAAAGACCATAGCTCCGAAAGGGAAGAGGTTGGTGAGGGGGGGGGGGGTGAACAATTTTCCCTGAATTTTTTTTACATCACGGGATACCATCAAAGGGGTTAGGGGTTTGATGGAAAATCGAAGCGAGAGCCAAATTCACCCCTTATCCGGCCAGACCTTTTCTGAAATTTGTAGGTAACTTATAGTTAAAATCTTTATATTTTGGCAGAAATTTTTCCTAGAAAAAGTTTAGAAACACACTGAAAGTGTATAAATCGAGGTAAGGATCGGAAAGTTGATAGATACCCTATTTATGATCAATTGTTTGTATCCAAGTTCATATGGACCATTTTCATTGATTTTTCTCCACTGCTGGAAAATTCCAAAATTTTCTGGAGGCTCCGAAACATCTCAAAACCGCTTTCAATCAATTTAGGAGGTTGAAAATAGAATGTATACCACATTTCAGAGTTATTTGTTGATTAGATCAAATTTTCATATTTTGCAGGGAGACGACGTAATTTTGAAATTTCAAAAATCCGCCCAAATTCGAAAAATGAACTTCAGCCCCGGAAATTTTGGATATGGAAATTTTCCACGAAGTACCTTCAATTTATTTTTGTTTTGGCTCAAAATTCTATTTTGAGTTGAGATACCTCCCTTGTTGGCAATTTAAGAAAAGGAGAAAAAATGACAGAAGAGTTGAAATTCCTGACTTTTCAACAAAAATTCAAAGAGCGTCTCTTGGCTGGGATTTTTGAACTGATTAGGGGGAAGTTGGATTTTAGGGTCTAAAAACTTGCTGGTAAAAGCTTCAGCCCACCTCCCACCTCATATATTCCACAATTTTTAAGTAAACTTTTTCCAACTTGTAGGAATGATGAATCATACCGAAAACCATCTCTGGAATTTTTTCAACGCGTGTATTTTATCAAAAATTCTAGGTGGTACAAGAGCCTTAAAAATGCCAAAAACTCGATTTTTTATTCGTTTTCTCTTTAAAATTGTAAATTTTGATCAAAAAATCTTTTTAATTTCAAATTTTTATCGAAAACTTGTTCTTTTTCAACACATCCAATTACTCCTGTAATAACGCATTTTGCACGTCCAAAGCACTTACAATTTTAAAAATTAACATTTTCATCAAAATTATTGCTTTCCACCTAAACCAGGCAAATAGTAGATTTAAAAAAGAAAAAATTGGTAGATACAGAGAATTTCTCTTCAAAAAGTAACTGACCCGAGATGGGGAAAAATCTGATATCTGACAGAATAGAAAAAATATTTTAAAATCTCTGCTTTTTCACATCACTTTTTCTTTTTTCATATCATCCTTGTTCGCTTCTGTTCCCCCTTCTGAAGCACAAACAACACGGCCACGACTGGCATAGCACAAAACACGCAACAAGTGTCAAGTCTTACGTTTTCTTCGTTTACGCCATCATCGCAAATTATTTCGTAATTGTGTAGTTAACGCGTTCCCTGCACCCGTATCCTGCCATCTTGGTCGACGTTTCATGTTATTAAATTGAATTGTTTGAAAAATAAACAATTTGCGTTTTCGGTTTTCGTTGCCATTTCTCTCCCCTTCGCTCGTCCTTCGGGTTGTTTGCGCCTCCGACACGTCACGTCGTCTTCGTCGTCTCTCAGCAACAGCCAGTACATCGCGTATATAATGAAATTAAACGAATAATACGCTTGTTACGACGACGAACAAGATGATGGCGTATTTCGAGTAAACCGACTTTACGTTATTAAAACGGTAGTTAATTTTTTCCCTCGAGTTTTTCGGCTTTTACCCTCTCAAAGGCCCGTCTTATTTACATCGTCTTCGCGTCGTTGTTGTCGTGAAAAATCAACATTATTTGCTGCGAAGAAACGCGCACCGTTCGTGTTTCTTTTTTTCTTCTTGGCAGGTACCTTATTGCCAGAAAAAAAGTACGTACGCAAACAGATGGCATTTTATTCGCGCCGATTCTACGGTAGCCGCAAGACGAAGCGGACGTTGATTTTCAATTGAATTGATTTTTCGTGTTTTCGAGTGGCCAGCTCGTTTGTAAATTCGTCCCAGTCCCCTCCCGCGTAGTGCTTTTGCTTACCTACTCAATTCGTCAGTGTCCGTTTGTACAGCGTCAAACCCGCCGACCCAACCCTTTGCAGGCTTATCAAATAGATAAATAAGTTATTAATTCGAGGGGCTCTTTTCTTCTTCCACCAATGTTCAATTTCACTGATTTGTCCTTGGTGTAGTTAAGCTCTTTACACATTCGACGGTTCTGCTTTCTTTTTCGGTGTCGCTTCGCCGATGTTTTCGCCCGATGAAAATATATCAACGGGGAGTTGAGAAATTTCGCGAATTTTCGCCGCGACAGAGTTTTTGTGTGAGACATGTTTTTTTCGAGAATTTAGGACATTTGAATCGTTTTCTTCTGACATTTGAATTTGCACTTGGGTCAATTTGAAAGGAATTTTTCTAAAATCTTTTTGAAAAATGTAAAGGGCCTGGTAGGATAAGGGGGTCGAATCTGCCCTGGAAAGCTTTTCGGACGATTTCAAGGCCAAAAGGTGGACCCTATCGAGGAAAAATTTTGACAAAATTTTTGGACCCCCACCCCGCTCACTTTCCGCGATATAGGCAAAAACGTGTTTTTCAGATTTTATTTTTTTTCTAGTGTTGTTTTCAAGATAAAAAGCTGAAATTTTTCTGTGAATTCTTACTAATAAGGGGTATGCACAGGAATTTTTTCGAGTTTTTTCAGTCACTACTCTTTGAGTTACGCGCTTTTGAAATTTTCAAATCGCTATATCTCGAAAATGCGACTAGAGTCAATCACGAAATTTTTTTAAAAGATGTATTTTTGTAGTAGGAATATACCATAAAAATTTCAGAATTTTTCATGTGGTGGAACGTGGTCAAAAAAATTAAAAACCGCATTGGTATTGTGTAATACGCGTGAAACATCTCGGGGGCGTGAGACACTACTCCACGGTGACACGTGGAAGAAGCAACATACGTTTCGCGCTCAAAACTACATGTATGTACATAATACGATATGTGATACGTGCAGGGACAGGGTACCTAAAGTCAGAAAACGGAATTTTGTGCTAGAGCCAAAAAACGAAAAATGGGTAATTTTTTTCAAATTTTTTTTTGCGTTTTTAAGTAGATCGAACCTTTACGCAGCTGGGTCATTCCATGTCAGTGCAACCACAAAGTGGAAAGTGGGGTCTTGGATTTTTTTGATTTTTTGCATGTTTGTAGAGCTCGATGAGAGATGTCGAATGCCGCAAACCGGAGCTTCCAAAGTGTTTTTGGAGGGGAGCTACGAGCACTCAAAGTTTTAAGGTGAGGTTGGATATGGTAAATTTCGAGCGTGGATAACTCGGAAACGGTGATAGGTGGAAAATTGAAACTTTTTACAATGTGTAAGGCCTTTGATGAGCTTTTTGGTGATTTTTTTGAAATCAGTGTTACCACTTTTTTTAACGCCGAAAATTAGCTGTAAAAGTTGAAAAGAGCTGTTTCTACATGAAGGACACCTTCAAAAATTCTGAAAAAAATATATATGATACAACTTTTTGTACTGATTAACATATATAAAAACTGGGATGGCGTTATTTTTTAAACTCGTTTTAAAAAATTTCAAAGTTTATGCGAAAACGTAATTTTTTATCCCGATTGCTGAAAATCTCCAAAATTGATTAAATTACATTGTTTTTACCGAATTTTCATCAATATTAAAAATTAGCGATCAGAACTATTTTTTACAAGTCGATTCTGGGTGTTATGTATTGTATAGGTAGGCTTTTTCACATTTACTCTTCAAGACCGCCATCCTATTCGAAAATATCATCTTTGAACAGAATGTAACTGAAAAATAATTGAATTTATTATGAAAAAGAAAGTAATAAGCACAGCATAAAATTCCGATCTTAATTTGTTAATTTATAAGAAACGCCTTCAGTGTCTATGCTCGCTAAGAAATGCAGCATAGACACTGAAGGTGTTTCTTATAAATTAACAAACTAAGATCGGAATTTTATGCTGTGCTTATTACTTTCTTTTTCATTATAAATTTAATTATTTTTCAGTTACATTCTGTTCAAAGATGATACAAGACCGCCATCCGATGACGGTCTTGAAGGGTAAATGTGAAAAAAGCCTACCTATACAATACATAACACCCAGAATCGACTTGTAAAAAATAGTTCTGATCGCTAATTTTTAATATTGATGAAAATTCGGTAAAAACAATGTAATTTAATCAATTTTGGAAATTTTCAGCAATCGGGATAAAAAATTACGTTTTCGCATAAACTTTGAAATTTTTTAAAACGAGTTTAAAAAATAACGCCATCCCAGTTTTTATATATGTTAATCAGTACAAAAAGTTGTATCATATATATTTTTTTCAGAATTTTTGAAGGTGTCCTTCATGTAGAAACAGCTCTTTTCAACTTTTACAGCTAATTTTCGGCGTTAAAAAAAGTGGTAACACTGATTTCAAAAAAATCACCAAAAAGCTCATCAAAGGCCTTACACATTGTAAAAAGTTTCAATTTTCCACCTATCACCGTTTCCGAGTTATCCACGCTCGAAATTTACCATATCCAACCTCACCTTAAAACTTTGAGTGCTCGTAGCTCCCCTTCAAAAAGACTTTGGAAGCTCCGGTTTGCGGCATTCGACATCTCTCATCAAGCTCTACAAACATGCAAAAAATCAAAAAAATCCAAGACCCCACTTTCCACTTTGTGGTTGAACTGACATGGAATGACCCAGCTGTTACCAAAATTTCACTTTGGAAAACCTATTACAACACGTTTAAATGACGTTCAAACCGACAGAGGAAAAGGTACCTAAAGTCGGAACGTCAAAAAAATGTACATGCGCTGCAAAATGCGGTCTGTCAAAGGTAAGGGGAGCCTCGGGAGTTTACCAGACTAGAAAAATAACGTAAAATACCCATAGATTTGTGTGTGCAAATTCAACTATACTGAGAAATACATATATCTAAAATATTGCTTTGTTAGAGAATATTAGAATAAAATTGATCAAAAATGGGTGTAAACAAATTCCTCGTGAAATTTCAGCACAAGAAAGTAGTTCTGAGAGCTTTTTTAATACCTAATTTATACATTGTGAAAAACAGAATTTCTTTTCGTAATCCAGCTTTTTTCAAAATTAAACGCATCATAATAGTGAATTTTTCATTTTTCTCTCCTCCTAAAGTAATTTTTGACATCAGAAACGAATTCCTCGTGAAATTTCAGGTTAGGAAAGTAGTTTTGGCAGCTTTTTGACGATTGATACGTGAAAATCATGAGTAAAAACTTGAAACACGTTTTTCTCAGAATTTTGTTTTTATGGAATTCTCATTTTCTCAATTTTAAATGTCTCTATCTCGGCGAAAAATGAACCTTGGAGGCTCATCAAGGTCTCAAAATGTTCCTCTTGGTCTCCTTCATCATTTTAGCTCAATAACTCATTTTTGAATATTCAGACTTTAGGTACCTTTTCCCTGCACGGGTCATACATTATAAATAAGGACATTTCAGGTTTTGACCACCAGAAAAATAGCAGAAAGGGAAAGTTTTTTCTATAAGCCCAGTAGGGTATGTATTTTAATATGTCTGAACTTCCCTAAAATCAGTGAGTATTTTGTACCCTCTTTTGGGAGGATAAGGGTTTAAATTCTTAGTTTTTGGCTATAACTTACAAAATTGTGCATTTACAAAGAAAAGGGTTGAAACAAGAATTGTAGAGCATTAGAAAAATAAACAATGTTGTTCTGGCTAATTGTTTAGCTAACCTGTTTTTCTACAGAGAGTCCACCCTTTCCCCACTTTAAGATGAATGGTCGGTTGTAGATTTGCCTTGTTTTACATGGTAACAGAATATACCTACTACACAAAAGAACCACTCCTAAAAGTCGATTAACTCAATTTTTGGTAATTATTTGCATTATTGGAAAATTTTCAATGTTAATTTTTTTCTGAAGTCTCCAGCCACCCCCTACCCCAAAACTCCACGATGTCCTAAAAAAGATTTGTAAATAACAACATTGTTCATTTTTCTAATGCCCTACAATTCTTGTTTCAACCCTTTTCTTTGTAAATGCACAATTTTGTAAGTTATTGCCAAAAACCCAGAATTTGAACCCCTATCCTTCCAAAAGAGGGTACAAAATACTCACTGATTTTAGGGAAGTTCAGACATATTAAAATACATACCCTACTGGGCTTATAGAAAAAACTTTCCCTTTCTGCTATTTTTCTGGTGGTCAAAATCTGAAATGTCCTTATTTATAATATTGTATTATGTACATACATGTAGTTTTGAGCGCGAAACGTATGTTGCTTCTTCCACGTGTCACCGTGGAGTAGTGTCTCACGCCCCCGAGATGTTTCACGCGTATTACACAATACCAATGCGGTTTTAAATTTTTTTGACCACGTTCCACCACATGAAAAATTCTGAAATTTTTATGGTATATTCCTACTACAAAAATACATCTTTTAAAAAAATTTCGCGATTGACTCTAGTCGCATTTTCGAGATATAGCGATTTGAAAATTTCAAAAGCGCGTAACTCAAAGAGTAGTGACTGAAAAAACTCGAAAAAATTCCTGTGCATACCCCTTATTAGTAAGAATTCACAGAAAAAATTTCAGCTTTTTATCTTGAAAAGAACGCTAGAAAAAAAATAAAATCTGAAAAACACGTTTTTGCCTATATCTCGGAAAGTGAGCGGGGTGGGGGTCCAAAAATTTTGTCAAAATTTTTCCTCGATAGGGTCCACCTTTTGACCTTGGAATCGTCCGAAAAGCTTTCCAGGGCAGATTCGACCCCCTTATCCTACCAGGCCCTTTGAATAGGTAAGGTACCTCAAATAAATGTATTCATTTTGGTGTCTAAGGAATCGAAAATAATTATCGAATTTTGCCAATTTAAAAAGATACCCGCAGGGTCATGACATTACCTTTAATTAATTTTCAAAAAAAAAATTCAACCTGGGATATGATAATTTCAAGGATTGCATTTTATTTTTTTCAATAACGTGACTTGAGAAGCTGAAACGAAGTAAGGAGTGACTCAAATGCCAAATAAAATGTTGAAAGACCAATGTTCTTATTTTAAAAAGCAGTAATAAAGCAGCATTTCGATAAAACCGTCTTGAAATTTTTGTAATTTTGTGAAATTCATAAACTCATTCGAAACAGTTGTCACTGATTTTTTCTGATGAATTTTCCATCAAAATTTTTTTATACGTAGAGTGTTGCTAAACTTCTAATCAAATTATGAAAATTTAAAAATTATTTAATTTTTAAGAGTTGATCTCATTTTTTCACAAAATTTTTCATTTTTGAAAAAATATTCAAACCGTAAAATAAAAATTTCTCAAGTTTTCAAAAATAGGCCAAATTTATGAAAAATTACTCAAGATTGCCCAATTATTGAAAGTTGTTAAATTTTCAGAATATAATAAAATTTTAAAGAAGGAATTCTCCAGTTTTTAGAGAATTCTTCAATTTTTAGAAAATCGCGATTTAAACGAGAGTAAAATGATGTATGAAAGGGCTAGGAGGGGGGGGGGGATACGTCCAAATGAAAAAATCAACCACATATTGGTGTTCAGCAGGTCAAAATACCACGATAAACACCTTTTTTGCGATCATTTTACTCCAAGGCTCGAAATTCACTTTTTTTCGTTTTTTCACTGATTTTTCATGACAAAAAAAAGTGAATTTTAAGATTCCAAGTAAAACGACCACGAAAAGGGTGTTTATCGGGGTATTTTAACCCACTGAACACAAATTCAACGTTGGTTTATCATTTCGTCATTTATTTCTGCATAAAAAACTTAAAATTTGAAAAATTTCTTAAAATACGAACATTTTTGTATGGTTTTTCGCGAATTTTGGGTCCTCGACTTCAAAATCTCCAAAAGTGAATACACGAGCTGAAATTACGATAAAAACACGTTTTTGGGATGAACGGAATTTTTAATTTCAGCGGAAGTGAAGAAAATTTTTTGTTCTCAGGTACAAAGTTACATCTCGTAGAAGTGTACTTACGATAATTTTTTCACCATTTTTGGTGCTCTCCTTCATAAGATTTTGGCCATTTGAAATTTTCTAGCTGTAAAAAAGGCCTTGATAGCGAATTTTGGCCACTTTATGAAAATACCCTAAAAACGTGTTTTTAAACGTAGATTCACTTTACGTATTCATTTTTGGCGGTTTCGATATCACAAAGGCCGAAAATCGCGAAAAACCGAACAGAAATGTTATTTTAGTAGATTTTTCAAAGAGCATTTTATACAAAAATACTACATAAATTACTGAGTGAAGAAACTGAAGTCGGATTCTTGTTTAGGGAGTCAAAATACCCACGATAAACACCCTTTTCGCGATTGTTTTACTTGATGTCCCGAAATTCACTTTTTTTGTCGTGAAAAATCAGCGAAAAAAGGTCAATTTTGAGACAGAGAGTAAAACGACCCCAAAAAGTATGTTTTCGGAGTATTGATTTTCTTCAGGGCTGGAAAATTCCAAAATTTTTCGAAGACCTCGAAACGTCTCGAAACCGTTTCCAATCGATTCGAGAGATCGAAAATAGGTATCTACCAACTTTCGGCTTTTTTTATTGATTAGATTAAATTTTCATATTTTTCAGGGCGATGAGGTGATTTTGAAATTTCAAAAATTCGAGAAATGAATTTTAGCACCTGAAATTTTGAATATGGACTTCTATTTTGATGTATTTTCGATTTATTTTCGTTTCAGCTCAGAATTTTGCTTTGAGCTGGAATACTTCCCTTACTGTAAGTAGGCAAATATTTTAATATAAGTAATTTTGCATCAGAATTTTTTTTTTTTAATCTAAAAAAATGTCATAATGTTGAATTTGCACATGACAAAAAATATCGTTAGGTATTTTCATCGCTGTTATGAAAAAATCAAATTCGGTTTTTAAAAAATTCATCGTTTTTTCAAGTCTGACAAAATGTCTGTACCTAGGTATGTCAATATTCATCGATGAAAACTCGCAGTTTTTTAATATCTGGCTCTTGACCTCATTTTTTGGAATTTTTTTGGCGAAAAAATTCTGATCGATTTTCAATCTTGAAGCATATTCACGATCAAATTCTATTTCTCAGACGAAAATTTTAAATTTTTAGCCTTCCCACCCAAAATAGCCAACTTTGGATCATCCCTGAAAATATTCGATTCAAAATTCCAATTTTATTCTCAATTATAAATAAAAATCATCAACGTTTCATGATTTTTGAATCAAGTTTGTGATTACTTTTACGTTTTTCATTCATTCAGAAGAAAAATATTACTTCATCGTGACATTTGCATCCATCAATCAAACTAAAAATAACATTCTTTTGACTAGTGCCACATCAACATTATCATTGACGTCGTAAAATTCATAAACACGAATCTCAAACAACCAGAAATTCACCAAGTGCCATCATTAGAGTCCTAAATCACGATCGAGATACCTTTTACACCCAACAAAGGTCACCTAATTACGATTTTTCATTCAATACCTTCACCTAGGACACTTCCCTTATCACACCGTCCAATTTGCAATTTCAATTCATTATTTAAAGAAGAAAAAATACCCAGCTACCGATAAATCTCAACCGATCCGAATGAATCCCGAACCTTTCATCGAAACCCCACGTACTCGACCCAATTAAAACCCGTCGAGCTACATTTATTCCGCATGCACACGAATAATAAAAGTAGTTAGGTACGTCTAAGTACCTAGACGACATCGTAAAAAAAAAAGGAAGAGAGACCACGTATAAAAAATCGAACCCCTCGCGAATCAACATCATAATCCAAAGGGTACCATTACGACATCACTTTCGAGTATAAAAAAACATACATATCCATCACCTTTTCATATCTGACTTTATATAATATGCATTTACACAGCGCGGCGAGCCTTTAATAATACCCATTTTTAACACAGTCTCGAACCTATCAAAGCATTTTGGTATGTACCGTGCAAACGCACAGCCTCGTTAAAAAGCACACCTTTGAGTATGGCCACGATACAGAAGCCGGGCTGGAGGGGCGGGGGGGCAGGATGAGGTAAAAAAGAGGACCGCTGTAACTATTTTATTTCCGTTTGGCCTATTGTAGTACGTGAGATGCGGCTCGTCGAAAAAGGGACGTAATACTACGTACACTACGCAGACACACCGAAGAGAAACGCGAACGGTGCGACAGGGAAAAGAGACCGGAGAGGTGAACGTTTTGTATTCCGCAAGGCTTTCGTTATATAAAGGGCTTGCAACAGATGTCTGCGTTTAATTAGAAGGACCCCAGACCCTGTAAGCGAACTTAGCTTACATGGCAACTAGAACAAAACAATGTTGCGGAGTTGGGGAAATTCAATTTTGAAACCGTTCACTTTTTCGCCAATACGACCAACGCGATTCCTCCACCCGCGTTTCTCTTTCCATTTTCTTTTCAGTCGTCGTGTTCCAAGCGCCAGCTTTCTTCGCTCGGTGTTTTCTCCCTTTCGGTGCCTGCGAAACGAGGCCAAAAATGGCAGAGATGATCTGGAAGAAATACATTCTAGGTGCGTCTCTCATGCAGGCCTAGAAGCTCTGTAATTCAATTTTCGCCATCGTTGGCGGATGTGTTGTTTTCAATTCCGAAGAATTCACGATCTTTAGTCTCGCAGCTTTCATCCCCTATGTAATTTCATCGGCTAGCGAGTATGCTAACCGATGAGAAACATTTGAATACCGTTATGCTCGCTCGACCCCTCTTCTCATGATACTGGTTCGTGTTCAACGATCATTTCGCACGCTCGATAATTAACCAACTCGGGGTTTTCACTTTTTTTTCATATTTATGGGATAAAAAAGAAGGGGACAGTATGAGAGTATGACAGTTGTACTTTATTTCCAACCGTGAGAAAATTTTAATACCTAAGTATTTATAATCTTGAGAAAAAGTAACTGAAATATAGAATGCCAAGCATTGTTGCTCAAGATATCTCCGATCGTACCCTGACTATAAATAAAAAATTAATCAAACATTTTCAAAATATTTTGTTGAGTGTATAGAAAAAAAAAAATCCTTCCCAATTTAAGAATAAATTGGCAAAATTCGCATATAGCGAGTATTGAAGAAAAATATAATGAACCCAGACCTAAAAAAAATTGTTTTTTTTTACAGATTTTTTTTGAAAAACTCGTTTTTTTCACGATCAGTCTACCACTTTCACAAAAAGGTTCGTTCATTCGTAAATTTTTCGTCAATTCGTAGAGGTAGGATTTTTTTGTTTTTTGACAACATGTCGATAAAGTAACGTAAAAATTTGAAAAATTATTTTTTTTCTTACTCAAATATCGTATTTTGATTAAAATTTCAGTATTGAAAAAAAATTCCCAAACATTTTACCAAAATTTTACAGTATGTTGATGTGTTATTTGTCAAGAAAGAACCATAATTGGATGAAATCACAAGACCTATCCAGGATTTAAATTTTCAACTATCCATCTTTTTTCAAACTTTCACTGTCTCATAATCCTGCCAAAAAGTTGCACGGGCCTTTGGCCGAAGGAATGGATCGAGAGGGTGGTTTACCTCCAAATTATGGGAAAAATTCGATTTCCATTTTTAAAAAAAAAATAGTTTAGGGTCGAAAAATTTTCGATAGTGATGATCTTTTTTTGGAAAATTTTCGTTTTGAGTAAGAAAAAATGAGAAAAATTATAAATACGAGTCGAAAAAATAGAAAAAATATCCCTTTCCATAAACCAACTATGGCTCGTCACTAGTTTGATAACTTCTACACACAAAAAAAAAAATTTAAAAAGAGCAAGAATATTCTAAATAGCCCAATTTCAGGTGGAAGTTTTCAATTCTTTGTACCCCCTCTCCATTCCATGTGAATTCAACTCATCATAGGTCCCTTTTTTTGAAAATTTTTTCAACTTTATTGATTATTTTTTCGCTGTTATACCACATGTGACTTGGTCTGTGGAAAGGGACCGTTGGCCAAAATCAACTTACCAAGAAAAACGCGGTCAAAAAAACAAGTCGGTTTGGAAATTGAACTTTGAACTTTCGACTGAAATATCTCGAAAGCATAGCTTTCCAGAAAAAAAACTAATTGCACTTTACAGAGAGGAAATTTCACGTTCTACAATTTATGTTCTATTCATTTTTTTCGTAGAACTCTTCCTTTACTTAAAAAATTGACCTAAAGTGTCAAAAGTTATCAATTTTTTGTTGAATTTTTTTTTACATAATATTTCAAAAAATTTTGTCACTTGAAGTCAATTTTCTGAGCAAAGGAAGAGTTCTACGAAAAAAATGAATAGAACATAAATTGTAGAGCGTAAAAATTCCTTTCTGTAGACTTGTGCAGTTTTTTCTCAGGAGACTTAGCATTCGAGATATTCTCCTCTCTGGATCTTCCCCCTCCCCTCCAATGAGATTTGGCGATGACTCTCCAGGCTCAAAAAAATATTTATGGTGTGCTTCTTCGCTATGCCAAATTTTATACCTCTATCATCATTTGCGTTCATATTTTAAAAAATGTAATCCGTTTCTGGATTAGAATGGCATTTGTCAAACATAGCGCGCGCGAGCACTGTACTTTCCACCAGAGCGCCGTGGGAAATTGACATGAACGTTCGAGCTCCACATGACGGGTGGTCAGTTTTCATTTTTTGACAATTTTGCATCAACTCAAACTCATTAAAACTTATGTGATATAATAAACACTAAATAACATATTTTCTAAAAAAAAATGGCGACTCTTGCTCTGAAACTTTTTTCCAAAATGGCTGCTCAAAGTTTTCAAAACACCATAACTCAACGAAAAATGAGTCAAAAATTTTGAAAAAAATTTTTTAGGGTTCCTCTGACCCTCTAGATTTAATTTTAAAAAATACAAAATTTTTATCTACATTTGGCAAAAAAACGAAAAAAAAAGTTTAAAAAACACATTTTGGCCCCTCCCTCCAAAAAGACTCGCTTTGGGGTCCCAAATTTTTGTCAGAATTTTTTCTCATCATGACTCAAATTTTGGTGTAGGTGTCATCAAAATCCTTTTCTAGGACCAAAACACCATACTTATCCTGCTATACCCTTTTAAAAATTGCCAATTTCCAAAAAAAAATCACTTCGAGGTAATTTTTTGGCTTTCAAATATTCGCCTTCGGGATATTTCAGCATTGTAAAAATTTCTCAATTCCGTCGGTCAGTTTTTCCTCGGGCACCAAAGAGTTGAACTTCAGAAATTCGTAAAAAATCAAGAAAATTAGTAGTTTTTTGACTTTTTTTTAATTTTTAGTACATACAAATTCATTTGGATCGATAAATTTGGAGGAATTGAGGATTTTCTTGTAAGAAAAATTTTCGTTTTTCATCACCCCCCCCAATAAAAATAACACCAATTTCGGGTCTTATCCTCTTGAATAATATAAGAAATTTTAAATCAAAATTGTAATACTTTAAAATTTTTCGTGAACTTTATTTTTTACACCGAAAAAAATCAATTTCAGGTAGAAGCAGACAAAACTACAGCATATTGCACTCCACCACACACCTGCAACGTGTATACCGCCGGTATACAGATGAATTATTAAATAATACACAGCATAGGGCGGAAACAACGGTACAGCCAGTCTGGCTTATTTCGCATATAGCATATAGGTACCCTGTTGCAATGTTTATTGAACCGTATCCCTTCGCACCGGGATCTCTCATATTCCGATTGAGAAGCTGAGGGGGGCATGCGTTAAATAATTCAATTGGTCACTTCGATGTTGCAAACAATGGAAAAAAAAACTCGTCGTTGGAAAAAATTCGTTACGAAATGGGCAGATGTTCGTTGACCTTTCAGGCACGATTTTTCGATCAACACGTAGGTATGAGACTGTAGACACACGCGGAGGGTTATTTCGAGCAGATATGTGCACCGAAGTAAAACCTAGATCCGGAGTTAGGAGCACGCAAAAGGGATTTAGTCGAATACGTTTTACGAATCGACTCCGCGGGCGCCGCGGCGAAACATCTCGCTAAATAGTCGGCTTTTTCGTATAAAATTCGCTGCCGCGAGGAGGATGAGGGGGCAGCTCGCGGAACGAAACTACCTCCGAGGATGAAAAACGGTTGGCGCGTTTAATAGCGCGATGTGCTTACTCGACGGCGGGCACGGCGCCTTTTCAAAGCTGATTAAAAGCTCAGCCGCCGTCACTTCTAATTTCATATCTTTTCCTTTACCCTTATTAAATAATGAATCTCGGCGAATTCATCATTTTAACCCGTGTAATTGTTCTGCTCGTCGTCCTACGGCTATGCCGGCAGCTTATTCTTCCACGTTGCCCTGCCGGAGTCGCTCGACGAGCCTTTATAAAGTACTTTTTCTTCGCCCGCTCGGTTTCATTCGCTGGTGCCGGAACTAAGCGCCAGAAATGCGTCTTCTCTAAGTATAAAGCTTAGCTGGTACTCGAAACTCGCGAATATTACGAATACCACATGCCGTCATAGTAAAGCCTGGCCCTGGTGTACACCTACGTTCGTTTCGCAAGCCCCTGGCTCTTCTAAAAGTAAAATACGCCATTTAGAAGGAGCGAATTCTGCACTAGCGACGCCCTTCTCAGGTGATGAATCTGTGACTGTGGTTTTTATTGATCTGGTAAAGGCTTTTGATAAGGTTGATTGTGATATTTCGTTGAGTTTATTGTGTGGTTGTGGTCTGGATGAGACAGCAGCGAATTGGTTTGCCTCCTACCTGCTCTCTTAATTTGAATCAGTCAAAAACTGAAGATTGACTGATTGAAATTGACAAAATTGAGTCACTGGATTGGCGGTGAAATTTCACTGATTCCACTGTTAATCTGTGAAATTTGACTGCCAATGAGTGAAAAATTATTGATTCAATTGGTGAGTTTTCATTTTTGAATCAGTAATTTTTTTCTCAACTACTAAAATTTTTACTGATTTATTTCAGTAGTCAAGAAAAAAATTACTGATTCAATAATGAAAATTCACTAATAGAATCAGTAAATTTTTCACAGATCTCATCAATGACTCAATTCTGCCTTTTTTAATCAGTCAATTTGACTGATTTAGATTAAGAGAGTGGGTATGAGATCTCAATTTTTCTGAGTTGGGGACTGTGTGAGTGAAAAGAAGCCTGTAGTCAACAAGGTTTCTCAGGGTAGCCTCTTGGGGCCTATGTTGTTTTCGATTTTTTACAATTAATGGATTGCTGAAGTTGACATTGTGGGGGCTTCTGAGTTCTTTGCGGACGATGTAGCCAAGGGTCCAAAATGGAACGGAACTCAGAACAGTAACCAGGAAAAACTGGTACATTTAGAACTTTGTGACTGGAACCAGGATAGGAATGATTGACCAAAAAAAATCATGTCCAGAATGTGACTGGACTAGTTGATAGAGGAACTTGATGTTCCATTTTACCGTTCCAAACTTTGAATTTATAGATGAATTCAAAGTTTTTTTCAATACTGAAGGGGGAGGGGGAAAGGGGGTCAGAACAAAACAAAACTCGGAACAGTAACAGGGAAAACCAAGTAATGACCTGTACAGGAACGGGAATGGGAACAGTAAAAAATTATTCCATTCAGGGCTCCTGCATATGTCTCTTACAGTTTTGGGTAATCGTACAGATGAACTTATTCCATGCTAAAAATGAGGATTTAAAAAGGATATCTGATTGGGTTTGCTAATTTTGGTTTAAAAGTGAATGTTGATAAGTCAAATTCAGAGCTGAGAGAACGAACGAGAATGAAGAACAAAGAACCAAAAATTTTGAGAATGAGAACAAGAATGAGAACAACTTTGAAATCATTAATATAACAAAAACAAGAACGAGAACGATAAGTAAAGAACGAGAACAAGAACAAGAATGATAAGAGAAGAATGTGAACGAGAACAAGCACAATGATTTTGCATTGTTTCAATTTTTTGAACTTTTATTAAATTGTAAAACTTGAAAATGCCAATATTTTTTGGCATTGACATTCAATTTTTTTCAACCAATTAGAGATAGATAATGTGTTTTATTACTTTGTTTACTTATCTAACTAAAACCAAACCAGAGTTGCGAGAAAAATAAAGAACCACGAACCATAAAGAACAAAAAATGGAAAGAAAGAGAACAAGAATAAGATTTGAAAAACAAGAACAAGAATGAAAACAATTTTTGGAAAAGAAAAACTAGAGCAAGAATGATACTAAATATTTTTGAAGAACAAGAACAAGAATGGGAACAACTTATGAAGAACAAGAACGAGAACAAAAATTTAATTGTTCTCGCAGCCCTGGTTAAATTTCATAGTTTTGTGTTTCAAAATTGTTATGTGCTTGACCTTTCTAGTAAAGGGTTCCTCTGTTACTGCACTCCACTAGTACAGGTGCAGAAGTAGTGGTGGAACAGTGGTTTTTACTACCAGTTATAACCCGTAGTTTTGCTAATAAACTACCGAAGTGTCAGTAGGTTTTTTTTTTGGCGAAAACTACAGGTTATTTTTGAAAACTACCGGTAGTTTTACTCGCAATTTCACTGTAAATTTGAAAAACTTTTGAGTCAGGATTTTTTTAAATTTTTCCCTTGGATTATTGGAAGACAAAAACTGTGTAACTACAGGTTATTTTTGAAAACTACCGGTAGTTTTACTCGTAATTTCACTGCAAATTTGAAAAACTTTTAGTCAGGATTTTTTTTTTATTTTTCCCTTGGATTATTGGAAGACAAAAACTGAGTAACTGAGTATCTTATTCTTCAGAAAGTCGTCAGAAATTTTTTTGCATTCCTGGATCGAGTGTTAGTGTTAAAAGATTCTTCTCAAAGAGTGGATATATATCGTTACAGACCGAAGAAGTCGCCTGAAAGGCATCAATGTGATTTATTTATCATCAATTGGCCAAAATAGGAATTTACTAATAGGGCTGTTACTGTTTTCGGCATTTTTTGGAATTTTGTAGTGGTAACCTTGCATTTTCTTTTGTTTCATTCATCTCATTGTGGGAAAACATTGAAATCACAAATTTTAATTTCGTTTTATTTCGTGTTTCTGGAGATATTATTTTTTGTTGATTATTGAAGCTTAGAATGATGTTTAGAAAGTTCATAAACGTGAGATACTCAGTTATTCTTAAAAATACTGAATGTTTTCCCACAGTGAGATGTGATAAGACTGATAACAACTCTTTATGACATCATATGACGTCAAAAGTAATAGCCCTATATGTAAACTATAATCAACTCGTAATTATCGGGGTTTTGTTATTTTTCAGTATTTTAGATACATTTTTGTTCGAAAACTAAAAAAAATTGTGTATTTTAATTGTTTTCTGACATTTCATTTTTTTTCTACAAAACTAGTGGTACTACCAGTGGTAGTTTTCCTCAATCAAATTCTTTAAATTTCTGAATCATCCCATCTCTGTCATAGAGCAAAATCATCAAAAATTGTGTATTTTTCGAGATATTTGTGTGAATTTGTGAGAGCTAATATTTGGAAGTTTTATGTAGCACACTTTTGAAGGCACCCTTATACATGGAGTTATTGTGGGGGGGGGGGGGGGCGGCACTTGCTGGATTCACCTAATCCTGATACTTCAGAAATGGGCTATTTAGTTGGTAACTGTAGTGAAGTGGGATGCACCTTCCTCCCCTATATTCCATTCTTTACGTGTACTCGAAGTAAGGCAAACACATTTGGCTACTATACTTTCTTTATTGCATAGGTAGATGCCTTTGGCTATAGTGAAGAAGGTGGGGTTACTTATCTCACAGAGGTTTTGAATTATTTGATTTCGTCGGTGTTAAAATCAAAATCTAGACAATAAATTGTACCTCAAGATGTGTTAAATTTTCATATTTTTTGATAGATACCAGTTTTCCATTGATGGGTGAGATTTTTAAAATATCTGATTCATGTTTTTCATCAGCTTAGAATGCTTGGATGATGAATTCTTCTCTATTTTTCTTTATTACAATTCTAGGATACTGTGACAGGCTCTTAAAGAAAGTGATTGGGCTAATTCTTTGTTGTATACGCAAGCGTAGGAATGTCTGATTTAAACTTAGTCCATGACAACCGAGCCATAAGCTTTTCAACATCGTTGTATTTGGATTTGCTCGATTGTTATTTATCAGTAATTTGCGTGTTTAAAAGCTTATTCTGTGTTACCAGCAAGAAAAACATTAAAATCTCAGCACTTCCAATTTTGTCGCTTGGTCGCTTTTGACTTAACACGGTTCAATTTTGATACTTTGGTTCGCAGGTTGTTGGCTGAAGATGTTGTGACCTGTATGAATAATTGTATTGGCCTGTGTCATTTGTATCACTATAAAGCTCTACAACTGTAATCTTCTAGCCTGCATGACTTGATATTTGATATTTGCTGTACTTATGCCTAATTGTAAAAATTTTTGTTTTTTTCTTTTACATTCATTTATCTCATGTATGCTTTAGTTTTATTTTTATGGTTTTTTTGTAGATGAATTCTGGAACAATGCGGCGCATGCCCCCCTCCTTGCTTACCCAGTTCGGGTACTGGGGGCTGGATTGGCCGGAGGCAAGTTGTTGATAATCTTTTATTCAATACAAATACCTTTTTCATCTCGACACAATCTCATCCTTTCTTCAGCATTCAGACTCTCGAGTACTCGTACGTTTTCAGCCAAAATTACAAGCAGGGATGGTAAAAGCAGGGCAACCGATGAAAAACACTCTCCCCGATTAGACTCGGTATTATTTCGCCAACTCGCGATCTTAATTACGCTACGAGCTTTATTAACACTCGGCCCAGCCCCATCTCGAACCCGACCCGAGCGACGTAATCATTTCCTACTCTTGCGCCTTTTGCGAGCAGTCTGTTACAAAACAATACGAAGAATTGACGGAAACATGATGCTCGAGCTACAGGATTAGCCTCATCTCGTTCTCACCCTTTCTTTGCGGCTGCGGCTGCCCTCCTCTTTTTGGCTCGCTGCGAACTCCTCAGCTGGGGCTGGTTCGAACGACGCAACGTCGGCATTTCGTATCATACATATATTATAGCAAGTAGTACAGCAACAGCTCGGCGTATATTGCTGACGGTGACGCGACGCTACAGGCAGACGCAGATTTCCAGCCCAGAAATTAGGATACGTCTATTTACGCGTGCCGCATCGCATTTTCGAGCTAATTCAACTGGAGCGCGCGAGAGATTTGCCATCTCTTTATAATATTATACCGGTATCGTGCGCTGTTCGCCGCTGTAGTTGTGTTTTTGCGGTCGACGCGAGTGTTTAATGAATTATACACCCGTTGCCGGTAACACCGCCACCTTCGCCGGTACCCACCATTCCACTATTCTCGTCTTTTTCGTCGTATTAATCGTCGTCTTTCATCTCATCAACGCAATACACATCGTTCTCGCGTGTTATTCAATTGCGAAATAGAGTCGTACAGGGTGGTTCGTAAAATTTACCGAATAATTTCAAAAATTTGGAATTTTTCCCCAAAATTGTGTCAAAAATTGAAAAATAAATTTCAGCTGCTGAAAACTGTCACGAGAGTTCGAAATTGAAGAGCTTCATTATGTGGAATATTTTACAATTTTTTCGGCTCAAAATGCAAATTTTCTTTCAAAAAATAATTCACTTTCAGTAATTTTTCAACTGTGTTTCGATTTCCCTATTTAATTAAAAATTCAATTTTATTCTTATAAAAAAAGACAACTGTGGCATTTTCCCTTCTTCGATTCGTTCCTAAATTCAATTCAGAATTATGTGTTTTTTTTTCAATTACATCTAAATCAGACTTGAAAACTCAGGGTTAGACCGAAAGAGGGGACAAAGATTGAAACTTGCACTTTCAATAATTCCAAAAATGAATTCAGTCAAAAAAATTGATAAAAAATCGAAAGTTTTGGAAACGTGACAATATTTTTTCAGAAAGCTTGCAGTTTAAATCGATAAAATATTCAGGAAAATTGCATTACAAGTGGAAAAATCGAAGAAAATACCATCAGATTAGGAAATTTAGAATTCTCACCCCTCCAATAATACTAAATTCGCACGAATCTCTCACTTCCTTTCGTCAGCCATAGACACTACACATCCAAAATAATAACTCTGGTAAAACAGAAACACGAAAAGAATATCTCGAACCCCTCGAACAAAAGTAAAACTCCAAAACTCTCGACTATAAATAATACGCCAACGAAAGAAATAATTTCACCTCGCTCCGGCAACAGTATCCAACTCGACGTATTTGTTTACACATAATTTCGAGAATAAAATATGGAAAAACAGATCTCAAGTGGCGCAGTCTTTAAAGCCTCACAAAAGAAATTTTCGAGCCGAACTTGTTGAGTCGCATAAAAAATAATCCCACCAATTTTCCACCAACCTCGGTTCAATTTTCGCGCGACTTAGGGAAGCTTCCAAGTTGAAAATTTTTCATAATTCGGTGATTTATAACAGCGTGTATAAATTTCCCAAATTTTCCGACGCTATAAAATACCTTACCAAGTTTCTCAGACACAATTTGCATTTCATTTCTTTCTTCTTCGGTGTTGAAATCTCTTGTTGAAAGTTGTTGGGAAAAAATTTTTACGCGAATTTTACTCGTAAGAGGCTTGAAATGAGTTCATTCGGAAATTATCGTATTCCAGGGGATTTGAGTATAAAAATTTGTTATCTAATTACTCGTCGGATTATGCGAAATGGTGTCAAATTTTTCAAAATTTTCGTTTAACTGGCGACTAAAAATTATTTCCAACGATTCTGAATTATTTAGCTCTAAATTGCAAAATCATTTTTTTTCTCTATAGTTCAATCATTTTAGCATTTAACCCCCCAAAAATTCAATCCTGACTTTTTTTGCGTTTTACGTTCGAAATGGTTCACTACACAACATATTAAAATGAACATCCCCATAACCCTCCGCTACCCCTAGGGGAGGGGTAAATGTCTGCTGAAAACCGGGTTTTCGTGAATATCTCCTCAAATAAGCCTCAAAATTGAAAAATTGTTATGAACAATCTTGTTCTACATGTAATTTCCTATCAGAAGGTTTTTTTGTTTTTTCAAAAACACTCACTTTCTTGACCAAAAATTAAGGGTAAAAAACACCTATTTTTTAACATTTTACAGCATTTTTGGAAAAAATCGAAACTTTTGTGAATATTTCCTCAAATAAGCCTCAAAATGGAAAAACTGTTATGAACAATCATGTTCTACGTGTACTTTCCTATTACACAGGTTCGTGTTTTTTTCGAAAACACCCACTTCTTTTCCCAAAAATTAAGGGTGGAAAACGCCTATTTTTCCAATATTTACAGTATTTTTGGAAATGATGGAAATACGAAGCTGAAAGTACCCAAAATTATACCAGTGAAGAGTAACTTTTTTATACATGCTGGTAGGGTATTCCAAAAAAAGTCACCGCAAGAATTTCAACCCCTACCGTTAATTTTAAGGGAGGTTATTGAATACTACATTTAAAAAAATTGAGGTTGTAGAAAGAAAAAGTACTTCAAACGCGATGCTATTGTTTATTATTGGTGATACGAAACATTTCATTGCGTCGCTCGTAAGGATTCAAAAACGATATTTTCAGCTTCGCAATTCCATCATTTCCAAAAATACTGTAAAATATTGGAAAAATAGGCGTTTCCATCCATAATTTTTGGGCAAAGAAGTGAGTGTTTTTGAAAAAAACGAACCTGTGTGATAGGAAATTACACGTAGAACATGATTGTTCATAACCATTTTTCCATTTTGAAGCTTATTTGAGAAGACATTCACAAAAATTTTGATTTTTTCAAAAAATGCTGTAAATTGATGAGAAATAGGTGTTTTTTACCCTTGATTTTTGGTCAAGGAAGTGTTTTTAAAAAAACAAAAAAAACCTTCCAATGGAAAATTACACGTGGAACAAGATTTTTCATAACTATTTTTCAATTTTGAGGCTTATTTGAGGCTTATTTGAGGAGATATTCACAAAAGTTTCGATTTTTTTCAAAAAATGCTGTAAATTGTAGAAAAATAGGTGTTTTTACCCTTGATTTTTGGTCAAGGAAGTGAGTGTTTTTGAAAAAACAGAAAACCTTCTGATGGAAAATTACATGTAGAACAAGATTTTTCATAACTATTTTTCAATTTTGAGGCTTATTTGAGGAGATATTCACAAAAGTTTCGATTTTTTCAGAAAATGCTGTAAATTGTTGAAAAATAGGTGTTTTTACCCTTGATTTTTGGTCAAGGAAGTGAGTGTTTTTGAAAACACAGAACCCCATCTAATAGGAAATTTTACGTAGAACAAGATTTCTCATAACTATTTTTCAATTTTGAGGCTTATTTGAGGAGATATTCACAAAAGTTTCGATTTTTTCAAAAAATGCTATAAATTGTTGAAAAATAGGTGTTTTCACCCTTGATTTTTGGTTAAGGAAGTGAGTGTTTTTGAAAACACAGAAAGCCTTCTAATAGGAAATTTCACATAGAACAAGATTTCTCATAACTATTTTTCAATTTTGAAGCTTATTTGAGGAGATATTCACGAAAACCCGGTTTTCAGCAGACATTTACCCCTCCCCTGAGGGTATCAGAGGTTTACGGGGTTGTCCATTTTAATATGTTGTGTAGTGGAACATTACGAACCCAAAACACAAAAAAAATCAGGATTGAATTTTTGGGTGTTTGGTACATTTTTCCTCTTATTTGCCTGGATTACTAGAAATTATGGTCTCAAAATTTATCTCGTATATATTATTTCAGCTCTTACCATTTCTCAACCTGTTACTCGGGTATTTTATTTCCCTTCCTTACAAAACCTCGCGTTCCTGTCACAATACCGTGAAAAATATCTTAAAATTCGATCGAATCGAACGTCGGTTACCTCGTGGTACATACGCCCGATATTTCAGACATCGCAATCGTAGAAACCACCCTCGATACATTTCTTACGTCAACGTTACGTAAAAAGCGAGTTATAAGACGAAGAAACTCGATTCTTCGGAGCAAGGAGCGAGCAAAAAGAGAAAAATTACACGGCGAAAGCTCCCATATAGATATATCGAATGGTGCAACATCCAACGCAGCGAGCTCGACCTCGAGCGGCGAAGAAGGCGAAGCAGAAAAAAAAACCAATAACAAAAGATATACATCTCGAGAATTGAGCAAACTGGCGTTTCAAGAGCGTAATTTTCGTATTTCTAAAGCCTTTTGATAGGGACGATAACGACCACATTTCTTTTGCTCGCTCGCGCGCTCTCTAACTCTATACTCCGGAGCAGTAGGTAGGTATGGAGAGCGAGAATATACTCTCTGTACTCTTCTACACGTAGTAAACCTTTAGCAATCAGCTCGAGCAGAAAATCGAGGTCTCGTATAATACTTGGCCACTGCCTCGCCGTCTCCCCGATATAAGTTCCGGTCTTTTCAAATATTATAATAGAGGAAACTTATTCGCATCGTACAGGTGAATCATCCGCGCCGCATTCTACATGTGTACGAGTGTGCGCCGGCTAAATCTTAAAGACCATTGCACCCCTTATAAAATATTCACCTTGTAGCACACCAGCACACCTTCGACGTACAACTTTTTACGCATTCGTAGAATAGAAAAAGGTAGGCACACTCTCCCAACTAAAGTTTTATTCTTCGACGTGTGTAGTGTCGACACGACTCTCCCTCTCTGCTGCCGAACCACCCTCGCTCCAGACCGCTACTTTCCCTTTTTTTTTCCATTTTCCACTTTCAAACTACACCTCGAAGTGTAACTGTCGCTGTCGTAGTCGTCTCACACACGTGAATAGCTCGACGTCGTCGAGCCTGGTATGCCCCTATAGCGCCTACACTTCTTTTAAACTGTTGCGTGTGTCGCATGTTGCGCCTCGCTATATTCATCGTTTCGATTCGTTTCGTCCTAGATGCCGAAGGCTGTAAAAAGAAAGCTCCGTGTGTTTTCCCAGTGACGGTACCGACGTCGACGATTTTCTATTCCACATCGGCGTGGATTTTGTACATACACGAGCTAACAATGCTATTACCTCGCCCGAGCGAAGAGAAGACGAAGACACGTAATATACGAAATACCTGCGTGTAAGTAGGTATATACGACGCCGGTCGTGTCACCCCTATTTTGATACCATCGTCTCTTTTCCTCTCCATTTGGTCGACAAATATACAGCCATATTAAACGTACCCACGCTGGTGCAAGTTATACACAAAGGGTGTCCCAAAATGACTGATAGTAGGTCTCTCTCACGAACCTTCATTCATCTCTAGAACCAAAATTACACCTGATCCTTGAAATTCAATCTTTTCCCAGATGACAGGAATCAATCAGGAATTTTTGGGAAAGATAGTGGCTTTTTATCACGCGAAAACAATTTTTTCTTAAAAATGATTACCCCAAAGAATTAATTACCAATTTTTCGTAATTTTATAGACCTTTTACGTAATGATATTTATAAAGCATGGGGAAGGGGGGGGGGGATTTTTTTAAGTGATCTACTTACAATCCGAAATCGTGCAGAGGAATTATTTGAAATGCATGGTGTCTAACGATGTTTTTTTGAACAAATTGTGACATGTTGCTGACCAAATCATATGGTTGAAAATCCGGATTTTTCGGGGCTAAAAATTAAAAATTTTCTTCAAAATCAATTGCTCCTCTCCTCTCCCCTCTCCCAAAAAATAAAAAAAACATGGAACTCAAATTTTCTAAATTGCACGCAAGCCATCGCAATTTTCAGCTTGTTTCAGTAAATAAAAAATCGGCGAGAGGGGGTAAAACATCAATTATTTTGTTAAGGTAAGTATATTTAATTACGAATATGTTGAGCCCGAGCGAACGAAGCAAAGGCGAAAATAAAAAATTTTTGGGTATCTTTTTTTGGATTTTTGAAAAAAGTGACTTGAACAAAAAAAGTGTCTTTTGAACAATAAAAAAGTGACTTTTGAACAAAAAAAGTGACCTTTAAACAAAAAAGTGACCTTTGAACAAAAATAGTGACTTTTGAACAAAAATAGTGACCTTTGAACAAAAATAGTGACCTTTGAACAAAAAAAGTGACTTGAACAAAAAAAGAAACTTTTGAATAAAAAAGGTGACTTTGAACAAAAAAAGTAACTTTTGAATGAAAAAAGTAACTTTTAAACGAAAAAAGTGACATTTGAACAAAAATAGTGACCTTTGAACAAAAATTGTGACTTTTGAACAAAAAAGTGACCTTTGAACAGAAAAAGTGACTTTTGAACAAAAAAAGTGACTTTTGAACAAAAAAAAGTAACTTTTGAATGAAAAAAGGGACATTTGAACAAAAATAGTGACCTTTCAACAAAAATTGTGACTTTTGAACAAAAAAGTAACCTTTGAACAAAAAAAAGGGCCTTTGAACAAAGAAAGTAACTTTTGAACGAAAAAAGTAACTTTTGAACGAAAAAAGTGACTTTGAACAAAAAAAGGACCTTTGAACAAAGAAAGTAACTTTTGAACGAAAAAAGTAACTTTTGAACGAAAAAAGTGACATTCGAACAAAAATAGTGACTTTTGAACAAAAAAAGTAACTTTTGAACGAAAAAAGGGACATTTGAACAAAAATAGTGACCTTTCAACAAAAATTGTGACTTTTGAACAAAAAAAGTGACCTTTGAACAAAAAAAGTGACTTCTGAACAAAAAAAGTGACTTGAACGAAAAAAGTGACGATTAATGACCTTTTGGCAAAAAACGTAACTTTTAACCAAAAAAGTGACATTTGAACAAAAATAGTGACCTTTGAACAAAAATAGTGACTTGAACGAAAAAGGTGACCATTAATGACTTTTTGGCAAAAAACGTACCTTTGAACCAAGCTTGAAAAAAGGGAATAAGTCACTAAGAAGTGACTTTATTTAATTCCTGTACATGAATGAAATTTTTTGTGGAGGAGAGGAGGAGGGTGGTCAAAAAAATTATAACATGAGTTTGACCCTACAAATTCTGAAAAATTTGCCCCAAGAACATGATTACTAATTAGAACCTAGATTAACCATTTTGAATTTTTCACCTCGATTCGAAGTGTTTTCCCACCTTTTTTGAACTATTTTGTTAGTATGGTTTTGTAAATTAGGTAATAGGTATATCAGCATTCTGCATTTGATATAACTTGCATCTTCCACTTTCATCCAACATTTTTCCATGAATCATTTATATCTTAGCAATGAAAAAAGTCGAAATTTCTCCCTCACTCCTTTAAGGGCCAAAGGGTGGAGTGTTAGAATTCTCCCAAAAAAATCAATAATATTGTGTGATATAGTGATTTTTTTGAGAGTGCAGAGTTAAAATTTTGACTTTTTTTCTGCAACCTACCTAAGACCTCCCAAGCCTCAAATTTTTGTCAAAACTGAAAAAAAAAATCCTGCTTAAAGCAGTAACACAAAAAGCCTTAAATGTTAGATGGATATCATTGCATGCTTCATTCCTTCAACAAAAAATCGTGAAATTTCTAAGAACCTAAGATAACAAAGTAAAGATAACAAAAAAAAAAAAATGTATACCACCATCTTGAACCTGGGGAAGAGAATAATGAAATAACTATACCTACATAGACGGTATTGAAGTACTCCTGTGAAATGATGAAAATATCCTTTTCAAAATATTAATTTTATTTTTATTATTTTTCAAGATAATTTTTCTTTTAAAAATAATATTTAAAATACATATAAAGTGATCCCGGCAGACAAAACCAAGTTTAGGTGTCAAAATTTCAATTTTCACTTTTTTCCGGAATTTTATTCTCAGGAGCTTTAAAATTCAGTAGAAACCAACCCGAAGTCCTAAAGTTGAAAATTAAATTTGCCATCAGCAAAAATGAGAAGTTTTTTTTGAAAAAAAAACATACAAAAAACAGTTAAAAAATCGCCTTAAATGACTAAAGGTACAGTTCCATTCACAAATAGCTACCTAAAAATGGTGCTTAAGGTTTCTTGTAGCTCATTTCAGTAGAAGATACGGTTAAAACGTCATACAAGCAAGCAAACCCCCTCTATTTTATCAGTATCGCACCGCAAACTTTAAAAACTCGTATCTCGAAAAGTGGTTTTGTTTGCCAGGGTCACATATTATGTAGGTAATGAAAATAATTTTAAAAAAATTGCATTATTTCAAAGTTGAAAATTAATTTTAAAAAAAATCATTTTAAAATTGACTTTCAAAAATTAATTTTTTTTGAGAGAATAGTTCTAACATGATCTTGGAGCTCAAAAATATCATTGGTGACAGTTTCACTCGTTCCTCTTTTTGTTGTGGGGAAGGGATAGAAAAGTGGCATTTTTTTTCATGGGTTTTCAATTATTTCACCAATTGAAAAATACAAAAAAATTATTTTTGAGCGAACTTTCCTCAGAATGACCGTAGCATAAATCATTACGGACAATGTTTCAACCATCCCCCCCCGTCTTTGAGGCTTTTAAAAATTGTCATTTTTTCAAGACGTTTCATGTTTTAAAAATATTGAAAAATCGTTTTTGGGGGTATTTTTCATCCAAAAGGCTATAATACCGTGTGATTTGAACCCTTAAAAATAATTTTCAGCGTTTTTCCACTTCATTCTCCTTTTTTTGAGGGGTTCTCAAAATATGCCATTTCTAGTGTCTGCTGTACCTAATTTTTGAAATTATTGAAAAATATACATTGAGAGGTCAAATGGGCACAATATAAATTGATTTTGCCATACTAGATCTCCCAGGGCGATTTTACCCATTTGCCCCTTATCAAGGGTTCCACAACTTTTGTGCCACCTCCGCATTCAATTTTGGAAAAAACTGCACAACGATCGCCCCCATTATCAACGTCATTATAGTTCGCATGGCATGCATCAACGACACCCATCGTCACTACCACGCTGAATTAAAACTTTTTCGCAATCCGTCGTCCTCTGGCACATCACCTCCGCCGGTAACTTTTTCAGACACGATGCGCCACCCGAGTATGAAAAAATAAGTACAAAAAACCCAACATCGTCGGCGTCGGCGTCGTCGACGTCATCCACCAACAACGCTAATATAGGCTCATCACCCTTTACACAGCGCACCAGAAGAACTTTTACCCACCTTGTCATCTCATTAACGGAGTTTAAAATGTTTAAAACCTTTTGCCCGAGCTGTACAGCATCCCCGGCCGACGTAGTTACGCCGCAATAATCTCGGTCGTCATCGCTGTTGTTGGCACGAGTTTCCCTGCGCTTCTGCTCTCCACCGCCAGGACGCTGGGTCTTTCCAAGTTACCGCATAAGGCGCGCATTAACAACGAAATCATTATCTTTGAATTACACGGCGCTCCGCCGCGCGTCAGCAGCCGTCCAGTACCTACTCGGCTGACTCTTTTATATCTCCGGCATAATTATCAACTTTTTTCCGTCTCGCCCTCGGTTTCCCTTTTTCCTCGTCGGGTTCCTGCCTTCGTCATCCAACCATCCGTCAAACTTTCTCAACGAGTACCGTGCTGGCAGCGTAGCGCGAGTTACTTATTCTAAACTTTATATTATTATTGCAATGCTGTGTAGTACAAATGACGACCGACTTCGTAACGTCGTCGTACTATTAACCCGACAGAAGCGTATAGCATGATGCTGCACCTCTCCTCAGCTCGTCCACTCATACAAATCTCATTCTGTCGCCTGGAAAGCTTCGTGCACTTTTCAAATACATCCATCCGTGTTCTCCTCCTGCAACGTCCCTTTCCTTCCACCTCGTAAAAATGTCGATCGCGGTCGTCGCGAACTAGACTCGTTAAAAAGGCAACGTCCAGTGATTTTTTTCACTCCGCGATTTAACGAACCCTCGTTTACAAAACGCCAACACTTCACTTCTATCTTTTTTTCTCGCCATCGAGTATAATTATTTGTCAGTATTTAATGATTTTAATTGTTGCAAAAAAAATTTAATCAAAAACGACGCTCTTTTTCATAGAAACGTTTTTAATCAACATAAGAGGTCATTCTATGCAAATTCGATCAAAAATTAAATGATAAATTGACGAGTCATCAATTTTTTTTTGAATTTTGCAGGGAAGAAGTGTTGCCGCGTTTAGAGATGAAAAAATTGATCTAAGTAATTGAAATGAAAAAAATGGCATTCTCGAGTAAAAATTGCAAAAAAATGCTCACAAAATACTCGAAGTGCCCATCCAATTGGAATAAGACTGCTACCTTTGGAAAATGTAATCTTTAAAACTCTCGAAACCAAACGAGTGTCAGCAAAAATGTATTTCTTAAAAGTATTTTTTGATCGAACATTATGAAAATTAGGTTGCAACCAAAAATCCATCATTCAAACCAATTTGACCATTTCTAGCAATTCTGATGCTTCCCACGTGATTTAGATTTTTTCAGTGTTTCTGAATTTCTTCCGGAAGACGTCAAGATTAACTTGAACAGCCAAAAATCGATTAGTTCAACGAGAATATTCGCATTTGTCTCGATTTTCAGACCAACACTCCAAGTGTGCAGTTTTAATCAGTTTTGAAATTCAGGAAAAATTCTAAATAATGAACCAGAGGTTCCAGAATGATCAGAAATGGTAAAACTTGAGTTTAGGAGGTCGATATTCGAGAAGGATCAAAATTTCATCAAGTTTGATTTTAAAAAATAATTTTTTCTCAAAATTAGGTATCATAATTTGCAGAAAAATCTGATTATTAATTTTGAAAAAATCATCAAAATAAAAACAAAAATTACGTAGTGTTGCCAATTTAGCATAATTATGCCAGATTTAGCATAATTTTTTGGAGGGTGTTTTTTGGCTTCCTGGCATCATAAAATTATGCCAGGAATCCAAAAATAAAAGAAAAAAAATCGTGTGATTTAGCATAATTTTTGGTATAATGCTAAAATTCTGGCAACACTGCAATTAGGCAGTTAAAATTTTAGGAATGAAGATTTTAGGAAATATTCTTCCAAATCGAAGATCAGAGGCGAAAACTTCAAAAAAAATTTGCATAATAATGAAAATAATGAACTGGAGGGAGGGGGGAGGGGGTATGCAAGACCCTGACATGAAAAAATCATCTTTCCATCTAAAATGGGAAAGAAATTCACAAAAAAAATTCATATCAAGTACCTAACGAGTTTCTGAAAAAAAAAAAATACAAAATAAATGTAAAAAAATTATTTTTACGTTTTAATTTTTTTTAAAATCTCAATCAACCATACCTACTGATGAAATATTTTGGAAAAAATTCAGGTTCATTCTTGGGATTTTTAAAAAAAAAAGTTCATTTGAACGCAAATTTTTTGTCTATGCTTGTTTGTCAAGTTGAATCAAGTTAATTTTGCCATAATTCGCCATCCTCAAAAATTATCATATTTTTTTGGAAAATATCAAAAAATATCACTCCATTTTATTATTCTGCATAAAAAGATCTATTTCTGAGAATTTTTCAAAATTTCCAATCATGAAGATCACATATTTCTTTTTTTTCTACTTCAAGTGTTCAGAATAGACCAATTTTTCTCATTATTGAAACAGACCATTTTTCCTTCGAATGTAAAACGATGATAAGATGACAAAAATAATAGTTCAGAGAGAAAACTACATATTTGAGCAAAAAATAATGAAATTCCTGAACTTCATCTAAAAAATTTTAAAGGTTGAAATTTCCACCCCAAAAATTTTAATTTCAAGTCAAAAAAATTCAAAAAAGTTGCTCTTCGGAGTCGGAAAAACGTAAAAAAATTATCCTAATAGAGATACTCAACTTTTTTGGTCCTTTCAATAATAATAATTTCTGTTTTTTCCCTGAGAAATGACGGTATTTTGCAGATTAGAAAAATACTGACAAGTCGATATCGATAACTTCTCGTTTTCGTCGATATTTTGCAACACTTCAAATTCAAAATAAAAAGTTCCTCAAGTTGATTTCAACCCAGGTTTTCTCCTTTGAAATTTTCAACTGTCTCACACCTTTTTTGATTTCAAAGAGTCATAACGCTGCCAAAAAGTCATCCGGACCTCTGCTCCGATTTGACAGAAATTTTAAAAAATCGATTACTCGTCGTCCAATTTTTGACCGAATTAAAATAGAATGACACGATATCATCTACGATTCGTGAAATAATGAAAAAATTTGCCTGCCAACAAATTTTCTTCCTACACTGGCAAATTTTATTTCCCCACTGGTAGGTATTCGATTCAAATTTCCTCATTCCCCCTGCTCGCATTAGAATTCAACACCATCCCGTCGCGCCATCTCACCAAAAAAACCTCGCAAGAAAAACTACACCAATTTTGCAAACTTTGGCCAAATTTATCACTCGAACAAAACGAAGAAATACGTATTATGATTCTTGAAATTCCGCTAAGGCGCCAATCTTCGAAAACCTTGTCGATTTCGAACGAAAACTTGAGCGAAAAAAACCTCTCGCAGCGATTCGCGCAGCAATAAAATTCCAAGACAGCCGTTATTCATCCGAACTTCTTTACACCCTAAATTCTGTTCCGCTGCGCCTTTTTAAAGCGTCGAGTCGAAAACTCGCGGCGAAACTCTTACGACCAACCGATTTACAGTACTACAAGCTCTTGGAAAAATTCCCGCAACCCCGAAATACGAATATTTTAGAGAGAGAAAACTTCGCCACAATTCTCACCTCGTTCGGCTCCGCTTTTACCCCTTTTTTCCACCTATCTTCGCTGCCTTTCTAAGTACTTTACACGTTAAAACGAATAATTTATTAGCTCTTTGAAACTCTCGCAGTCGTATAGTTGTCGACGGCGTTCGTCGTTGTCTTGTTCTCCTTCGTACACTTCTACCGTGTGCTTCGTCGTCATCAACGACTACGACAACGTCACTGCCATAACCGAAAAGCTCGTGCGTGTGAGAAAGATGGATACTCGTACGCGTTTAACCACCCCCTTAAGTGTGCTCGATATACACGGTAATTATAATATACGATACGATGCGAATTCGACGACGATGTCGTACAAATTATAATAACCACGACGTTATTGCCGACGTACCTTGCCTACAACTTTACTTATGGCTCGTTTTCGTTCGTTTATTCTCCATTTCCGCACTCTCTAAGTTAATTTAGGATGGTTCTTATACTGTGTTTTTTTTTTAAATTTTGGAAAGTTCACCCCTGGGGTGATACATTTTTCTCTTAAAATAAGGTTCCCAAAATTTTAGCCACCCATATCATTTTTTCTTATGGGTTTTTGACATATAAGATTACTAAAAACGAAAAAAATATAAAATTATGATACAAAATTTCCAAATTTTTGTGAAAATTTGACAATTTTGATTTTTAGAGATGATCTTCAGACCGGAGGAATCATTTTAGGGGGAGCTGGGGCCGCGAATACCACATTTTATCCATTTTTACCAAATTTCAGGGTGACCTGGAAACCCCCCCCCCCTCTCCTCGCCCCAAAAGTAGATAGATATTTTTAGATTTTTAAGAAATATTTGGAAAGGCCCTTCCCGGATAAGCAAGCTGAATCGACCCAGGTTGGTGGTGTATAGGTACCCAAAAGATACTTTTATTTCCAAAGTTTTGAATCTCAATTCTGAATAGTTCATGCGAAAATGACTCAAAATTGAAAACAACTCTATTTTGAAAATTGTGCTCAACGTCCTTCATAGATAAAGAAGACTTGAAAATATTGAGTCGAAATTCTAGGCTGGAAAAAATGGTGGGGGGGTTGTTGATTTTTTTCAGAAAAACCCTTTGTATAAGCTATATTTATATAAAATTTTGAAAAAAATCGGTCGAGGGCTCGAGTCAATATTGAGATAGAAATTGAGAACGATTTTTCAATTTACTGGATCTGAAAAATGAAAATTCTTGCCATTTTTTTGACATTTTTATACAATTTTTCCTGCTCTAGATTTGCCCAAAAGACCATTCTCGTGTAAACTCGTTTCAAAGGAAATTTCAAGCACTTTTTCGGTAACCCCCCCCCCCCCCCATTTTTCAGGGAATTTCAAGAATTTTTTTGACAATTTTATTCTGAAGAGATAAATTACAATTCCAGACAGAAAAATCATAAATCATAATTGTGAGATTTCAACTGAAAAAGTGGAATAATGAATTTCAAAGGAAAAAAAAGTCTGGAAAAATCATTCAAAGGCAATTCTTCAATTGAAAAATTCAACAGAAAAACGTTAAAAATTTTTGCTTTTTATAGTAAAATTATTACAATTTTTGTCATTTTCTGGGATTTTTTGCCAGTAAGTAAACACCCTGTCCTCATATCCTCAATTTTGATTAACGCAGAACAAAAATAATAAAAATACTTCCAGCTAAGTCCATTCAATACACTTTTAAACCATTTTCGTCCACTGAACCATTCGACGATCACTTTTGATTAATAATTTCCCAATGCAAACATACCAGACAGTAATATTACCTCTCTCTTCGTGTACATACATAAATTTTAGAGCATATACGACAAATCTATATACAAATGGATGTACCCACGATCGTATCTAATGTACCTATTTATACATACACTAACGATACACTAGTTAGTCTGAAAACGCACGCGTTCACGTGTTTAACCACAAAATAATATGCATGTATGACAACGACGACGACGTAATGCAAAAGCAAAGATACCCATACCTCCTACGTAAGTATAGAATACACATAGACAAACCTCTCGAGCAATAATAACCAACGCCTGGAATACTTAATACATGTAAACTGTATAATTTACTCGATTAACTATATCAAAAACGCAAACCCGCCATACATGGCCTGCTTGTTGCCATAATATTCCTTCGGAGCCCGAAACCGTTCACGTAAAATAAATAAGAACCGCGTAATTGTACTGTATTCGACGTTTGCATTATTACAAATAGAGAAGTGGACTGGTGAACATGTCGCATAGAGGGAATGAACTAGTACTTCCTTACAAATAATAGATGTCCAGTTTATAAACATAATTATAATACTGTAATGTAATCAAAACGCAGGCTATTTACCTATTGTTTCGAGAAATTCGTCGAAATTCCGACTAAACTTCATTGACAATACTCTCATCTTATTCTGAAATTTATTTAAACATTTATCTTCGCCAGAGTTGCCTTCCTAATATTCTTGGGGTCATTAATCAGGCTCCTGAGGTTTTTAAATCACAAAAAGTGGTTAAACGGGTCACTTCGATAGCATATCTGGTTCATTAACCAAACATTTTCTGGCATCTGGTCAATTGAACCAGAAAAACAGGTTATTTAAATTATGTTTCTAATTCACCGCTGACAAAAAACCTAATCAACTGGATATAACACCTCATTGAGACAGGTGTACCTCAAGGAAGTGTACTTGGTCCACTACTACATATCCACAACTGAAGAAACTATAAATGAGGAGCTTGGTATCAAAGTGAGACGAACGCCACAAAAATAATCTATGTTTTTCATTACAAAAATTCCCAATGAGGAAAAAAATTGAGATATTTGGCGAATTTTAGTGGCAATACTAACTAACAAAACTATGAAAAATAAATATTTATCCTCCACTCCGACTTTTTTCATGAAAAGGCGACGGAAAATGCAATTGTCTACTCAATTTGCCAAATGGTGTTTGTCTCACTTTGATACCAAGCTCCTCAAATACAATGTTTGCTGATGACATAGCATTAGGTATGGTCAGTTGATTTAGACCTAGCCAAAGCAACAGAAAAACTACAAATTATTGCTGTTGATGAAATTGTTAGCTGGATGGAGTAGGACACTCTAAAGGAGGGTATGCTGGTCTACCATTTTTTTTCCTTAGAAGCACCCAAACACTAAAACTTGTTCCACAATGTTATACAAGAGTTTGAACGAGCCAGTCACATTCCAACTCCCATGAAATGTCGTGGGACAAGTTTTAGTGTTCGAGCGCTTCAAAGGAAGAAAATGACGGACCAGCAAGATGGAGAAGTTGAAAATTAAACTCGATGAGTAAAAGTCTATTTATGTTATATTTCGATTCGGGACTGACATCCGTCCAGGTAGCGCTAGTGTGCGCTCGTTTGAAAACGGTGTAGAAAAAATCGTCACCATAAGGTTTGTACAGGAACGTTTTGTTTTTACAAAATTTCTCAAAAACGAGACATTTGTGTAATTTTTTGTTTGAATAGCATTTAAAGATAATTTAATTTACTTTAAATTCAGTTCTTACAAAAAATTACGCATCTGCCACCGTTCTGGAGAAATTTGTAAAATAATAGAACGCTCCCATATAAACGCTATGTAAAAATTATTTTCTACACCGTTTTTAAGTTGGCCCCTCTTCACTCCACTAACGCCGCTACGTCCATTTTACGTTTCATGTGTCAGTCCTGAATGCTATTCTTTAGAAAACACGAGAGTTCAAATCGATGATTTTCATGTTTTAATGGTTTCTTATGATTATAAAATCAAGAAATTTGATTTTGAAGATGTTTTCATTTGGACTTGGTGTTTTCTAGAAAAAAATGTGTTGATTGCTAAATAAAAATGTGTTGATTGCTAAATAAAAATGTGACCCTCAAGACATTCTTTACATCAAACAAAACAGGGTTCAAGTGGCTAGTTCCCGGGCCGACAAAACCTGAATAATTTAAAAAAAACATTCACAAATTGCTAACTACAACGGGAATTTTTTTGAAAAAAATTGTTTATGAAATATTTAGCATTTTGACAATGGTAAATTGGAGTTTTTTGCATTCCTGCAAATAGTTTGTTATTTGTATACAATTCTTTATTAATTGGAAACAAATTCACACTAACAAATTATTAACTAGAATACTGACAAATTCTTCATAAAAACATTAGCATTTCACGAGTGATTTGTCCCAAAAAAAACGCTAGTCGTAGTTAGTGATTTGTTATCAAAAAATTGTTTATTCAACAAGAAATCGAGAGTTAGCTGCATTCTTGCTAATCTCGTTAACAAATTGCTAGCAAATTTGCCAGTCTGGTTCTACTAAGTATTTTGGGATACACATAAATGCAGACTTGACCTGGAATCGTTACATTACCTAGAAAAAGGTGCAAATTAACTTGAAGATACACTAAAAATATACTGATTGATTGGATGACACCCGAAGATGAAACTTGAAAGTAAATAACTCATCTACTAAACTGTCATAAATCTAATGTGAACCTACAGAATATAGTTATGAAGTTGCACTAAGCCCTCAAATATAAAAATAATCTAAACTGTTCAAAACATGGTTTAAGACAAATAACAGCGAAAACCCCAAAGATTACTTCTACACAAAAGAATTCCAAAAATATTATGAATTTATTATTGATAACTAGTATGTTAACTATTAATTTCCTTAGTTACCTCTCCTTTCCCTTCTCCTGAAGCCCATTTGTGACAAGAATTTGAATGGTAAGTCGCATGCGCAGTAGTAGTGAGTCCTATGTAGTGTTCAACAAATATCCGGATATCTAAATACCAAATACTATTTGGATAAATATCCAAATATCCGGATATCACACGGAAATTGCTGAACAGCTCGGAAACATCCGGAAAACGGTTGAACTTTTCAGAGAGTTCCCAAATTTTTTTACAAACCCTCACAAAATTTAAAGGTCGATAATCAAAATTGAAAAATTGAAATTGAAGAATCGATTATCGAGATCGAAAAATCAAAATTGAAGAATCGATTATCGAAATCAAAAATTCAATTTTTTCCCCTTTGAAACTCTTCATTTTGATTATCCGGATATTTGTTGAACACTATCCTGTTACAGTATTCTCTTCTTTTCCTTACATTCTCTATCACTTCTCATACATTATTATACTTTCTTTTGTAGTTTAACATTCTCTTAAACAATTTTTCTATTTTTGTGATTACTAATATGTCTTTGTATATGTCGTTTTATACGTACTGTTGTTGTAAATGTAAATGTTAGTCCCCCCCCCCCTATATTCTCTCTCCATCGATAGACCTTTAGGTGATAGGAGGGAGAACTAGGTATATTGTATTTTGGATAAAACAATCATTAAAAAAAAGAAGCTCTAAATGTTGAACTACATATTAAGTGGATTGACAAAAGCATCCAAGAGTATGCAGGCAGATATGAACAGCACCTACACAAATACAGAGGTTGTCCAATTGTTAAATCATAATGTAAAAGTTGAGATGCCTTAAAATGTCAGAAACCACACAATTCAGTCATAGGTATTTAAGTTGTGTAAATAATGAAGATTCTTCACTAGAGGAATAGTTTACACATGTCGTTTATGAATAAGCTCAAGTTAATTACGTTATACTTACTTAGGTATTTAAGTTTCTCAAGATTGTAATAAGCTAAGAATGTAAAAAAAAATGTTGTAATTTGAAGCATCTAGTTTATCATCCATTAATCAAAACTTTTTGGTTTGAAACAGGATTGCTTATTTTTGTCCTATTGTTCTTTCAAAATATCTTTTGAAAATTATTTTCTCATTATTCTCAATTCTTTCACTAAAATAATTTGTATTCTTTGTCAATCTCATTTTTTGTTCTTTAGGTTTTTTTTTCATTTTTTCTGACTTCTGCAATCAGAAAGTAAACAGAGTTGGCATAATTGGAAGCTAGATGACGCCAAAAATGAGAAATTTCACAATTTCTTTCAAATTAGAGAGGTACAAAATTTTTTCCAAAACAGGATTGCAAATCATACGACTAGTGACAGACACAACTGAAAAAATAAGGAAAAAAATTGAATTTGGATAATAAATTCAAAAAAGTTGGAGTGAATTTAGAAATATTCAAGTTCATTTTAGTACTATGTATTTTTGAAGTATTTTAGCCAGGAAAAAAATTACCATCGCCAAAGAAGCCAAAAAAATCAAAGATTGCCTTTTAATTCAAATTTTGAAACTTAGACATTTCACAGGGGAAAAAGGGGGGAGGGGGCATGAACCAAAAATTTAAAAAAAATTGCCAGTCTCTTAGGGTAATTCCACCACAAATTTTGGCACAGGGCATTAAAATCTGAAAAAAATTGAAAATTAGTGCACCCCATTATACATTTTTCAAATTTGATCCAATTTGAGACAAAATCTAATCAGGCGACTTCTCAATATGACATACTTGACTTCGTATGAATAAAAAAATCACTCCCTTCGCAAAATCCCCGTACACGAATTTTCTCTCTTCTTATCCTTCCATTAAAAGCATTTCTTTTCTCCCTACATCGTTGAATTTCGGTAAAACATTTTTTGTCAACAAGTCGCAACGTGTTGAATCTCTCGCTCTAGGTTCGTCTAAATCGCGCTTTTACCCGGATTACACGCAGCTTATCGATGAAATATTAAAATACCGTTCGCGTTTTCGCTTCACCCTGCCCGCCGGACGCTGCCTTCAGACGCGACCACAGTTATCGTCGTCGTCGAAGCGTCAATTCCAAGATAATAATTCCTTATCGAGGCCAATTTCCCGACACAAACGAGTTTTCATCTCGGCCTTATTATGTATCGTGCCATAGCGAGACTCGATCAAAACTTACATTTTATAATGCCATTCTTAAACCCCCTGTTTTGGAAAGCACACAGCACAACGAGCCGAGGAAAATGGAACCTTGTTCAGCTTCGTCGCGTCATCTCCATCTCCCATCGAAATATACCTTACATCCTTGCACACAGATATAGGTGGTTTAAAAACGAGATTGCGATGGGTTTCTCCATCAACTCGACTCATCTTCTTGTTCGTACGTCTACAAACATCTCACAGCAGCATCGGATTATCGCAACCCTTTTTACAAGTATGTTTGTTCAAAAACAACGACGGCGACGACGCCCCGAATTATCTACTATCAGAGCTCCGGTGCATAAGTAAATTGAACGTATATGCAACAGCGCAGCTTTACAATATTCAATTTTCAGCTCGGTGGTAACGAAATGAAAATTTTCACCAACGTTTGTAATTTCAATCTCGAATCTCGACAAATACCTTTTTTCACCTCATCGATACCAAACGTCCAAATCAATATAAAGGGTATAAGACCCATAGAAATTTAGAAAATCTGATTTTTCAGCGAGTTTCCTGGATGACCCAGATCAGGGATGGAGATTTCGATCTGATATTTTGCTGAACCGATACTGGATCGATATGTTTTCAACTCTTCGAAGTTTTTTCTCAAAATTTTAGTTTTTCAATTCCCAAAAAAATTATTTTTCAACTCGAAAATTTCTACCTCGAAATTTTTTTCAGCTCAGAGCTTTTTTCCAAGCTTGTTTCAGTTGTAATATTTTTATATGTACTTACAGAAAATTTTCTCAACTGTCAACCTCAAAATTCCATTTTTTAATCTAAAAATTTTAAAATATATACTTCAAATCTCAACATTTTTTCTATCTCGAGTTTTTTAGAATAAAAGTTTTTTCAATTTTTTTATCCTAAAAATTTTAGAGCAAAAAAACAAAATACATACCAAAGTTGGAAAAAATGAGAAGAAATTGTAAAGTTGAAGTAGATTGAACCCGATACTGGATCGATTTGTTTTCAACTCTTCGAGGTTATTTCTCAAAATTTTAGTTTTCCAACTCCCCAAAAAATTATTTCCCCTTCCCCACTTCCCCACTCGAAAATTTTTTTCAGCTCTGACCTTTTTTCCAAATTTTTTCAGCTTTAATATTTTTATATTTACAGAAAATTTTCTCAACTGTCAACCCAAAATTCCATTTTTTAATCTGAAAATTTTTAAATACGATGTACTTCAAATCTCTCAACATTTTTTCTATCTCGAGTTTTTTAGGATAAAATTTTTTTCAATTTTTTTATCCTAAAAATTTTAGAGCTAAAAAGACAAAATACCTACCAAAGTTGGAAAAAAATGAGAAGAAATTGTCAAGTTGAAGTAGATTGAACTCGATACTGGATCGATTTGTTTTCAACTCTTCGAGGTTATTTCTCAAAATTTTAGTTTTTCAACTTCTAAAAAAATCATTTCCCCACTCGAAAATTTCTTCCTCGAATTTTTTTTCAGCTCTAAGCTTTTTTCAAAAAAAATTTCAGCTGTAATATTTTTATATTTACAGAATATTTTCTCAACTGTCAACCTCAAAATTCCATTTTTCATCTTAAAAATTTTAAATATGTACTTCGAATCCTTTTAGATTCGAGTGAAAAAGAATTTTGAGATATAATTTTACAATAGAGTATGAAAACATTGTAAGCCAAAAAAAAAAGGCCAATACCAAATAATACAAAAAAATTTTACAAAAAAAATTAATTTTTTAGTAATTTTTCCAGGGTGGTCGTTTTTTGCTTATATGAAGTAAAATTGTTGAAAAAATTATCACAAAAAATACACCTCTACAAGATGCAACATTCTGCCAAAAAACAGAAAATTTCCTTTACTTTCATCGAAATTAAAAATTCTTGAAAATACTGCAATAAAATAGCCATAAAACCAGAAGGGAGGGAACAGGGGTCCAAAATTTTGTCAAAACATTTTTCTAGTCAAGATTCCCCACTTGAGGTGTTTAGGACCACAAAAGCACTTGAGGCAAAATTCATCCCTTATCTTGCCCTAGGTACCCTTAATTTCCCATAATTTCTGCTCGTCTCACCGCAAAAAATCCAAATCCACAATCGTTCTTTCTCTCATCATCCATCGTCTAATTCCACCCCAATAAAGAGCAACTTTGGCTCCAACACGTCTCCGATTCTGGCGCCTGAATCTCATCCGAACATCGACACCGCAGTAGAAAAATTACAACTGTTGTCGGGAAGAAAAAAATTACAGTAATTTGATACGCGAGGCATTCGAAAATGTGGGAGTATCGCTGTAAATTCAACGTTATGCGAAATTTATATGCTCGACGAACAAAAACATAAATTCTCGTTTACGAAAAAAAAAATACCAACTCGCAGTCGACCCCTCCGCAGTGAAAAATCGAACCATATACTCAGCCATACAATATATTTTTATCATTTTTCTCTCCGCAATCTCCTATTGCAAACGCTACACGCGTATTTGTCGTACACACACGGTCCAACCCAGCGAAAATTTCACATCGCTCGGGGTTTTGAATTAATAACGCGCGCTCCGGCGCGAAAACGCAGGGCACCGGGGTAGCGGAGATTTCAAAAAGAGGAAAAATAGGCGAAAATGGTAAAAAAAATAAAACAGTTGATAAAATTACGCGATTTGCCAACGTTCCCCGGCCCTTCCCTTTTCCACAACTCCAGCTCCGGGTATTTCCTCGTTTCGACTCCGGCCCCTATTTTTTTGCCTCGCTGATCCACATTACAAATTGCAACGCTGAATGGCGATAATTTGTCGGCGCTGAGACGTATTTACGCGCGCAAATTACACGTGTTTTGTAAACAATCGCGTTCGTTTTGCGAAAATTTTCACGCGTCAGGCTCCACCGAGTATATTAGCGCGATGTGAAAGCTACCAGCAGTATTTCGCTTCGGCAGTAAACATACTTACGTAAAATTATACAATATAGAACTCGACTGCTGCACACACGTAAACGTAATATAGACAACGACCAACGAGCCGATTATAATTTCACGTTCGATAGGTTTTTACCCATTTTTCCCCAATTTATTTATTATCCGATTTTCCTGCCTTTTTTTCACTCGCCCCTTCCGCGTCTCGCTGTCATCCTTTCATAAAGTTATCGATAAAATGACGAGGGATTTAAAAACAATAGGTATACGGGACGCGAGCAACAGTTTACCTAGTGTAATTTTAACACGTGAACTCGTAAGCAAAAAGCAACGAATACCTTCGTCGATGTTTTCCCCCCATTTTACTGCCCTTTGCATTTATCAAAATGCCTATCTGGAGAAAAAAATACGAAAATTATTCGACCATCGGAGTCTTTCACGATTGCCCCGTCTCCGTCCCCAGTCCCAGTGCGAATATTCGCTTAATTCATTTCGAATTGAGAAGGTATTCGCTACATATAAAAGCGACGAGTAGTACTGTAGCTTTTTCCCTATTCGTCGTGAAATTACCATAACGCTTTTCTCGGATGATTCAATTTATCGGATTAAGTCGTCTTTGTATTAACACTTTCCTTTTACAGAATGGACTTTTCTTTTCTTCGTTTAAAGTTTAAGAGGAAAAAGGCCAAGAGAGATTTAGCATGTCCTAGTTCTTTTTTAAGCTCCATGTTTTTGATTTTTTATTCGCTTTTGATATTGAAAATTTTCATTCGTCCGGGGTTCGAATTTATTTTGGAATTTTTCTAAAATATCGACGAAATGACGCGAATAATAAAATTTTTTCCTAAAACTGGAGTAGCTTAGTTGATTTTCAAATTTTCCAATTTTTAATTCTAATTTTTTTCGGAAAAATTGTAAAAATTTTATGCTAAAAAAAATGTCTTGAAAGACAATCTTTTCATCAGGCAGGAGAAAAAGTGACCAAAAAAAGATTTTTCTAAAATACCGACGAAATGAGGTGAATAATTAAAAATTTTCTTAAAACTGGAGTAGCTTAGTTGATTTTCAAATTTTCGAATTTTTAACTCTAATTTTTCCCGGAAAAATTGTAAAAATTTTATGCTAAAAAAAATGTCTTGAGTGACAATCTTTTCATCGGGCAGGAGAAAAAGTGACCAAAAAAATACCTGAAAATCTTCAATTTCCAAGTGCTTCAACAGAAAACGAACATCATAATTTACTTTGCTCAATTTTTTTTTCAAAAATCAGATTTTTTGTTTATAAAAAGAAACACAATTCAATGTCAACATATATTAATGAGCCTGGATATAAAAACCACCCTTAGGGGTCAAAAATTGGTTTTGAGTTGACATTAATTTTGGGTTTTTCAGAAGGAGTCGAATCAAGGGGGAAACTCAACTCAAAATTTTGACACCTAAGGATGGTTTTCATATCCAGGCTTACTTTTTCATTTTCGGAAACAGAAAAAATTCAATTTTATTGAAAATGAAAAATTCAAAAACCATGATTGAGCCTGTTTTTCAAATAATTTTACCAGGACATTTTCAGGTTTTCTAGAACAATTTTTTTCAAGTTTTTCAAACTTTTCTATACGTATGTAAAAAAAAAACAGAAATCTATTCAATTTTAACCTGGATAAGCTTCAGATAAAATAAGGGAAAACTGTCATTTTTTCTGTGCCAAAATATTTAAACATTCCATCTTAGAGGAAGGGGAGGATTTAATAAGGCTGTTGAAAAATTAATTTTTTGTGTTGCATTTATCAAAAAAATACATAAATATCTAAATTCATTGAATGCGAGCTGAGCAAGGACGAAAAAATTTCAGAAAAGTATATATTCAAAAGTAGAATTTATACAATTTTTTCTAATATTTTAATCCTGAAGAAGTATCTAGAACTTCTTACAAATGTGCGATTTTCATATATTTTTCTATATTTTACAGTTTTTAAAAAGAAATTATTACTTTGAAGTGAACAAATTTTATAATAGTTTCATCTATTCCAGATTTCCCGTGTTTTTCAAAAATAATCTCCATAGGTAAATATTCTAAAATTTTTTGAAAGCAAAAAATCATTTAAATCATACCCTAATAGTAATTTTTTTTTAAAAAGTGACCAATTGAGATGCTCGTTTTAATCAATTTCAAACTATAAATAATTCAGTAGAGAAACAGAATTTTCTAAAACGTTCTTAATCTTATTCATTGAATTTTCCAGGAGGATCAAAAAACAATATTGTAGGGATCTTAATTTTAAAAATTGAGAAAAAATTTTATTATGGAAAAAATGAGAAGAACGATACAGAAACAATTTTTTGAACTTGATCTGTTTTGAAAAAAAAATTTAAAATTACTTTTGTATTTTTTTTATTTTGAAGTAAATTTTTCGTTTGACCTTTTTAGAAAATTTTTTCAACCTTTATGCGATTCATAAATTTTTCATTTGAATTTTCGAAATTAATCATCAAAAATTGAAGTATTTCATTAAAATATTCCACAAAAAAAAATAATCAGAGCATATTGACCTACTGAACACAGATTTGGAGTTATTTTTTCATTTTTCCTATACCTTTTCCCGGACAAAATGTCCCAAGTTCTGAAAAATTTTAGATACAAAAATTTATTTTGAGAATTCACGTAATCTGGGGGTATAAAAGACTATTCAAAAGTAATTTCACTTACTAGATACAAATATGAGATTGATTTCATCATTTATAGTCTTTTTTCTGGGAAAAGTCGTCGTTTTTGAGTTTGAATCGGTCGTTGCGAACAAGGAATAAATTACGAGTCATGAAAAATATTGGCAGGTGGTGCTCCAGAGCCAAAAATTAATCAGAAATCGTCATTTTTCCATAATTTGAAATGTTAGCTTATTAAAGAAGCAAAAAAATCAAAAATTTTCGAGTAAAATGCAATTTTTTCCATTTTTTTGACTTGAAAAATAAATTTTCTTATTTTTCACAACTTGAAACGAAAATTTTCCAAAAACCATCACTTTTGGAAAATTTCTGACTCAAACCCACCTGCTCCAACTGAAGTAATTTTATCAGCTTCATTTGCCCCTCTCCCGTCCCCCCATTCGGTGCAGCATTGAGCTAAAAAAAATCACTTTCCAATAAAACTTCCATCTTTCATTTTAATAATTTATAAAAATACGTCTCAATTTTCAATCCAATTTCCACTTAAAAAAATTCAAATCCAACGTTCTGTGAAGCGTATTGGGGAAAAAAGCATTAAAATAAAGTTGTTTTCATATTTCAATATTCCATCTTCTTTTTCCACACACCTTCTGCCTTATTTTTCGCAAAAGTTTCTCGACCACCTGTCACTTTAACTCGTGTATCTTGGCACTCTAATCCGATCCATTTTCGACCACTTATTCTAATTACGCAAAACAGTTTTCATTCTGCCAACAATACGAACAAATATTCCACAACACTCGTTTCGACCAATAAAAAGTGCCTCAATTTATGGCGAGTTCGTTATCGTGTTATTCTACATGGGCGTTTAATTTTTCATCATAATACAAAGTACTACGTATACTACTTCGTTAAAAATTTGCAGCCGCGTGTTCTCTCGACGCGACGGGAACGAAAATAGAAGATCTAAGACGAGAAGAAAATTTACCAAAGGTAAATTTCTGATTACTTTATTTTCGCCTGACTCGTCTCGGTTTTTCGTTGGGTATACCTACGATGGTTTTTTCTCTAGCTTATTTCTTTACTGGATGCTGGTAAACGTAGCACGACGTTTTTACGTGAAGTCCATAAACTCGAAGACAGTATAAAGCGAACATCTTAAAATTTTTAACGTTTCGTTTTCCTTCCTCTTGCTTTACCATCGTCATCGTCGCCGCACCGCGAGACCAGCTTTTTTCCTCACCTTTTTTTTTCTCTCTCCGAGGCATCCCGCAGTACACATTCCCCCAACCGACTGTTTAAAATGCTAGTTTTTCCTTATAGTTAACCTCAGAAGTGTTATTATTCTAGCGAAGAAGTTACGTCGGCGACGTTTGACGAATATTTTAACTTCGACGATATTTTCTCTCTTTCTCGCTTCGGCTCTTCTTCTGTAACGCTTTTACTCGCACCCTTTTGCTCTACGTACCCGTGCCCGCGACCAGGTACGCGTAAAAAATACTACTAAAGAGTTAGGGCGATAGTGTAGTTTTCCCCCCATGCGAGTCGTCGATTCGACTCCGCGGAATTTTTAAAAAGCAACAGTTAAGAAGGGAAAGCTACGCTGCGTATTTCTCTCGACGTTTCCAAGACTTTGTAATTTGGCGAGGCAAATATTTCCTGGCTTTTTTCTCTTTGGTATAGCTTCGTTTAGAAGTCAGTTCTAATTAAAGGGATACGTAGATGGATAAATTCGTCGTTATCTTCGCAACAAATATGTACCTTACTTGTTGACTCTTTTTCAGTGAATTGGTGTTACATTTTTTTTTTACGTCTCGTGACGTTTCGAGGACAAATTTCCAATCATACGAGATAAAAATATTACTGCCTAAGCTAAAATAAGTAGGCATTGAGCAGAATCACCTGAAGAAAATATTCGAATCGTGAATCAAGAATCAGTTCTGATTTCGACGATTCGAATTTTCTCAAATCTCAAACTTTTCGAATTACCTAATATTTTATTCAAATAATCATCCTTAAATCGTGAATTTGAATCACAATTTCATCATTTTTTTTTTGAATATTCAGAGCCCTGTACGGTCATTTTATGACAAAATTCAAAAAAAGAAAAAAATATTAACATATTGTCGAGAATTGAAAATTAAAAATCCACGAAGTATACTTGACCAATTTTTTTCCATTCGAAATGTAAAATTTTCAAAAAAAAAAAAAAAGGACAGGGCATTGATATTAGCTACCACAATCGCGTGATGGTTCCGGATTCGTTCATATGAATCTTTAAATGAACATCTTTTACACCAATAGGCATTTGAAATAAATTGACTTTAATTAAAAGCTTTTAAATCATTTCAGGAAAAATTCAAATTGTGATTCATTTTCATTATTTTTTTTAAATCTCTTCTAGTTAATAAATAAGTAAGTTACAAGAAATTTTGAAAAAAATTAAGCATTTTTTTGAAAAATTCAAAGTTGGAAAAAATTTTAAGAAATGTTCAATTGGAAAACATTTTCATGTGGGAAGAAAATTGAGGCAAAATTTCAATATAATTAGAAAAAAAAAATTAATACTTCCTAGAATCTTGTCCATTTACAAAAGTTCTTAATTTTTTTCCCAACTTGAACATTTTTATTTTTGTTTAATTTTTTTCGACTTGGAATTTTACTTTATATTTTTCAAAATTTTTTCCAATTCAATAATTGAACGTGTCACAGCAAAAAAGACATTGGAAAAAATGGCATTTTTGGGAAATCGCGATTGAAGTTTGAATATACTTTCTTAAATGCCAAATTAAGGATTGAGCCGAGGAAAAAATTTTACCTTAGAATTTCATCTTTTTGCTACAAGAAAACAGCTCGCCCATCACTTGATATATTTTCTAATTTTTTCTATATTGAAAACATGTACTTTTTGTTGTGACAAAATTTCATTTCGAACCTTCTACGTTTGATGACGTATAATTTTTCCGGAAGTGAAAATTGAAAAAAAATCTTCATACAAAAGTTGAAGAGAATGAAAAAAGGAACATTTTCGTGAAAACAATTTCAAATTATCTCTTCAGGGAGCGGATATATCGCACTTTGAAAAATTACAACTTTTTTTTCATTTTCTTGGTTACAAAAAAATGCTAAAAATACATTTTGGACGAATTTTATTATTTTTTCAAATTTATGACGAAAAATTGACTAAAAAAACACTTCAATAAAATTTTGAAATTTTACAATCATCTGCACAGAGAAAAAATTAAACATTACGCAAATTCCCAAAAATCAAACATGTAATGTAGGTACCGAAATTCCGAACTTCGTATTTTAAAAACGCCATAACTTTTCGACGAAAACATATTGGAAGGTGGGAGGGGGCTCATTGGATAGAGAAAATTTCAGAGAATACGAATCGCTTGTCGCATAAAAAAGGACATGCTGAGTTATGCCCTTTTTGTTGTGACACATTCAATTGGAAGAAAGAAGAAAAAGAAACATTCTAAAAAATCAAATTCGGAAAATTTTAAGAAAATTTAAATTAAAAAAAAATTACAGTAGCAAATATTTTAAAATTGGATACAATTTTGAAAAAAATTTAGAATTGAAGAAATTGAAAAAAATTACAAAGAAATTTGGACTCAGATCCTTGAAATCCAATTTTTGACAAAAATAGTACTAGGAGCTTGTGAAATACGTAGGTATAATATATTCAATACGAATTTCATCGACAATATTTTCTCATTTTGCTATTAGAAGCCCTAGAAAGACCATAAATTTCATGTAGTGCCTCTCAAAAAAAAAATCGCAACATTAATTTATTGAATCTTTGGAATCTATTTTTAATTTCAATAATTCGTACGAGGGAGTTAATGAGTTGATCCTCTGAATTCAGAAATGTGTGAATTGATTCTTATTTTTTTCAGGGTATGTACGAATTGTTTCACATTTCTTTGGGAGCATGTATAAGTTGATCTCGAACTTTTTTCAGCCTATCAGCATTACCCAGAAGATACCATGAAGAGGTATTTTTATTTTTTTTTAAATTGTTTCTCTCAATTTCAAGATTGTTTCTCAAAAAGTTGAAATTTGTTTCAACTTAAATTTTTTACTCAAAATATTTTACAATTTCAACACTAAAAAATCTTTTTCCACCTAAAACATTCTTCGATTTTTTCAATTTCATATTCAATTTGAAATTTTTTCAAAATCTTTAGGTATACCAACTTTAAATTCTAAAAACGCTTTTTTTAAATTCCATGAAAATAATTTTGGGTTCAAAATAATTTGGAAAAAAACGTCGAGAGTTCGAAAAAAATACAAAGAAATTTACATTGGAAAAAAATAGAAGAAAAAATTTTAGAAATGGAAAAAAATTCGAGGAAAATTTCATTGAAATTGATTTTCAGAAAAAACTCCAAAAAAGTATAAACATGAAAAAATCTGAGAAAATTTTAGGTTGAAAAAAATTCAGAGTTGAAAATAATTCAAAAAATTGTAATCGAAATTTGAAAAAAATCGTGGAAAAAATTTTGATCCAAAAATTTAGAGTTGAAAGAAATTTTTGAGAAAAGGTGAAAATCGACTCATTTTTTTCTCGAAGAAAATGAGAATCAATTCCTACAAACTTCGAAGAAAATGGGAATCAATTAGCCTATCTTTTTACATTGATATTTCATTACGAATCGACTCACCTACAGCCTCGTACGACAATTGAAAAATAAAGGCTCGCTACCGGGGTAGCTATCAACTCGCAAATAAAAACACGACAATAGAGCCCAATTATGAGAGATTCGAAACACCTCGATCTTTCATTTTTCGAATCACAAATCATCGAAAATTTAATTCGAATCTCTTTCGAATCATTTTTCTTTCCAACCCCTCGACAAAATCACTTCGAGCTAATTACCTACTAAAATACACTACCTATCACTATCAAAAAAGATTAACCAGTACTCACCATTATAATGAATCGTCGTCACATCGGAATCGCTGGAATGCTGAATATGGGGCGGCGGACTGGGCGCTGTCGCTCCCTCGGTGGGACTCGAGGGTCCCCAAGCAGACTGGGGCTGCATCGGTGATGCCGAATGATGCATCCCAGCTTGCCCAGGAGATACCTGCTGCATCGAACTGGTCTGAATAAAACTAGCCCCATGCTGGATCACGGACGTAAGTCTAATTTGCGGAGTCGGATGGCTCGTGTGCTGCTGTATGACCGAAGGTAAAAGCTGAGCTTGCGAAGACGTCGCTACCAATTTCCCATCAATGACAACGTGTTGATTCTCACCCAAGGGATAATCTTCGGCCGACGTTTGGTAATAATTCTGAGGCGGTAGAGGAGTATGCTCGATGACCGTTTGGCTCCCGGGCCCGGTCGAACTTTGGCTCGTGGTCGTTGTCGTATCATCTTGACTAGATTGTTGCTGCTGGTACAATATAATCGGCGGAGGTTTCGTATCCGAGCAATTTTGCTGTATGGTCACCACGTCGATTTCCTCCTCGTCGTCGTCATCTTCGGTGGTCACAGCGGTGGTCTGGCATGCCGACGAGGCCTTCTTGGTGGATCGAACGTCTTCGTCGTCTTCGACGGTCACCAGTAATTTATCGTGCAAGTGATGCCCATTCAGAGCGATACCAGCCCCGACGGAATTTTCGGGCTGAGTCGAGGCGGCCTGCGTGGCCGACCACGGATACACCTTCCACTTTTTGGCCATTAGACAGCGAGGCATTTTTGAGCGTATTTGAGCCACGGTCGCCGATCCACTTCGATGATGACGATGGCGAGGACTGAATTCCAGCACAACATTCGAACTGACACACCGACGACCGCACCGAAATTTGGATCACTCCCGAGTATGGTGCAGCGATTGAATACGCGCCAATCAAGCGACAAAACCGAGTAGAAATTATAAAGCGATGAACTCGAACGTGAAGAGCGCGAGGGAAATTTACACGAAGAAAAATTCAGTTCAAGAGAGAAGAAAATCGCGTTAATGGTCGAAAATAAATAAATAAAGCGAAAACACGCGACGACCACCAAATTGCAGCGAAAGAAATTAGTACATCGAGGTGAAAATAAATTAAATACGAGTGAAAAATCGCGCGATAGCGAAGGCGATTTCGAGAAATTAGAGACACACAGAGAGAAAAACCGGAGAAAAGAAATTGAAAATTTTCCAGTTTTTCTACAGACAGAAAATAAATAAAAATAGAGTACGCACGTATAAGTAGGTATTTATAGAAAAGCGAGAAATTTTTTTTCCAAGAAAATATACAATAGTATAGGGGAGAAAATAGAGAAAAGAAAGTTCGCCTTTACGGCTAAGAAAAGAGAAAAAAGAGAAGAAGAAACACCAGCCAACGCGCTACCGACTACTGTGGCGCGTTACCCGAAATGCCGACGCGTTGTTGCTACGTTACACAAATCTGGTATTAAAGCGCATTCGTGGTGCGTGCGCACCGGATCCTCGCGGGGGTAGCGCCAGCTCCGGGCGCGGAGCGGGCCGGTTTTCAACCCCCCGAAGACGAGTTCGGCGGCAGCGACGAAGACGGCGACGCCGACGGCGGAGGGCGGCGAGGTGGCGGCGAAACTAGACTTTAAAATATGACACACGGCTAAGATCCACCCCAACGAAAAAGACTAGGATTTATCGTGGAAGAGCCCCACTTGTGGGATTAGGGGGCGACACCCTCTCGCGCATTACGCGCGCTGTCCAGCACACTACAAATTGGAGTCATGCCCTTATCTGCATCGCCGCCACCGCCTCCGCCACCCTCGTCAGTCTGGTGTGGTAATTGGCGCGCGGGGAATTACCCGCGTGTACTGCTGCGCCTCTCGATCGCGACCGCCGCGCCGAGACGGCAGTCGAGTTATTTTACCCGCCGCCCGAGAACGGACCGCGTTTACCGTACGTACCGTCGAAATTGTGTCGAAATTTGCGATACAGGGCGAAGCAGTGTCGATAAGGCTTGTTGCGGCGGAACCGCGTGGCGTAAGGTAACAAGTGAGTGGGTCTCGACAACAGATGAATACGTGTGGTGGTATGGTTCGCGTGCGATTTGGGCGAAAATTAAATGGAAAAATAGGCGATCGAAAATGATAACGGGTAAAATTTGAAGTAAAATTTTGAGCGGAAAACAAAAAAAAATTGGAAGTAGGCCATAAAAGAACTCCAAATCCAAAATTTCAGGTGCTAGGTTCAAGTTCTAGAATTTTGGCAAAGTTTTGAATTTTCGAATTTACCTCATCGCCCTGCAAAATATGAAAAATTGATCCAATAAATGAAAAAAACTAAAATTTGGTAGATACCCTATTTTCGACCACCCAAATCCATTGGGAGTAATTTCGAGACTTTCGGAGCCTACGGAAATTTTTTGAATTTTTCAGTACTGGAGAAAATCGTAAAAAAATGGACCATATGTGACACCGCATACGAAAAGGGGGCATTGCCCAAAAAAACGAGTTTTGAGTTAGTGATTGATCCTTCTATAAAATTTCACGTCGAATCCGATAAAAATATCGCCAGTCCGATTACTTGACTTTAAAGTGTTGAAAAATGGCTTTTAAAAAAGGCAAAAAATCAAAACTGCTCAAAAATGCTCAAATTTTTCCCCTTTTTTTTTATTTTCGCATACAATACAATGTAAAATCCAGTAAAATCATCGCCTGATCAAATTTTCCCTTCGAAATACGAAAATAATGATTTTTGAGTTTACTAAAAAAATGGGGGAAATGCCCAAAATCGTCAGAAAAATATTTTTTCATCGCAAAATCAACAAAAATATCATTACGGAGTCCCAAACCAAATGAAAAAGAAAAAAAAACACGTTCAAAACTTGAAACGCGTTTTTCACATGGACCCTGTTTATAGACTTTTCCCCCAGTGCTGGAAAATTTCAAAATTTTCTAGAAGCTCCGAAACGTCTCAAAACTGCCTCCAATTGATTCGGGAGATCAAAAATAGGGTATATACCAAATTTCAGCTTTTTCCGTCGATTAGATAAATTTTTCATATTTTTCAGGCCGATGAGGTAATTCTTAAATTTCAAAACTTCACCGAAATTCGAAAAATGAACTCCAGCACCTGAAATTTTGGGTTTGAGATTCTTTATGATGTATTTTCGATTTATTTCAGTTTCAGCCCAAAATTTTACTTTGTGTTGGAATACCTCACTGAAAAATTTAGTTACTGTTCTCAAAATTTGATCAATTTGCGAAGCCAAAATTCAAAAATGAGATATCGATGAGAAAATTGAGGAAAATAGGAGAAAATTCAAGAAACTAATATTACCAAACGATTATATATCAAATTTGTCGATTATTTAGTTTTTCCATTAAGTATGACGTTAAGAGAAAAAATGTTGGAATTTTATCATTTTTCTTATAAAATCATGAAAAATCCACAGAAAACATCGAAAAAATTGCTGACATAATGTCAAAACCATTCAAAATTTCATAGAAATCAATTGAAATGAAAAGACATTAATATTTTTGACATTCAACCAATTTTTCAAAAAATTCTCGTGATAAAGATTTTTCAGTCGAAACCAGTCTCGTTGAAAAATTAAATTAAATTTCCTTCTCTCTTCTTGAAATTTCTTTGTCTTCAAAATATTGACAGCTAAGAAGTTGTGTCTCTTGATCTAGACCTCAAAATGGCCTGGTAAAATTTTCATCTCCTCTCTCCATCATCCCCCCCCCCCATCGGTCTTAAAATCAGAAAATGTGCAAAAAAATTGTAATAATAGAAAATTTGTTTTAAAAATGGTTTTAGAATGGATATTTTACACTTTTACCTTCTGTCATCTCTCTCTCTTCTCCTCTCCCCCTCCTCTAATCTGTCCCCTCCAAAATATGACACACATTTCATTTCATCTTTACCCTATTTTCAAGGAGTATTTGAAAAATATAACTTTCATATGTTTTTTCAATAAGTATCGAATTTGGCTGCCTAATTTCAAGTAGGTCAGAATCATAAAATTATTCGAATCTCTTAGATTTTCAGTCCTTACGAATCATCCAAAATATGATTGAAATCACGAATCATAAATAAATTTAACAATTTACGATCCGAATCATTATTTTTAAATCGCAAATTCGAATCTCAATTTTGTAATTTTTTTCAATATTTAGAGCCTCGTTAAAAGAACTCATGATAACGTATCGAAAGTTGAAAATTGGAAATTTACTGCTCAATTGGGCATAAAAAAATTTCTATTCAAAATGTAAAATTTTCAAAAAAACAAAAACAACAAAAGGATCCAATATTGAAATATTGGAATCAGAATCACAAATCGTTCAAATTTTCGAATCACAAATCATCTAAAATTTGATTCCAATCCCCTTCAAATTACTCTTCTCAAATTCCTCAAAAATTGATTCAAATACTTTTCACAAATGAAAACATTCGAATCGAATTGTGATTCGATCGCGCCCATTAATGTTTTTCTTATTTAGCTAAACACAGGAAAAAAATTGAAAAATTTTTCCTGGAAAATAATGTTTGCATGAAAATTTTTATCCAAAAAATTATCAATGACGATTTTTCATAATTTTCCGTTTTGTATTCAAGCCAAGTTTTCTGAATGAAGCAGAATGCAAAAAATGTATTGCGTGCCCATTTTTTTTTCAGAAATTGAGGGAAAAGTAGGAAAAATTGCCGCAGATGATTTTTATGAGTTAAGACATCCAAAGTTAATTTATGTCCAATGCCCATACTAAAACCATTCCCGGAAAGAGTTCATTATTTCAATTGAAGGGATGAAATTTTTACCAAGTTTTTTGAGGCCTTCATACAACTTACTTGCTACCCCTGCATTAAATTTTTGAAAATAAAATTAAACGATTTCTCTTGGTGACCACAGCTCAGTAGATATTGATAATAAACATTTTAAAAAAACATGAACTTAAGTTGACAACTTAGAGGAGCCAGCCTGGAACAAAAAATTAAAAATTTTAAACAGAAATGAAATTTTTCCAATTTTTTCAATTTGAAACAAAAATTTTGCCCCCCCCTTCAAAAAAATTAACTTTTAAAGAATTTTCAGCCCAGCCCCAATTCCAACTAAAAATGCAATTTTTTTAATATCGACATTTTTGTGGAAAAATTTTCTTAAAAAATCAATTTCTAACATTTTTGAAAAAATTTTCAAAATAGAAAAAAATCAGAAACGCATTACTTATTGCACAAGGAAAGAAAATGTCGACCTTTTTTAAAAAATATTCTGTTTGAAAAATAAAAAATTACCATTTTTAAACATTGAATTCCTACATTTCATCAATATATGCATGTATGAGCTATTTTAAACGATTTTCATCTAAATTCCTCAATATTTCCTCAATTTTGAACAATTTTCGCAATACTTCGAGGAAATTTTAATAAAAATTCATCTTTTTCCATACAACCGCCACTCGATTTTTTCCCAACCCTTAATCGCCCACGAATCTTGCCGCATCTCTCAAACGCTACCTCATTCGAGCTCTTTCAGCGCTTCTTTTTCTCTCAGTCGCCTCCCCGCCATCCTTCACCTTTCGAGTACCTGTAGAGTGTGCGAGTAAAACTTATCACCGCATCGCGACAAAATACAAACGAAAACGAGCCCTTAACACCCCAGTGACATCACATTTTCTCACAACACAGCTTCCGAACTAATTGTGTGTTCCGTCGCACCTCACCGTATGCTCGACACTGCCATCCTTATACGAAAAAATTCCCAGCCCCTCTTCCTTCCTTTTTTCTTTTCCCATCCGCGTCGTAGATTTTTTATTCGAGTGTTTCGCATACCATTCGAGTATCTACATTCCACTTTTTTTTTTCAAGAGTCGTGTATCTCGCAAAACAAAGGCTACGACATCAAAGAGCCCAATGAATATCTTCACCTTTCCTCTTTTTTTTTATCTAATTTTTTTCACGTGCCCAGTACCCAGTATGCAGATAGATACGTAACAAGGTACACTTTGACGCGATTTTTTTCCCCCTTCCCTCGCCCATGCTACCTTTCTGACCCTATTCTTTGGCAGCAACGACGTGCGAAATACCACTCTTTGGTCGATGCACACGGCGCTAATTATTGCCACGTCGAATGATTTCGTTTATTTTACACCGATTCCCTTCGGGGTTATTTTTGGCAAAAAATCACGTCCACCTAGGCGACGTTCTCGTCTCGAAAACCATCACCATCCATTGTTTCACAAAAACAAAGATATATGGATCACCTTTCAGTTTGAATCGCGACTTGGGCTCGTACTCTACACGTCGTCGTCGTGTATAGAGCTGGTTCGAATTTCAAACCGACGATTTCCTCTCATATCAGTCGTCGTCGAGTAACATTAAGTCTTATTACATCCTTCCTGAGTCGTTAACGATAAAATACGAGTACTGCGCCAAAATTGAACAAATTATCATAATCGAGAACTTTGAAATACCATTTCATTAAATGGTATTCGAGGATAGATTGGAAAAAACTTACTCGATCGATTATTTCGAACTTGATTGCCACAAAATGAGTCATTCATTCAATAATTAGATATCCAAAATTGAAATTTGTGCAAAAACTTACCTCAGCCACTTATTTACCGATTTCAAACCTCAATTCCGTTCAAGATGAATCTTCAACCCTGGAACATAAAAAAGAAAGAAAGAAACAATTAATATGCAAATCATGCACCAAACCCCTTATCCATTACTTCGGTATTACCCACAACCCACGCAATCCACAAAACCTCTACGATAGGTATCAACTCCACACACGCAGCCTCTCACACAATACACAAACAAACATCCATCTATTTCTATATCCACCACGAAGCCTCGAACTCTATACAAGGAAGCAGAGCACACAATACAATATCAAAACCGTATCATCTTCACCCTGCACTGGTATCCCTTCGTTGACCATCTCGTACGGTACTATACGCTGCTCATTGTTACATAAAGTATAAATACGTATAGGGTATTTACAAGCAACTTCAATTTAAAAAGGATTTTGCGACCGTATCGTATCGCAAAGCGGGCGGATAAGTAAAAAATGATGAGTTTAACCAATACATACACGCAACACGTGTTAGCGTATCGTACCACACACTCACACAGAGACGACCGCATGCGGTATGTTTTTAAAATTGGGGTGTTTGTTGCCTGATCTCGGAGCTGAAGATTGGCAGGGATGGTGAAGAGGAGTGTAAGGCTTGTTACGTTTTCTGCTACATCGCTTATTATTATTTATATGGTTATTTCGTTGGCGCTGCGAGCGATACAGATGGACTCGTAGCGTTTAATTTGTCTCGCCGAGAAAATATTTCAACCACGTTGGGAGCTGTAAAGTTTGCAGAAATACTTGTATCGCGTTGTGGCCGGATCGAGCAATGCATTAAATCGTCGAGTAAATGGAATAATTTCGGCGAAAAGTATTTCGAGCGAAAATGAATTTTTTTCGTGGAGAAATCCGGATGAATTTGAAATCACGGCGGAGATGAGAAATTGGCCAGAAAGTAAATTTTTCATCGAAATTTAGGAAAATCGTCAGAAATGATTAAAAAAAGAAAATAATCATGGTACTTCTGAATCCAAAAAATAAAAAATCTTGCTATGTAGTTTCTGAATTCCTTTTTCCGTTTTCGTGCAATTTTAATTTCCTCGAATTCGTCCGAAAAAACCCATATTTTTATACATTGATTTGAAAATTCTAGGAAAGAGGAATGTTTAAAATTCTTAATTTTTCAGTACCTAAGAGCCATTAAATATTTGATCTTTTATAGCTTTTCTTGCCAGTAGACACCATGATAATGTACCAACATCTTATCAAAATCATAAAATAAGTTACATTTACAAAAATTGTTGAAATATCAATTAAAATCATTGATTACCTACTGTTCAATTCAGAAATTTATCAAAATGATAGAAAAATACGTATACTTGAATAAAAACTGGACATGAACCCAAAAATTATTTTTTTATACACTCAAGTACCTATTTTAATATGTCCCAGCAGAAGACCATGTCCCAGCCGGACACAATGTCCCAGCCGGACACAATGTCCCAGCCGGACACAATGTCCCAGCCGGACACAATGTCCCAGCCGGACACAATGTCCCAGCCGGACACAATGTCCCAGCCGGACACAATGTCCCAGCCGGACACAATGTCCCAGCCGGACACAATGTCCCAGCCGGACACAATGTCCCAGCCGGACACAATGTCCCAGCCGGACACAATGTCCCAGCCGGACACAATGTCCCAGCCGGACACAATGTCCCACACACAATGTCCCAGCCGGACACAATGTCCCAGCCGGACACAATGTCCCAGCCGGACACAATGTCCCAGCCGGACACAATGTCCAGCCGGACACAATGTCCCAGCCGGACACAATGTCCCAGCCGGACACAATGTCCCAGCCGGACACAATGTCCCAGCCGGACACAATGTCCCAGCCGGACACAATGTCCCAGCCGGACACAATGTCCCAGCCGGACACAATGTCCCAGCCGGACACAATGTCCCAGCAGGACACAATGTCCCAGCAGGACACAATGTCCCAGCAGGACACAATGTCCCAGCAGGACACAATGTCCCAGCAGGACACAATGTCCCAGCAGGACACAATGTCCCAGCAGGACACAATGTCCCAGCAGGACACAATGTCCCAGCAGGACACAATGTCCCAGCAGGACACAATGTCCCAGCAGGACACAATGTCCCAGCAGGACACAATGTCCCAGCAGGACACAATGTCCCAGCAGGACACAATGTCCCAGCAGGACACCATGTCCCAGCAGGACACCATGTCCCAGCAGGACACCATGTCCCAGCAGGACACCATGTCCCAGCAGGACACCATGTCCCAGCAGGACACCATGTCCCAGCAGGACACCATGTCCCAGCAGGACACCATGTCCCAGCAGGACACCATGTCCCAGCAGGACACCATGTCCCAGCAGGACACAATGTCCCAGCAGGACACAATGTCCCAGCAGGACAATATGTTTCACAAGGACAATATGTCCCAGCAAGACAATATGTCCCAGCAGGACAATATGTCCCAACAGGGTTTCACAAGGACAATATGTCCCAAAAGGACAATATTTTTCACAAGGACAATATGTCCCAGCATGACACAATGTCCCAGCAGGACACAATGTCCCAGAAGGATACAATGTCCCAGCAGGACAATATACCCCGGCAAAACAGTATGTCCCAGAATTGCAATATGTCCCAGCAGTACAGTATGTCCTACAAAGACAATATGTCCCAGAAGGACAGTATGTCTCGGCAAGACACTATGCCCAGAAGGACACAATGTCCCAGCAAGACAATATGTTTCACAAGGACAATATGTCCCAGCAGGACAATATGTCCCAACAGGACAATATGTTTCACAAGGACAATATGTCCCAGCAAGACAATATGTCCCAGCAGGACACCATGTCCCAGTAGGACACCATGTCCCAGCAGGACAATATGCCCTGACAGGACAGTATGTCCCAGAATTACAATATGTTCTAGCTGGATAGTATATCCCAGTAAGACAATATGTCTGAGAAGGACAATTTGTCCCAGAAATACAATATGTCCTGCAAGGGTAGTATCCACCAGCAGAACGATATGTCCCAACAGGACAATATGTCCCAGAAGGACAGAATGTCCGAGAAGGACAGTATGTCCTACAAAAACAATATGTCCTAGAAGGACAATATGTCCCAGCAAGACAATATGTCCCAGCAAGACAATATGTTCCAGAAGGACAATATGTTCCAGAAGGACAATATGTCCCAGCAGGATTATATGTTCCACAAGGACAATATGTCCCAGAAGGAAAGAATGTCTCAGATGGATGGAATGTCCAAGAAGGGCAGTATGTCCCAGCAGGACTATATGTCCCGACAGGACCATATACCCCGACAGGACAATATATCCCGACAGGACAATATGTCCCAGCAGGACAATATGTCCAGACAGGACAATATGTCCCAGAAGGACAATAGGACAATACATCTCAGAAGGACAAAATGTCTCGCAAGGACAACACGCCTACAAGGACAATATGTCCCAGCAAGACGATATGTCCCAGAAGAACAATATGTACCAGAAGAACAATACATATGTCCCACTAGGACAATCTCAGAGTATTTTTGATCAAAAGGGGATTTTATAAGTTTTTCACCTCCAGGAGCCGAGTCATTTTCGAATTGCTTTATCTATTCAACAAAATAAATAAGGAAGAAACTCAAATAATTATCTAAAATTTTAAAAATACTTCCATTGATTTTTTCGAAGCTTTTGAATCAATTTCTGGAATTATTTTGGACCCAATTCTCAACAATTTACACTTGAGTAGGCGGGGAGGGAGAATAGTCGAACCAGAATTGAAAATTTTTTCACATTATCTAGTGGGATATCAAAATCAATGTGTTTTGACCCTCTGAATCCATTTCTGGAGTTATTTTCACTCCAAATCGAAAATCATTCTTCGAGAATGAAGTGGCAACAATACTAAAAATTTTAAAGATTGCTTTTAATTTGCAAACAGCATCTCACTCCGAAGAGTCGACTTTTGGGTTAGGGGTAGAAATAAATCCAGTCACTTTGTATTTCAGTGATTTTCAGGCTATTTTCACAACTTTTTGAACAATTTGTCATGCATCAAAAGATACTTACTTCAACTGAAATTTCTGGATAAAATTAGTCAATTCCAATCAACACTTGAAAAAAAATTCGGAAGACCTGAATGGTTCTTATAATTTAATATTTTCAACAATAAAAATAAATTTCAATATTTTTTTGTAATTTAAAAAATTTTCAAGAAATACAATTTTTATTCGATATTCCAACATTTTTTGTAACATTTTAAACGATTTTTCCAAGTTGACATAATCGCTGAAATGTTACAAAAATGTTGGAAATTTTCACAAAAGCTATTTTTTTTTGACAAAAATTACAATGATAGAAAAGAGATTGTGTTTCAAAAGGAGAAGGGGGGAAAACATAGCACGATGAAGAGAAATCATCTCATAAACGACGTAAAACCCCAATAGTCGACGTCGTTGGCATACACGAAAACAAAGCACTTGTTCATAAATCGTACGGAAAGGTGGCCGAAGACTAGTGCAAAATCAGACTTGATAGAAAGTCGAAGAATACAGAGCAACGCTGGTAAAAATCTTTTATTTTTTCGTCGATTCGACATATGCTCGCATACTGTTTTAATAGCTGGTTGAATCTTTGTCCCAGTTTATTCAACTTTTAAGTACATACTATACTATGTACTTACATTCTGTACTTAGCACATATATAAAAAGAAACAGATTCAAAGCGACAATAATGCGTTACATTGCGACGCTCTATCCCGACGAAGGGAAAGCACCGACGTCGGGTCGCTTGTTGCGGCGGTTGAAATGAAAATACGCGAATATGCGGCGCGTCAAAAGCTTCAGAAGCCGAAGAGCGAACAGGGTACACGATGGAATTCTTTTTTATGGCAGCTGCGACGCGGCAGCGGTATAGAGAGCTTTGTATTAAAAATGCATTGATTCGATGTAACACGTATTCCATTTTGTCAGCGAGACAATCTTCACGTCACGTTTGCACTTAGATTTTTCGTACACGCAGAACGAGAAACGAAACGGATACGTAGCGAAGTGCGAAAGCACGAGGAGGTTGGGGAGGATAAGGGACTTGTATGGCATAACCGAGTATGTATGTAGGCGAAACGATACACAGTGTGTTTTTTTCATGAATTTTTTTCATAACCGCGCGGTTGTCGACATCGAATTTTTCCTCCTCTCGATCTGATGTCTTTGTATAGGGTTTTACATATTTTTTCAAATTTCCACGTTGGAAATGCGTATTAACGTGATGATAAGAAATGGTGACAGGAGGTGGAGCTGTTGGTAGAAGTTAGTCTGTTATGAGGGGGGAAGAGGGTGGAGTAGATTTTTATTGCGACTTGACATTGATTTGCCATGTTTGAATTTAATTATGAGAATGAACGTATTTTTTTTTGAACATTTTAGGACCCCTGGAATAAAGTATTACAGATGTTATGTTTTTTCACTTCATTTTAGACAGAATTAGCTTTTTTTTTGGTAAAATTTGCATTTGATTTGGGTTGAAATGATGCTAAACCAGTACTTCTATAAAGATAAGAAATCCTACCTACTCTCAAAGTCTAAATTAGTCGAATATAGTGAACTAAATGTATTAATAGCCATTTTAGACGATTAGCTCATCGAAGCTGTTTTGGCTCAATTTTCGAAAATGAATCTTCTCAAGTATGTTACGATTTTGAGAAATTCTACATTTTTTGTCATTAATACTGAAAAATAACCATTTTCCAAAAGTAAATACCAAAATCTAAAAAATTACTTTTTTGAAGAAAAAATACCCATTTTCAGCAAATAGTCCCCCTCTCCACTAAAAAAAATGGAAAATACCTATCCATGTTTGATAAAAAATTATTATTACTGACAACTCATTTTTGAAAAAATGATTTTATTTTTCAAAAAAATTTCCACTTTCTACATAAAATTATAGTTTTTAGAAAAAATTTTCATTTTCTGAATTTTTTGACCATTGCATGACTTCAAAATAAACATTTTTAAAAATTAGGTACAAAAATTTAGAAAAAGTGCAACATATGTATTTACATTTACAACCGTCTTGGTCTACTCTAGCCCATCGAAGCTTTTTTGGCCTAATTTTTGATACAGCATCCTCCTAAATATTGAACTACTTTGACAAATTTCTACGTTTTTTTACTATCGCTAAAAAAATAATAATTTTCCAAAAGTAGGCACCAAAATCCGAAAAATTACTTTTTTATAGTGTAAATCGCCATTTTCTGTACACAATGTTCATTTCCGGCAAAAATTGTCATTATTGGTAAAATTTTCCATTTTTCAAAAAAAATGTCAATTCTCAGTAAAAATTGCCATTTTTTTTGAAAAATTCTATTATTCACATAAAATTCTAATTTTTACTAAAAATTTTCACTTGTGGTGAAAATATCTATTTTTTGAATTTTTTTGACGTCTACTGTCAGCCATCTACCTCAAAGTTCGACGAAGCTAGGGGTACTCAAATTAGGGTTTTTTTGAAAAAATTGCAGTTTTTCGTGAGTAACCCCCATATAAAATGGCGTAGAAGAAAGGGAAATAAATAGAATGTGTCACAACAAAAAGGGTGTAACTCAGAATATGTCTTTTTTGATGCGACAAACGATTCGTATTCTCGGAAGTTTTCTCTATCCAATGAGCCCCCTCCAACCTTCCAATATGTTTTCGTCGAAGAGTTGTGGCGTTTTTAAAATGCGAAGTTTGCAATTTCGGTACCTACATTACATGTTTGATTTTCGAGAATTTGCGTAATGTTTAATTTTTTCTCTGTGCAGATGATTGTAAAATTTCAAAATTTTATTGAAGTGTTTTTTTAGTCAATTTTTCGTCATAAATTTGAAAAAATAATAAAATTCGTCCAAAATGTACTTTTAGCATTTTTTTATAACCAAGAAAATGAAAAAAAAGTTGTCATTTTTCAAAGTGTGATATATCCGCTCCCTGAAGAGATAATTTGAATTTTTTTTTCACGAAAATGTTCCTTTTTTCATTCTCTTCAACTTTTGTATGAAGATTTTTTTTTCAATTTTTACTTCCGGAAAAATTATACGTCATCAAACGTAGAAGATTCGAAATGAAATTTTGTCACAACAAAAAGTACATATAACTCAACCTTTTGTTTTCAATATAGAAAAAAATAGAAAAGATATCAAGTGATCGGCGAGCTGTTTTCTTGTAGCAAAAAGATAAAATTTTCAGGTAAAATTTTTTTCCCAGCTCAATTCCTTAATTTAGTATTAAAAAAAAGTATACTCAAACTTCAATCGCGATTTCCAAAAACGTCATTTTTTCTATATGTCCTTTTTGCTGTGACACGTTCAATTTGAATAACTACACCTCCCTGAATTATTGACAACCCACTTTTAGGATGGCCACAGCTGGTTCAAAAGTCACAGATCGTTGATAGATCGAAATTTTTGATTTTCGTAGAAGGTAAATAACGTTCTAGTGGTCACCAAAACTCAACCAACATTCAAGAACGAACGTAAAAAAAACTATTTCAATACAAAAAATGGAAAAATCTTCATTTTTGTGTTGCCAATTTCCAATTTCAGTAAAAATATTTTTCATAGTCTAAATCTTCTAATTTTTTATCGCAAAAATTTATCTTCACCAAAGGCAGCACTAAAATGCAAAATTTTCAACTGAGCTATAAGGTCATTAAAGTTATCATCTCCCTCTAAAAAAATGATACCCAATCCCTCCCAATATCAACCCTTCAATACCCTCATTTTATTTAGAAAATCAAACGAGATCTTCATCCAGGTGGATATTCCCATAAGATCACCTATCGAGTGAAACCAATCTCACAATCAGCCTCTATCACGCTGTGAAGTACCCTTATACATTTACTCCAGCATGCCCGGTTTTTCGCCAAGTGCACTCAACGTTCCACTTCCAATTTCCATATACATACCTTCGAATGTTTAATCAGGCTTATGGTACACTAACCTACAGTAATTAAACCATGGTATCAAGGTGATGTAGGCATTTCAACGTATACAAACATTTCGTAAAATTTCACGATACCATAAACAACCAACGCAAACACATGTTGCATGGCTGTATTACGTAATCTCCTTCTCGCAATGTTCCCAAAAAATAAATAAAATTTCGCGAAATAAAAAAGCAACGGAGACAGGAATGCGTAAACTTTCCCGATGAAAAAATACTGGTTACCATTTGATATTAAAATTATGAATTCGATTCTTCGATTTGCCTTATCTAATCATCTTCTCAACCTTGACCTCAGCACCCCCAAATAGCGTCAAATATTGGTCACAAAAATTGGCACGGCTTGGTTATACTATCTACGAAAGCAGATAATAACAATTTTATCGCCACGACATGCAGCGCAAAATGCTACACAAAAACGTGACTGTCAAAGTCACAGGCCCCGCTTCTTTCGTATTATTCGCCTGTTTCGATAACACGTTACTTCCTCGTCGCCATCGTTGTCGAATTTTTTCGCTCTTTTCTTCATATATATTATTTTTAAACGCGTACGCCGTCTTCGTCCTTCCATAAAACGATAAACCTTCGTTTTTCTTTCCTCGACCATGTTGCTAAACGTATATCGTACGTGTACATACGCAGAGAACCGACACTCGCCCAACAAACGAAGAAATCGTGTACGCGGGGACCTGACGAAGGAAAAAAATGAACAAAAAAAAAGATGAAGACGACGAAGGAAAAAAAATAGGATCTTCGTAATTGAAAAAGTGACCTAGTTAGAACGTCTACATAACCATGTCCCAGGAAGCAATAAAACCGTTCAAAGTGTAGTAAAAACCATTTAAAAAGGGAAAAGCAAAATCATCCGAGACGAATAAATATCCCCCAATCTAAGTCCTGCGCTAAATATCGCCTAGGTAGAAAAAAAGAGAAAAAATCGCCGCAGCAACGTTCGTATAATACGTAATACCGCAGCCGGAAATTCCGTACGTGTTAATTTACCTTTCTTCTGGTCGTCGTATTCCTTGTTCGGTTTTCCTCGCCCGTCCCGAACGTTTTTCTTCCTGGCTTTTTTCCTCTCTTTCTTAATTTCCAGTCTTTTTTGTCTGCACTTTACCATCAACCTGCTGCTAGTATACTGATTTCAAATTTAATCTCAACATGGTTCGCAATCGTTATACGAGCAAGCTTCTTATTCGGCAATATTGTTCGTATTTTCAACTTTATGTGCTTCGGATCAACTAAACTTTATTTCAACTGAATTCAAAGTGGTTTTGAACACTTTTCCAAATTCAAAATCTAATTCAATTTTTCTATCATTTATTTTTTGCAATGCGGATATTTTGTCAAATGAGAAATTTTTTCCATACTAAGTAAAATTCTGTTCAGTGACTGGTCTTGTGGTCCAACATTAAGAATTTTTGATTACCGGACATTTACCCAAATCTAATCCCCGAATTTTTTTACCGGGATCCATTTTCTTGAATTCCTTGTGCCCGAAATACAAACACCCGAAAGTTTACCAGAAATAATTAAATTAAATATTACTTATAAATTTATATTGTGTGCTAATGAATTTGAAAATTCTAATTCTTGACCTTCATTCAAGTTATAATACATTACGGTAATTTACTAAAGAATTTCGACAAATTACGGGAATTTACCGGGGGATTACAAAAAAATTACGGTGATTTACCGAAGAATTACGACAAATTATGGTAATTTACTGAACAATTACGACAAATTACGGTAATTTACCGAAGAATTACGACAAATTTTGGTAATTTACCAATGAATTACGACAAATTACGGTGATTTACCAAAAAATTACGACAAATTACGGTAATTTACCAAAAAATTACGACAAATTACGGTAATTTACCGAAAAACTAAGACAAATTGCGGTAATTTACCGGAGGATTATAAAAAAATTACGGTAATTTACCGAAGAATTACGACAAATTTTGGTAATTTACCGAGGAATTACGACAAATTTTGGTAATTTACCAAGGAATTACAACAATATACGGTAATTTACTGAAGAATTACTACAAATTACGGTAATTTACTGAAGGATTACAACAAATTACGGTAATTTACCGAAGAATTACGACAAATTACGGTACTTTACCGAAAAACTAAGACAAATTGTGGTAATTTACCGGAGAATTATAAAAAAATTACGGTAATTTACCGAAGAATTACGACAAATTACGGTAATTTACCGAAGAACTGCAACAAATTACGGTAATTTACCGAAAAATTACGACAAATTACAGTAATTTACCGAAAAACTAAGACAAATTGTGGTAATTTACCGGAGGATTATAAAAAAATTACGGTAATTTACCGAAGAATTACGACAAATTACGGTAATTTACCGAAGAATTACGACAAATCACGGCAATTTACCGAAGAATTACGACAAATTACGGTAATATACCGAAAAATTACGACAAATTGCGGTAATTTACCGGAGGATTACAAAAAAATTACGGTGATTTACCGAAGAATTACGACAAATTAGTAATTTACAAATTTTGGTAATTCACCAAAAAATTAAGACAAATTGCGGTAATTTACCGGAGGGTTACGACAAATTACGGTAATTTACCGAAGAATTACGACAAATTTTGGTAATGTACCGAGGAATTACGACAAATTTTGGTAATTTACCAAGGAATTACAACAATATACGGTAATTTACTGAAGAATTACGACAAATTACGGTAATATACCGAAAAATTACGACAAATTACATTAATTTACCGAAAAATTAAGACAAATTGCGGTAATTTACTGGAGGATTACGACAAATTACGGTAATTTACCAAAGAACTGCAACAAATTACGGTAATTTACCGGAGAATTACGACAAATTACGGTAATTTACCGGAGAATTACGACAAATTATGGTAATTTTATTGAGTATTCTCGTAAAATTACAGTAATTCTTTTGAAATTACCAAAAGTTACAGTAATTGATTGGAAATCACGGATTACGCTGATTACCAAATACAGCCAAACTACAAATTCCAAAATCGATTCAATTTTCGCCCAATTTGAGAGCCTCGGCTGTAAAACTTCCAACAACATACAAAAATCTCCAAAACCAATTGAATTATGGATTTTTTTAGCTAAAAATTTGACTGACGCTTAATTTTGCGATTTTTATGTAATCTTCATGACCAATAAATTGAAGAAAATGAACAAATATTTTTTAATATCTTCCTATTCGAGGATCATTTGAGACAGCTGAAAAAAAATCATAACCACGCAAGAGACTCCGGAGCGGGTAGACAATCAAACCAATTGTTCCTTGTAACAAAAAATATCAAAATTTTCACCCATTTTCATTTCCATGGCAAAGGCATTCGGGGCTACGGTTCGGATAAAAAGCACTCAAGGGAATGAATTCGAGGATTTGTCATTCGGGTAAATGGATTCGGGTAAATGTCCGGGTACCAAGATTTTTATTTATTTATGCAGAATTTATCATAAGAAATCCACGATTTTTTACTGAAAAAGATCATGGATTTCTTCCCTCTGTATTTATCGTCGAATCAAGTTCGAGTCAAAAAATTCAAATATTTGTGAAAAAATTCAAATTTTCGTGAAAATAAACAAATCTTTGCAAGTAGAAAATTAAAATTTTTCTAAAATTTCTGAATTTTTGATTTAAAAAAATCAAGAAATATTCTTACTGAGCTCCTCCTCCTCATGAATGCCAATTTCGATTCGTTTCTCACCAATATGGAGTTCTCAATTTTTTGAAATTTAAAATTTTTGTCAGTTCGTTTCTCAATTTCTAAAAATCACTTGAAAATTTTTCCAACACATATTTTAAGAATAGCAAATTTATCATTTTTTTTGCAATATTTCAACTGTCAAGTTACAAATCAATCTTGAAAAAATTTCCAAATAAATCGAAAAATATTTCCGATCTTGAAAAAATAAATTTTCAACATTTTCCTCGGCAACTTTTCATTCAACTCGCCCAAAAAAAAGCTATTCTGCAAAAGTAAAATCCCAAGTAGGTATATACAAATTTCGCCTTCCACGATGGAAAAAAGTTTTTCACATTCGTACAGTTGAAACTGCGTTATCATCAAAACGGGAATCGGTGAACTATGACGGACACAAGTCCCATATAAACCATTCGTACAACTTTCTCGAAAATACCGAACCCATCTCTAGGCTGCATATCGATAGGGAAAAAACCCAACGAAAAATAAAAAACGATATTCTCGCAATCCGCTATTCTACGACTTCTCCACACCCCTTGACCACCTCTTTCAATTTCTTCTTTCGCTAGCAAATCTCTATGTTCGGAGTAATTTTGGAAAAAAAAAAAATTAATAGCGTGTTTCCAAAATACGCATATATACGATAAAGTACTGTATATAAATTCCAAGGTCGATTTTTTTCCAAGGTTTTTTTCGCCTCGACGACGCGAAGGCGACATTCGCACAGAACATAGCGAACAAAAAATTACCATTGCCAATTTTTTTCCTGACGATTTGGCAAATTTTAAAATTGTTACGAGCTTGACAGTGATAGCGAATAATTTATCGCTTCGAGAGTTTTTACAACGCGCTCGACACACGATTTCTTCGGCATCGTCAGCGCGTTGACGACGCTACTTATAAACTTTTCATTTCGCGCTTTTTTCAGTTTCTCTCGGCCTCGGTTTCGAATCGCTTCGATCCCAGTGTCGAGAAGATATCGTCGTGATGCCGAAAAAAGACGCCGGCGTCGTACAATTATTCTAATTGAAAAATGTGTACTAGGTTACGAGAGTGAAAAATTGCAGATTTATGTATCGCGGGTCAACCCGGTCGCCCAAAAAATCCAACTCGTGTAAGAAGTATTCTTTCGGTTTCGATTTTTTGCCTCCTTTGACGACGAAAATATTGAAATTTATGGCGCTGTGTAATGTGTAGGAGGAGTTTTCTCGACATCATAGAACCGAAAACTTCGCAATAGGTACACTTCGAAATGAGTTTCTGTTCGTCGTCGGTTTATATCTGTGCTGTGACTTTGAATTCACCTTGACTCGGGTACATTATCAAGAATAAAAATTTCATTAAACCAAAAAAACTCAATCGTAACTTTGTACTTATAGGTTCGGGATTTCATTACTGTTTGAGGTAAGTATAAAAATATATCTTCAAAATCAAAGATAGAACCTCCGTATTTTAGAATGAAAAATAAAAACATCAATTTTAAAACTCGTTATTCTTGACTAAAAAAAATAAAAAAAAAAAAAAAAAAGAAAACCACAGCAGATATACAGCTCAAATTTGAAGAAAAGTTTAATTTACAGAACGAGTACCTATCGACGTCCTAGGACTAAAATGGTCCAAGTGCCAAGTTGATTTTTTCTACAGAAAAGTCAAAAACGTAGCAAAATTTGCATTGCGACTTTTTTTTAGGTTTAAATTAATCAAATTTACGTTTTTTTATATTTTAATCGATGCAGCTTGATTCACTGAATTCAAAATTATAAAAACCTTATTTTTGAAAAAAGTGGCACTTGGACCATTTTAATTCATGGGCATCGCTATGTTGAAAAATCTCTGCAACCAAAATTTCATCAGCTTAGTTGATAAAAAAAATTGATTTAAAAAAATTTTTAATCATCATTCTTTAGCAAAAATGAAGCATTTTTGAAAGTAAGACTAAATTGATGGAAAAAGTATCCAGTTGGAATAGAATTCTTTGGGACGGGAAGGGTCGGGTATTTTCAGCGAAATATTGTTATTTTGGCTGATTTTTCAAATCTTGAGCATTTTATACGCAAAGAAATGGCCAAATGAAAAAACTAACATCGGATTCGTGTTGAGCAGGTCATAATACCCCGACAAACACCCTTTTCGCGATCATTTTACTTTAAATGTCGAAATTCACTTTTTTCACTGATTTTTCAAGACAATAAAACTAAATTTCGAGATTTAAAGTAAAATGATCGCAAAAAGAGTGTTTATCGGGGTATTTTGACCTGTTGAACACGAATACGGGATTGGTTTTTTAATTTTCTCATCTCTTTCCGTATAAAATGCTCAAAATTTCAAAAAACCTACCCAAAAAACAACATTTTTTACGGTTTTTCGCAATTTTCGGCCCTTGCGCCACCTCATTTGCCAAAACTGAATACGTGACGTGAATCTACGTCAAAAAACACGTTTTTAGGATATTTTCAAAAATTAGTCGAACTTCGCTGTTAGGTCTTTTTTTACAGTTGAAAATTTCAAATAGCCAAAACCTCATGAAGGAGTGCACCAAAATTAATGAAAAAATTATCGCGAATAGACCTTTACAAGATGTAACTTTGTGCCAAAGAACAGAAAATTTCATTCACTTCCATCGGAATTAAAAATTATTGAAAATGATGCAATAAAATGGCCATAGCTCCGAAAGGGAGGGGGTTGGGGGGGCCAAAATTTTTTCCAGAATTTTTTTTCATCAAGGTACACAATCTGGGGGCATTAGATCAAAAATCGGGCCTGGGGCCAAAACCACCCCTTATCCGGCTATACCTTTTGGGGCAAAAACAGAATTTTTGAAGCATTTCCAGATAAAATCAAGAATATTAGCCACCTCGTTGGAATCTCATTTTCGAAAAAAATTACACCACAAAACCGAAACAAATATCGAATACAGGCGACCAAATCCAAATCCAAGCTTCGCAGCTTCATTTCAAACCCCAATACAATAGTCGTTTCGACGTCGCCGACCATTTTCTCTCCATACCCAATTCAGCCCTCTCTTTTTTACATGAAAAAATACGAAACCCGGGCACAAAAACTACAAACATAACTTTTCGCACGCAGCAACAAAACAATCGTATAAAACTACATGCACACCAGCATCATGCATCTCGACGAGCAAAACCGTATCCGAATAACGAAAAATCACGAATAGAATTGCAAGACAATACCCTGCTTCTTGCCGCCGCCAATATCAACAAGTACACGCCGCCGAGAACGAGAAGACTTATAATACAAATGAAGAAACAGCGGCAATTTGCGAAACGATAGAAATACAGCAACGAGAGACGAAAAAGAAATAAACGCTGGTGGAGACGGAGCGGAGCTCGGAAGCGAAGAAACAGACAACTAAGCACGATCCCGAACCAATTGTCAGATTGAAAAGAATCGCTATAGCGTTCCACTTGCACCGCATCTCGTACAAAGGTAAGAGTAATTTTATGTAACTCTTATGAAGTGTTTGACTAACTTCACCCCGGATTGCCTCGCTCCGTCGAACGATCGTCGTAAAATACGACGGATGATGCTTTTTAATCTCAGCAATCTCGTTCGCCACTCTTTTTTCATCCCCCTCCCCGGGTCCCCTGTTCTCGTATTTTCTCTCCTGCTACGTCTAATATCGTTTAACTCAGGTTGCGGTACGAGTATCTGGCATTTTTCCGTAAAATTGCGGAACTCTGGTCGACCAATATAGATAAGCTGCTGTGCAGAATTATTAAGTACATAGGTAGAGGTAGACATCTGCTAGATCGTAGTTGGTACGTAAAAGAACACAGGGAAGGTGAGCGGAGGAGAGGCACAACGTTTTTGTCAACTTTGGCATAACACAAAGCTCTCTCGCTCTGTTGCAGTGTCGCGCTTCGTTTCGCTGGCGTAATTAAATTATAACCGAGCGCGAAATTATTAACTAGTTCAGCAATCAAATTATATGCATCGCAGTTATCACACATACACTGGCGTAAATACGTACCGGCCTTACAGAGGAGCGCAGCGCCCCGGGGGGAGGGGAGGGGAGAAGAACGACAAAGAGAATGTTTCAACTTTACGTTACAAAACTTGGCTGGTGTATTATACCTACAACCATTCTACGTATAACGTATAACGCGCGTACTGTGGCTAAAATTCGATCGTAAATTACGCTTTACTTTTCGAATTACCAACGATAAGGAGAATAATTAACATTAATTTGTTACCGCGAGTTGTATTTGCAGTATAGCGCCCGAACGCAACATAGTATGGCGTTGTGTAGTTGAATGAGTTTCGGTGTTGTATTCTGCATCGTCACCAACACCGGAGGGGTAAAGCAATTAGGGTTAAAAGGCGATATCTGTCGTTTAACTCTCGTTTTCCGCCGCTACCCTGCCACCATTTTACGTATATACGCAGACGTACCAATGTACAATACAAACACGTGAATAGTTAATAGTTATCAAAATATAGTGGTAACTAGTAAACGTAGGTACGTGTTACCCCTCGTGTACGATTTTCTACTCTTTTCCCAGGTTTCTTATCTGGTCCTATTCCACATAACTTTGGATAATGTCGTCATTCGTCAGTGGATTTATATGCTCGAATGATTTCGATCTAGCTCACGACAGATATGAAAACGATGGAGGAAGGCCAATCGATTTTATTCATTTTTTGGTGCTAAATTGTCATAAGGTATAAAAAACTCTCTTCATAATGAGAACTTGTTGCCTTTAGGTAACAAATTTTCATGATCTTGATTTTTCAGCACCAGGGAAAAACAAAAATTATTATTTTTGAAGAGAAAAAGCAAAATAGGGCCTCAAAAAAATTTTTAAATTTTAAACTCGTGAATTTTTCCTCATTTTTTAAATTCGAATCTATAACGTTTGTGGAAAAATTTTTGAAATTTAAGTTTAGAAAAAAAATTAACCACCACTCTGAATTTTTCTGATTGAGAAGGAAACTTTGTTAGTTGATGAGAAGAGGAGCCAATAACCGTTTCAAAATTCCTTGAAATGTAAGCAAAATTGAGTGAAAATTTTTATAACTGAAATTGAATAAAATTTTGCGAATCAGAACAAAATTTCCATCTCAGAAACTTCAGAGGTCATGATTTCTGATTTGTTTCAAGTTCAATAATAGAAAAACATATGGAATTGATTCTGGGGGCCACAAAAACATGCATTTTGAAAAATATCATGGAGAAATATTAATAGATTGCTTAATAACCGTCGCTCCAGCAATTATGCAGAAAAGGAGAATTGTTCAATTTTAGCCTATTAGCCTAGCCCCTGTTCGGGTCCTACTTGAGTATTGTGAAAAATGGCCCCGAAAACGAAAGCAGGAGGTCGGAAAACATAGATTTCGACACCTCATTCGATACCTACTACTGGAAAATTCAAAATCCCCCCCCCCGCATCAGACCTTTCTCGTTCTATGGAAGAAAGGAAGATGGGGTCCATGAAATGAACTCGGGAGGTCAAAAACATAGCTTTCGATACTTTACTCGATATTTTTGTAAAATTCTCAATTTTGGCACTTCACCCCCCCCCCCCCCACTCACTATTATGTCTCTATTGATTTTTATGGAAAAATTATCCCAGAAATGAACCCGGAGGTCGAGAAACAAGCATTTTGATACCTCACTCGATACTTTAGAAAAATCCTCAATTTTGACCCCCCCCCCCCATAATGGCCCTTTTGATTTTCATGTAAAAATTATCCTAGAAATGAAAGCGGGAGGTCGAAAAACATGCATTTTGATACCTCACTTGCTACTTTGAAAAATCCTCAATTTTGGCCCTTCACCCCCCCCCCCCCCCACCATTATTTCCCTATTGATTTTTATGTAGAAATTATCCCAGAAATGAACGCGGAGGTTGGGAAACATGCATTCACTCGATAATTTTGAAAAATCCTCAATTTTGACCCCCCCCCCCCCCATAATGGCCCTTTTGATTTTCATGTAAAAATTATCCTAGAAATGAAAGCGGGAGGTCGAAAAACATGCATTTTGATACCTCACTTGATACTTTGAAAAATCCTCAATTTTGGCCCTTCACCCCCCTCCCCCCACCATTATTTCCCTATTGATTTTTATGTACAAATTATCCCAGAAATGAACGCGGAGGTTGGGAAACATGCATTTTGATACCTCACTCGATAATTTTGAAAAATCCTCAATTTTGGCCCTTTACCCCCCCCCCCACCATTATTTCCCTATTGATTTTTATGTAGAAATTATCCCAGAAATGAACGCGGAGGTTGGGAAACATGCATTCACTCGATAATTTTGAAAAATCCTCAATTTTGACCCCCCCCCCCCATAATGGCCCTTTTGATTTTCATGTAAAAATTATCCTAGAAATGAAAGCGGGAGGTCGAAAAACATGCATTTTGATACCTCACTTGATACTTGAAAAATCCTCAATTTTGGCCCTTCACCCCCCCCCCCCCCCTCCCCTCACCATTATTTCCCTATTGATTTTTATGTACAAATTATCCCAGAAATGAACGCGGAGGTTGGGAAACATGCATTTTGATACCTCACTCGATAATTTTGAAAAATCCTCAATTTTGACCCCCCCCCCCCAATCCTGCCCATAATGACCCTTTTGATTTTCATGTAAAAATTATCCCAGAAATGAAAGCGGGAGGTCGAAAAACATGCATTTTGATACCTCACTTGATACTTTGAAAAATCCTCAATTTTGGCCCTTCACCCCCCCCCCCCACCTCATTATTTCCTTATTGATTTTTATGTAGAAATTATCCCAGAAACGAACGCGGAGGTCGAGAAACATGCATTTTGATACCTCACTCGATAATTTTGAAAAATGGAAAAATCCTCAATTTTGACACCCCCCCCCCCCCCCATCCTGCCCATAATGACCCTTTTGATTTTTATGTAAAAATTATTCCAGAAATGAAAGCGGGAGGTCGAAAAACATGCATTTTGATACCTCACTCGATACTTTGAAAAATCCTTAGTTTTGGTCCTTGCTCTCACCCCCTCTCCCCATTATGCCACTTTTGATTTTTTTGGAAAAATGACCCAAGAAATGAACGCCAGCGGTCAAAAACATCGATTTCGATACCTCACTCGATATTGTTGAAACTTTTTCACCCCGACCCACCCCTTACCCCTGAGGGTCAGGTATGGGTTTGGGACAAAATATGTCCAGAATTGAATTCAGGGGCTTCGAATACCACCAAAGTCCAATTTTGTATTTTTTTCCATGAGTATGAGCTACTTATTTGAAATATTTTTATAAATTCTTCCTTTTATTTCAAATTTGCTCTGCGATTCTATTCGACTCGACCCCTCTCCTCCCGGGGGTGGAAAAAACTTTAAAAATAACAAATCCAGTTCAAAAAAAAATTCCAAGGAATCGAATGCCGCAAACCCGAAATCTCCACCTCCAAATCTGCGGCTTTGGTGCGACTGTAAAGTTACCGTACCTACATCTTGAGAATTTCAATCGAAACACGCGTTAATAAAATTGCCTAACCGATTCGCCGTAAATACGCGACACCTGCGTATTTACGGCGAATCGGTTAGGCAATTTAATTAACGCGGTTATTTTTTTAGCTCGAATGTACCTGTTGGTTGAAACTTGAAACATTGTAACGCGGCGACGATGTACAAGGTCCAACCCCACTACCAAAAAAAAAGAAAAAAGAAAAAGAAAAACTACACTAAGTACAGAAACTTTTCACTAAAATTCAGCAATTTTTTTCATTTCTGAAGGAAATCTTTGAAATCTTCAGTTATTCCTGAATCATAAAAAAAATACCTACCGAAAATTATTTGAATTTTTCGCAAAAATTTATAACTTAATCATCAATTTTATGATCAACAGACACCAGACACCTCGTGTTTTTTAAACAAATGATACAATTTTGATGAGATTGAAAATTTTTCCAAATATTTAATTATTTTCTTAAGTAGGTACTGGAAAATTTTGAAAAGATATTAAAAAAAAATCAAAATTTCATCCACTGTTCTCAATTTTTCCATATTTTCCAACATTCATGGCGAAAATGAAACAATTCTGTTGATTTTTTGAAGCATTTTAAAAGGAATGTCTCAAAAAAAATTTCCAATTGAAATACACGAATTTCGCAGTATTTTGTCACAGCCTTCGGCAAAATATTTATACCCCCTACCCACTAATCCTGGCAAAAAATTGAATTAATTTTGATATTTTGTAGACCAGCTTAAATTCTTTAAAAAAAATCATCAACACCAATCGTAAATAATGATTTTCCCTGACTTTTTCGGGACTTCCAAACCAATTTTTCAAATATTCCAGAACTCATTAGGCACTTACGTAAAATATGTACGTAGTATTTAATTTACCATAAAGTAAATTTATAAACTCCTGATAAAATGGAAGGGAGAACTATATTTTATTGTACTCAAAATATTCAAACTTTCAGAGAGTTAGGAGGGGATGGAGAAACTACATTGTTTGACGATCAAATTTAAGGGAAACGAACTAGCTGACTCCACAGCCAAACAAGCTCATCATCACCTCCCTATTGCTCACATCCCCATTCCACTTTCTGACATTAAACACCATGCAAAAAATTTAATGTATAAAGACTTTCAAAATTACTGGTCCCAAACCCCTAATACAAATAAACTAAAAAACATCAAAAACACCACTGAACAATGGAAAACCTCTGAACAATCCTCTCGACAATCCGAAACCCTTCTAATCCGACTAAGAACTGGCCACTCCCTCCTCACTCACCAACACCTCTTCCTGAAACAGCCCTCTCCATTATGCTCCAACTGCAATATCCCTACAAGCATCCTCCACCTCCTCACAGAATGCCCTTTGTACCATACAGCACGATCCACTTATCTAAAAGACTGTACTTTGAAAAATATTCTATCAGATGACCCAGCCAAAATTAAAACTCTTTTACTGTTTCTAAAAGAAATTAAGCTAATTCATTTATTTTAATCATAAGTTTACAACCTACCTTTCATTTCTCCATAGATCATAAGTAATATTTCATTTCATTTTACTCTATTTAGTTATTCTTTTCTCTCACCTTAATGTATACATAATCTATAATACTTTAGTGCCTCTAAGCTTAGCTCTTGTAAACGGCACTTAAAATAAAATAAAATAAAAAAAAATTTATCAAATAGAGTAAAGCAAGGGTGATAAGGGTGATAACTTTTCCAAAAAAATGCATTCAAATGCTGCAATCTTTTTCTTTTCTTGAACATTTCAGTTCTAACGATGAGACAAGATTCCTCCCCTCCCCCTCCAAAAAAAACTCCACGACTTTTGAATGAAAATTCCAAAATTTCCCAATTTTTCCACGATTGTTCTGAATTGACTGATTTTCTGATTTTTCTAAGATTTCCAAATTTTTCATGAGGTGACAATCATAAAAAAATACCTACCTACAACAAAAATCATTTTTTTGAAAAAAAAATGATTTTTTTGTGAATAACGCAAAACATCTACTTAGGCCAAATACAGGACTTATCCAGCATTTTTTTTAAATTTCCAACACCACTTCGTCAATCGCAGGACCTGTTGGACACCTTGAAAGGGGAGGGGTGCCAATTTGAAAAATACCACAATAAAAATTCCTATACACTCATTTTCAGGAATCGTAAACCTTTTTTTATGATTTCAGTGATACTTCATTATTTTTCAAGGCGTATTTCAGTTGCATTTAAAATGGTTTTGATATATTTTCACAACTTATTCAATATTCGATGCCAGCCTAATTCATTTTTTCCATTTCCAAGGTATATTATATGAATTATAAAAAATTCAACAATTTCTTTTCGAAATTGCCATTTTTTTCGACCGACAGAGATTGAACCGCAGTCCAGACAATGGTATTCGTTCTTAGTTTTCACATCAATATCGACGAAACGGGAAAATTACAAAGAGAAAAGAAAATGACACGACGTAATACGATGCGGCGAGGGCTAAAACACCAAAAACCTGTTACAAAAGTCATTGCTACGACCACACTGGCCAAGACCTGTGGAATGTAATTACGAAATTCTCTGGATTTCACGGTTGAAAGACAGCTGTCAAAAACTCTACGCGTGTTAGGATCGATTCAAATGTTACGAAGGTAGCCAATGTCTATCCAATTTGCTGGCATGCAAATAGAACGAAATTTTGGAGTCGTAGCTTCGAACGATGCATTTCTCCGAAACGCAATCGCTGAAATGTGATTGGAAAGTGGAAACTTGGTATTGGCTGATATCGGTTAAATTCCATGATCAGATTTTTTTTGCCCACCGTCGACATAATCGTAAGTATTGGGAAAAATAAACAACACACGGCACATCCTGCAAGTCCACGTGTGTATTATTCGATAAACAAACAACACGAGGGTGAGGCGTGAATAATGAACAATAAGATAGTGTGTGTAATTGCGTGTGCCACGTTTTAATGAATTTATTCGATCCGATTATCGAGAGGAGAAACGCAGACGGTAGAATTTAATAGTCGCTAGGATTCGATCTTTGGCAGAGAAATTAACGACGGTTGTCCTGTTTCGCGTGGTACTTTGCGGTGACAGAGGCGACGTCGGCGGCACCGTACCAACCGAACCCAAACTTTCTACAGGGTGAAAATATATAGCATCCCAGGCAAAGTTATATAAGCGCGATGAGACAAAAGGCAAGCCAAAGTTTTACTTTGTTGCTACACACACAGTCGAGCAGAAAGACTACGACTGCGGAGCTCGAGCCTTTGACTCGGCTCGAAATTTCTCAACAAGTACATAAAACGAATGGAATTTACTGTACGAAGTATCCAAGTTACGGCGAACGAGACTCGAATAATCCAAGGGGTTCATTCCACGTCAGGTCTTCCGATTTTGCTCATAATTTTTTTAAGGGATTCCCTCGATGGTTCAATAAAGAAATCGCCGATATTTCGATCCTAATTCTTCATTTATACGAATTTTAAGGAGCTGGAATGTCCGGAAAACACTTTACAATATTAGAAAACGATAATTTTTTGTTCCTTTTGTAAGAAACGACAAGAAACGACGGATTTAGAATATTTGAAAATATTCATTTTTCGTCGATTTTTAAAAAACAACTAAAAAAAAAATTTGGAAAATTGAAAAATTGTCGGTTTTCATCGTTTTTGTAAGAAACGACAAGAAACGACTGATTTAGAATATTTGAAAGTTGGTAGCAATTTTTCGTCGTTTTTTGAGAAACGACAAAAAACGACAGATTTAGAATCAAGGAAAGTGGTGGTTTTGTCGTTTTTATAAGAAACGAAAGATTTCGAATAATTGAAAATATTCATTTTTCGTCGATTTTTAAAAAACGACTAAAAACAACGAATTAGGAAAGAAAAATTGTCGTTTTTCGTCGTTTTCCATCGTTTTTGTGAGAAATGACAAGAAACGACAAATTTAGAATATTTGAAAACACTAATTTTTCATCATTTTTTGAGAAACGACAAGAAACTACAAGAAACGACGAATTTAGAATATTTGAAAATAGTCATTTTTCGTAGTTTTTTTGAGAAAAGATAAAAAACGACGAATTTAGGAAGTTGAAAAACAGTAGTTTTTCATCGTTTTTGAAGAAACTTCCATGAATAATTTTTTTTAAATACAGAACATTACTGGTCATTTTCCATTATTTCCGAAGAAACAACCAGAAACAACCATTTTCGAGTAATCAAGTTCTGTCGTTTTTCGCTGTTATTTTAGAAACGTCAGAAAATGGCAGTTTCAAAATAAAGGAAAGTGGTCGTGTTCGTCGTTTTCATAAGAAACGACAAGAAACGACGGATTTAGAATATTTGAAAATAGCCATTTTCCGTCGTTTTTTTTTTGAGAAACGACAAGAAACGACGGATTTAAAAAATTGTAAATTGGTCGTTTTTCATCGTTTTTGAAGAAACCGCCATAAATAACTATTTCGGATTTAAAGCATTTCAAACTAGCAGTCATCATAGCAAAATTTCGAAGAAAAAAAGTGACTTTTTTGAGCAAAAAGTGACCAAAAAGTGACAAAAAAATGACCAAAAAGTAACTAAAAGTAACCAAAAATTCGATTTTTTCGAGAGGAATTTTTTTACAATTTTTTTTTGGGGGGGGATTTTTTTGTAGTTTTCTGTAAACATTTCAAAGATAAATCAACTGAAACGACGTGAATAATTTCATTCCAGGTATCATAGCGAAATTCTATCAAAATTAAGTAACTTTTAGTAACTTTTTTCGAACAAGAAGTAAGTAACCAAAATTTCAATTTTTTAGATGGGGAAGGGGCAATTTTTTTTTGAAGTGTCCTGCAATCATTTTAAAGATAAACTGAAACAACGTGAATAATTTTATTAAATTCCTTCGTCAAAACCACAAACAAATAATAATTTGATTACGGTTGTAAGACACAGTGTTGCCGAATTCTAATGTTGAAAAGTTCCCAAAAATGTTCCGGAATTCGTAAAAAGTTCCTGTTTTTTATTTCCCCACCATTATGGCTAAAACAAAAGAGGGCTGAGAAATCAAGAAAAAGTGAAGGGAGGAGGTCAAAATTCAATGAAAAAATTAGGTAATCTAAAAATCTATTTTTTTATAGTGGCACTTTAGGAGGCAGATATACATAATTCATTTAATTATACAGATTTGAGCAAAAAAAAAAATTGAAAAATGACGAAATTTTTGGAACAAACAATTACCTAATACACGACCTACCTATGGTACATATGTATTAGGTATCTGCTCTCTAATTCTAAATCAGTCGATTTTCGTAAAACTGTGCCTTTTTGAATCAGTAAAATGAATTTATTTGAAAATCTGTGATATTTCAATTGTTTTATTGATTTATTTTAGTAAAAATTATTGATTTATTTTGTCAAATGGGGAATTGACTCAAAAATCAATTATTTTACTGATTTAAAAAAAAAACTTAATTTTTTTAAATTTAGAAATGTAATATTATTAAAATACTGCCGGAGTGAATCGAGGGCAATTTTTTTTTGAAAAATCATTATCAACTTTTAATTTTTTTCTAAAAGAATTTTGAAAAATAACAATTTTTACGTGAAAATTTGAATTTTTGCTTGAAAATGCGAAAAAAGTGACTTTTGAGGGAAAAAGTGACCAAAGTGACCTTATAGACAGGAAAAGTGACTAAAAGTGACTGAAGTCGAAAAAAGTGACCCGATATGATGACTGAACTAGTCCTTTTTCATCATTTTTGAAGAAACGACCAAAAATAACTTTTTTCAAGTAAGTAACCAAGTACTGAATTTTTTTGACGTTTTTGTAATTAATGTTAGAAAAATTATTTCACCGGATTTTGTGGATGTCCTGAATGACCGGAAAAATTTTTTCTCCGGATTTTACGGATCCGGAATTCCCAGAAAAAAATCTGAAATTTTTTTTAGATCCGTCATGTCTGGAAAAATTATTCCTACGAATTTTACGTATCCAGAATGTCCGGGAAAATAAATCTGACGAATTTTACGGATCCGAAACGTCCGAAAAAATAGATTTTACGAATTTTACGGATCCGAAACGTCTGGAAAAATAAATCTAAAATTGTTGAGAATTCTCCAAAAATTTAGAATTTTCCCAGACGTTGAGAATTTCTCAAAAATTATTGAAAATTTTCCAGGAATTATTACGAGTCGAGTCGAGTCGAGTCCAACCATTGAGAATTTTCCCAAAGTTGAGAATTTCCTGAAAAAATTGTAAATTTCCCTCAAATTTCCAGAAGTTGAGAATTCTTCAGAAATTGGAAAAATCCCAAAAATTATTGATGATTTTCCAGATTGGAAATTTTTCAGAAAATATTGGAAACCCGGACGATTTTTGGAAAAATGGTCAAAAATTCGAAAATAAATATACGGATGGATTCGTTTTCGCGAGTAGAATCCAAACGTATATTCCCTTTTGAATCATTTTCAATTTTTTGAGATTTCAGTCATGTCAAGGGGATGAGGGTGGGGGGGTGTCCAGGGGTCGGGTCAAAAAAATAACCCTTTATTCAAACTCAGCGTTTTCAAATTAGTAAAAATCGATATGTCACTTCATTTTTTCCATTTTTTTGAAATTTTGACCAAAATTGAGAACCCCTGTGCCCCGTAGTGGTATTGAGATCCTATCTTGAAAAGTAATTGGTTGAAAAACACATAAAAAATTCTCCTCGCTGTAATTTTTTCAGAGTTTTAAATGGTAGCTTTGATATTTTGAACTCATCACGAAAAATTGAGCTTCCATCTCAAAAGTTCAACTTCAGATTTTGAAATTTTCAACACTGGTTTTGAATCTTTTTTCAACTCTCTTCCAAATGGCACGAACAGATTCATCTTGGACCAAACCAATCTCGAGATATGAGCGTTCAAAGTTGAACCGAGGACACATCTCCGGACACCATCCCCCCCCCCCGAAAGATTAGGTTCGAGTTCGAAATGACGGTGATTCTTTTATTAGACTATCGAAAGGAACCCTTAAAAAAATTCCAAGTAAAATCAAAAGACCTAAGGTGAAACCTGGTCGCATTGACGTGAAATCAGCCAAAGGGGAGGTTCGAATTCGTCGCCGGGAACCGAATCGCATCGTCGTTCAAATGAAATTACACGCGAAATTAAAAGTCGTCGCAGTACGCTGTGCTCGTTACACAGTATAAGTAATTTGTGAATTGTGACGAATGTGACGGCGTCGTCATCTGTCAGCTGCGGATGCAGTACCACGTACGTGCTGTTGGCCATTAATGAGAAGCCAGACGAAGAAGGTCCAAGAGCTGTACGGCTCGTATCCCCAACGTGTTGCGAATCGACGATGTCGAATCAATAAGCGCCTCCCTTTGAACTGGATCGTCGTCGGAAGCGTAATTTGATGACCAGTACCGTATGCACCGAAATCACGTGCCGGACACGTGTCCCAAACCACTGGTGGCGAGTTTTTTTTCAACGCAACTGCGCTCGTTACACGGTATTATTCGCATTTTGCGGTGAACGACGACATAACACAAAGATACGATAAGCAATGAGTTGAAAAAAACTACCATCTCGTACTCTCGAACCAGCAAGATGCATTTCCGTCTCGTGTCATTCTCTGGTTCGACCATCGACGCTGACGACGTAGATTGGAATCTGAACCCGAACCCGAAACTGGCAACCGTTGTGAGATTTTATTACGATTATTCGTACCGTATCATTCGCGAGGCGACGCAACGAACGGAGAAAAAACCTCGACGCGAATACCCCTTTTCAAATAAACGAAAAACCTATCTCCATTTTAAAATAACAATTTCATCTGTACCATAAATCAGTGTTGTCCAAATTGCACGAGCTGTTGCGGCGTGTTTTTTTCTTCATTCTTCGCCTCGATCCCTCCTCTCGTTGCCTCAGCCCAGCAAATGTACCGCCTTTCAACACGGTGACGGTTATAAACGACAACCGCAGCAGAATGTATACAACTGTACATTTTCCGCCGACTGTATGCTTCACGTAATTTGCAAATTTATATCGGCCCCGAAGTTGTGAAAAATTTATAAGATGAGGTGTAGGTGCAACGCGGATGGGCATTTTCTATTTAGCTGGATTGAAAGAATAAACCGAAACCTAAAACGCCCGAATGCGATGAAATATTTAAATTCGTGTGTTAGTGGGGTTTTTTCGTCATTACACGTGTAAATTCGTTTCGGTGTAAATAATTACCTAGTCTGATCGTCGTCGTGTCGAGGTTCACGACAAATAGATGTAGGGATCGAAAGATGGTCGTATTTATTTTTTATACCCGCGACATTGACGAAAATAACGAACCGTTGGAAATCCGAATTGATGCAATAATAATGAACCTAGATTAATGATTAGAATTTTGAAGTTCGTTTGAAAATGACGGTGGATAAAATTTTTTGAAACAACAAAACGAAAGAATTCAATCTTTTTTTTTATTATCTCTCCTTTTTTCTATGGACACAGGTCGAATCATTTTTTCCTGAATCCCCCCTCCGATTTATAAAAAAATCGATAAATTAACAATTTCTTTAAATCACACAGATAGACATCATTTTTCAAAATACCCCAGGTCCAATAATGTTTCCTTTTCTTATTAATTAAAAATTCAACCAATTTTTTTCTCTCAATTGAGTTTCCAATTAGAAAATCATAAACATTTCAATTTTTTCAACTTACATGTGTAAAATCATTTTTTTTAAATACCCCTCCCCATTGATTAAAATTCGAATTCATTGTATTTCAATTTGAATTTTTCAGAAAATACCCCAGGTCGAATCAATTTTTTGTTAAATACCCCTCCCATTAATGAAAAATTTAATTAATTTATATCCCTCCCAATAAATCAAAATGTTAATAAATTATCTTCAATATTAATTTAAAAATTTCTTTCAACATACAAACTTTAGAACGAATCAATTTTTAAAAAAAATACCTCAAGTCGAATTTTTGAATTATAAAAAATAAAACAAAAAAATCCCTCCCATTAATTAAAAACTTTATAGATCGTATTCAACTTGTATTGAATAAGTAGTACATCAATTTTTTTGATAAAAATTATTTTTTTAATCATTTTTCAAAAATTACACAAGTCGAATCATTTTTTAAATACCCCTTCCCATTTCAAAAATTGATCAATTGTGTTTCACAATAACATATTATTACATTTTCAACTACATATATTCAAAAATTAACAACCTGGGATGATTTTTTTTTTTAAACACCCCTCCCATTAATTAAAAATTAGATAAATTGTACTAAATTTGAATTTTATTAGTGGCCAAGAAAATTTTTGCCAAAAAATATGGATTTGAACTCAAAGCTACGAATTTCAGAAAATTGTGCTTCAATAGATCAAATAGATCATTAGTGTGGGCAGTCTGAGTTTTTAGGTGATATAGTTCATATAAACTATTTTTATTGGTTTTTCTCCAAATCTGGGCCATTTCACAATTTTTTGATCCTTTTTAACAAAAAAAT